>WOVY01002241.1:0-387500 GCA_013436015.1 Rhipicephalus annulatus | reverse complement strand
CCAGCATGTTTCAGACGGAAATTTTGTCGAAACTGCCTGTACGTAAGCACAATTGTTACAAAATTGGAGGAAATTCCACGAACATCTACACCAGGCATTTTGCTTGAGCTTTGCGCAGACACAAAGCTTCAAGTAGACCGTAATCGGCGTAATGTATGCGGGTATACCAACCGAAATACAGCCACCCACAACACTGTCTGTAAAGCGTGCTCTGTTGTGTGACTTTAAAGCGTGCGGAAGAACAACCTCGCGTTCGCCACATGCAGCTTCGTTCGTTTGGTGGAGACTATGTTAGCATGTTGCTATTTCGGAAGTAGGCATGTGAGAACTGAACCAAGTCAGCAACTTAGACAGATTTAGAAGGTACAAAGCTTTCTCCTGTTCTTTTATATACTTACGGAAGAGCAACCCAAATAAATGTTCTCCAAAGTACTTTTTTACCCCTCTTTTTCCTCTCCTTCGTATATAATTTTCTTCTCATTCCCGTCCACTTCTTGTACAGTGAATACGGATGTTGACGTGTCACCTTGTGAACTACACAGATCTTTCAAGTAAAATTTCATGCTTGTGTGAGCTCGTAGTTCACTTAACTTTCACAGTAAGGCTTTCCTGCAGAAGTAAGACAGCAGAGAAATGAGCGTTATCGGCTGCTGTAGCAACAGGCAGCAGTTTATATGAATGTAAACAAACTTATTTGCGCTAATGTTATTTTTCCAGGACTTCCATACATTTTTTTCTTTCTCTCTCTCTCTATTACCTGTTATGTTTAGCCTTGCCCCGCAGCGATGGTCTAGTGGCTAAGGTACTCGGTTGCTGACCCGCAGGTCGCGGGATCGAATCCCGGCTGTAGCAGCGGTATTTCCGATGGAGGTGGAAATGTTGTAGGCCCGTGTGCTCAGATTGGGGTGCACGTTAAACAACCCCAGCTGGTCGAAATTTCCGGAGCCCTCCACTACGGCATCTCATAATCATGTGGCAGCTTTGGGACGTTAAACCCCACATATCAATTAATCATGTTTAGCCTTCTACTCACGTGCAGTTATTCAGAGACCGAGAAAGAAAAAGTGAGTGAGTGAGTGAGTGAGTGAGTGAGTGAGGGTGATAAAGCGAGTGTCTGTGTGCGCGCGCTTCTCTCTCTCTGTGCATGTGCATGTGCATGTGCATGTGCGTGTGTGTGTGTGTGTGTGTGTGTGTGTGTGTGTGTGTGTGTGTGTGTGTGTGTGTGTGTGTGTGTGTGTGTGTGACAGAGAGAGAGAGAGATACATTTGCGAATGACATGTTTAAGCAACGTATACGCGTAGAGAGTTCAAAGAGCTATGCACGCCCGAGGGTCTTGTTCTGGCAGAATTGGTGCCTTAAGGTAGTATGCGAGGTATGATTGGTCAGCTGCCAGCTCGTAATAAGATCACGTGCTACGTGATGCCAAACAAACAGAAAAACAGTGTTCAACACTCACCGACATAGCTACAGGCGGCACTAACGCTCTCATGTTAAATTCACATATATACCCTATAAACTGCACAAAGGCATAGCCACTGTGTTAGCTCAGTCGGTAGAGCATCGGAAGCGTTATTCGGAGGGCGCAGGTTCTGTCCTCGGCCACGCCAAATAATCTTTTCGTCCATTTTTCTTCCTTAGTATCTACCTTACAATTCCTTTTAACAATATCCCCTGTACTTTCTTTGGCATTATTGTCTGGTATATCTCATTAAAATTGTGTCGAACAAAAAAAGAACAAGCCTAAATTTAATACGCGTAAAATAACAGTCAGTGATCGTCTACATTAGGAAGCTTAGTGGTAGCTTCTATAACTAGCTAATTCTGTCGCAAACATCGTTTATTTTCGTTGATGCGTCATGACAAAAATAATCGACACTTAATTTGTGACCCTTCTATGCTTCTCAGTCTCAGCCTGTCATTTTACCGAAAAATTGGCCTCATCCCCCCCCCCAAAAAAATTTTTTATCACTAGGACTACTTTAAAGCACTAACTTACCTAATCTTAGTATGCACAATATATTAGTGGAGGCATCCCGCTAACGGCAGAGATGACTTATGCATAAAGAAAACAAATTCAGCTTAACTAAGCCGTGGATAACGATCGCCAGGTTACAATAGTGCGCACGCAATGTTCATCATTTGGTATGCTTAAGTATGGCTATTCTCTTCTGCACTGATATTCCTGAACCTGACACGAGAAATTTATTAGCACGTGCACCTAAAGAGTCGTGCACCTTCGCAACACAGATTATATATGATCTAAGGTGTCTTCAACAACAAACATTAATTTCACACTGACAATCACGGCTAATTGAGAGCAGCCGTTGCCGCCATCCACAAGTTGGGCTCACTTCATCACTTCATCACTCGTCGTAAGCGCACCGTTGTCACGCCAGACGTGCTCTGTCGCACACAATCAGATTGCCACGCGAATCTCTAACGTTCCGAGTAAATCCAGAAGCGGTGCATCCACCCGCTTCTTGCAAGTCACGGCCTATAGGTTAGCGCAGCCCAATAACACTTTTACCGAAACACATTTGGAGCTGCTGCCAGCAACAGGCTCTACAGCCCCTCTCTCTCCCCTCCTTCCCACGTCCCTGTCGCTGTTTCCTGCACAATGTACCTCACGGATCCACAGATAGGCATCCTTTCTGTGTGATGAAGTTGTAAATGCTGGGATGCTGAAAGTTCGTTAGCGAACAAGTGACAGCGGCGCGCCGATGCTATAGACAGAAGGCCGCTGCCAGCGTTGCCACATCCTTTCCGGTGACCTCCCGACGTTTAACTGAACAGAAACGCTGTTGGCGCTCATTTTACTTTTTTTGCCCAGCTTCGACAATTTCGGCAATGACGCGACGCTGAGAGCTCGCAGTGCGCGGTGTTTGTTAGCGCCGCACCCAGCACGGAGAGTATAGAAATCATATTATCATTCCAAAGTGTCGCACGGGAGCGAGGCTGCTGTCGCGAACTCTAGGTTCATAAATCGCGGCATGACAAACGTGCACAGACTAACCTTTACTTGCTGTTCCCACGCACACGGCCTCAAATAAATCGGCAGTATGCTGAAGACGGGATGCCGAGCGCGAACGAGGCAAGTCCCGATTCGGCTCTCGACATGACGGCTCCTCGCACTGCCGACGCTCTGGTGAAAGCGGCTTTGTCCTTCCCTTTACTTTGAAGGTAACATTCTTCTCGTGGTTCTTCTTATAGCTGATTGAAAGAGCAAAGAAGGTGCGTGGAGCCCCACGTAGTCCTGGACTCCGCCTACTAACCAGCTCTTGTTCAGTTTCTGTTCGATAGTTGCGCTTTCCTCTTCCATTTCAGAACTTCATTGTTTTCTTATTTATTTATTCTAAATTCGTGGCCTGCTCCCCCTCCCCAGCCCCTCTTCTCAAATCTTTATATTTCTTGAGAGATACTCTGCATGAACCACGATAACAACGAACATTAGAACAACATTAATGTGGCTGATGGGGATATGCCATCGACACAGAGGTGATAGGGCGAAGGCGCGATACCGAAGCGAAGAAACGGCGGTTACGCGCTTCCAGCCAGCTGAAGCTAAAGCGTTCTGTCTCTCGTGGCTCGCACGTATCCTGCCCGCAGCACTCGTCTTTGGTCGTGATCGGCTCGAAGCGATGTTCCTGTTGCTACAACATCACATTCAATCGCTCCATCATAGTGATCAAACCACGTTTCACGAAAAGCAGGAACGATCTATTAGACAAACATGATTCGACATCACAGTGCCAACATAGCCGTACAGACGTAGCCTACGCAAGATGCCTCACTCATTGGTTACGAGATCCCAGGCCACCTGTTTATTGAAGAACCGCGGCAGGAAAAAAGAAGAAAAAAATTGCCCGCAGCTTCCCTCGGGGGAACACTGAGGAGAATGCGGAGCATATAATTGGTTAACGGGGTGTTAAAGTGCGACTTACTTGGGTCGATGGCTAAATTGGTTAACGTGGTTGTGAAATGGGGTGTTAAATTGCGACTTACTTGGGTCGATGGCTAAATTGGTTAACGTGGTTGTAGGAGGGGGTGTTAAATGAGTGAACACGTACACACGTATGCGAAAGGGCGGCGCTGGTCGAAGGGACGTCGATCATTGTGTTTGTGGATTCGTTGGAATTCATTTCACCGCGACCTTGGACGTCGACGCGCCGTACAAACCAACCGACGAGCGGCAACTGAGCGAGCGAGCGCCGACCTTGAGTATATATACAGCGCGACGGCGCATGCACTGTCAGCTGTTGAATGTTCTCGAAGGAGAAGCGCGCGCGCGGCACAGATGGCGACGGCGCGACGGCGCATGCGCTGTCAGCTGTCGAATGTTCTCGAAGGAGAAGCGCGCGCGGCACAGATGGTGGGCGACGGCGCGACGGCGCATGCGCGCGCGTCAGCTGTCGAATGTTCGAGAAGCGGTGCGGACGGCGCGGACGGCGCACTACAAGGCGCGAGTATAAGATGCTTCCGCATCTAAAAGAACGTGCGACTCGTCAATGAACCGTGCTCGCTTACGAGGAAGGATGAGACTCTCAACTCGTTTACTCGGCAATAAAGATTAGTAATCGGGGGAAGCTAAAAGGCGTGTGTCTTTGGATTCTATTTGAAGCTCAAGCACTTATGTCCATTACGGCTCGCCCGATAGCAAACTCAGCCGCCGAGAGGTTCGTTTGGGGCTTCTTTCAGAACGTGCTACACAGTGACTGCCCTTAAACGAATGGCACTCGCAGAAGAATTGCCGCTCTCTAAAAAAAAAAAAAACAACCAACGTTGTAAGTATACCACTCTCTTACCGTCTTCCACATGCTCTACAGCGCAAAGGTTGCAGTGCATTTCCCAATAGTGATTACGCCGAGTACAGAAATAAGTATATGGTCGGATGTGTATGATCTGAGAAACGTACATTCTGAGGCCCGTAGAGGTTTCGCAGCCATCTAATTTGGCTCTTAACGAACGTCCCGCCATTCGGATGTACACATAGCCACTTAGTTCAGCAGTGTCTGGCCCTGCATTTTGAAGCATTGCTTCGGAGCACTGCTTTCTAACACACTCGTCACACTGCGTTGCGTGTTTGTGCGAAGTGCTCCGAGGTTCCCGTCCCACGGCGCACGTAAAAATTAAATTCGTTCAAGGTTCGTTTTACTTCTCTTCGTTTGAATGTGCTTCCAGATAAAGTACATCTTTGTATGCGATCTGTCTCCTTCGTCGTCTTTTACAGCGAGCGCTGCAATTCGTATGCGAATGTGCTGAATAACGCATAGTTGCTCTCGGGGAGCTACTTTAAGTGCGCGCCTCTTACATCTCACGCAGACGCGATGTTGAGCACCGGGCACTATATTAGTCACGAACCAGCACAGTTATAACTTAGCGTTTACTAAGTAAGAAATCATAATTCATAGTGCGTTGTTCGCTATGTAGAGATGGTTTCATACGATGTTGTGCACTGCATGCCTAATGCGGGCCGTGCATGCCATAGTTTGATTTGATTGATATGTGGGGTTTAACGTCCCAAAACCACTATATGATTATGAGAGACGCCGTAGTGGAGGGCTCCGGAAATTTAGACCACCTGGGGTTCTTTAACGTGCACCCAAATCTGAGCACACGGGCCTACAACATTTCCGCCTCCATCGGAAATGCAGCCGCCGCAGCCGGGATTCGAACCCGCGCCCTGCGGGTCAGCAGCCGAGTACCTTAGCCACTAGACCACCGCGGCGGGGCATGCCATAGTTTCAAATATCGGGCATGTAAAGTTAAAGAAAACACAATACTCGCGAAATGCACTCGCGTTACTCTTGAAAAAAAAAACTTTTTAACGACTCGGAATCATCTGCGTTTCCTAATCTTCTGATTCCTGGCACAAACAAACGCCACGTGCTGTATGTCCAACCGCTTGTATAGTATACCTATAATGTCCGAGAACTTTAGAAAATATTTCCGCCTTTCTTTTTTCCTCTACTGTGGAGCTCGAGGTACTATAAACAAGTGTTCTTAGGTGGGCTAGTTCATTCCTGAGTATTATGCACAGCAGTTAAAGCACAAGCCAGTGCAACACACACGGGACACATCGATGTGGCCTACTTGTGCGGACATGAAGCTCTGCATCATGTCCGCTACAATCTTTTGCACAAGTTGGCCATTATTGGTGGCTTTGGTGACGTTTGCTTGAATACGAGGGCCATGGAATGCGCTTGCGTTAAACTTCTACCATTTGTTCCTATTATGATAGTATTTAATCATTCAAACTATTTAATGATTAAAACGTAATCAAACGAGTGGTCTATTCCGGCCATAAAGCACTCCTTTGTGCTATAGTTGGTACAAGCTTGATATATGTTGCATAAATTTACGCTGCATAGCTGTAACAAGAGAGACACTTACAAAGGCACAGGGAAAAAAAAAAGGGTGGGTTGCGCCCACCCGTGCCCTCGGTAGTCTCCCCTTTATTACAGCTTAGCAGTGCAATTTTCCGCAACATATATCAAGATTTTGGTGATGATGTTGATGTAGCACCGATCAATTTCCAGAATTTCCAGGTGGAGCACGAAAAGCACATTAAGAAACCTAATCAAACTCGTTATACTACCCACTCTCTCTTGCTAGATACTGATGCGAGTTTACTACGTCTTTTTAGTATTTTCAATTTTATTGCCGTTCTTTAATAGATACCATTCAGATTTATTTCACAACTGTGGTGGTAACGCGCCAATAGTTATAGATTATTCGAATATATCCGCACACAAGCCTTAGCGGGAAAGCGCTGCCATCGCTTTGAAAATATTTGCGTCAGAGAATTTCATCACGTGGTTTTGCTTCTTTTCTGCGGCTTGTTTTTTTTTAATGTGCACCACCGTCGTTTTGCGACAACGCAGCTGTTTCACAAGTGAGCTCTAGCACTGCCACCGACACCTCAGTCGTCGAGTAAATGGCTTTTTGAGCACGTGCACCGTCTGCAAGTCTCTGTTACGAACACGACCATAACCCACGCATGCCATAAGCGAAACCGCGAGGCACCCGACAGGAGCTTATACCAGCGGCAGGTTGCCATTTGCAGGCAGCACGCATCACGAAACGAACGAATCAACGCAAAAAAAAAAAAGAAGAAGACAGTTACCGCAAGGCCCAACTGAAGTCTCTGCGCTTAACCAGTATGGGTATGGCTGCTGTTGTTGAGCTGTTGGTGGCAGTGGCGTAGCTGCCACTCCCGCAGTAATGACGTCGCTCGCCAGCTAATCTCGGCTAATGAGGGATTAATGGCATCGCTCGTGCCTTTATGCGCACCCGGCGCACCGCAGCGGTCTCGAAGGCGTTACCGCCTAGAGGCGTCGCGCAGGCCGGCGCTAACGACACGGCGACAAACGAATCTCGTCGCGCCGTCTCCTTCCATTCGCTCTCTTTCGGTGTATATGTACGTTCGAGGGCGCGAAAATGGCCGTTGTTGTGGCGCATGGCGGCAGAGGCGTTGTCTTCTTGGACGGCGTCGACGACAGAATTTGAAAGAGCAACAGCCTCCCGCGTTCCCTGCGACTGTACAGCGATACCCTCGGTGGTTTCGTTTCTACCTCGCGCACTAAAGGACTTCAAGTGGTAGTGTATAAATGGATCATTGCACAAATAAGCCCAGCTATGTCTCCGTGTTTCCGAGTGGCCCATCAAAACATGGGCTTCTGGGTCAGTGTTTCGCTTCTGAGGATCCCTGCCCACAAGCTTCACATCTGAAGGCCTCACCTTATTGCCTGCTCATCAAAATCTGCGGCGGCAGCTTGTTGCATGCACGGGGGGCATTCACGCGGAAGAGGGTCATTACATTGAGTGGCTACTCACTCGTCTTGCGAGCGAGTTTCGGCTGCCGCTACTCAAAGGCTTGAAAAAACGGTCGACAGCACACTTGCAGTGGATGTGATAAGCGAGTCACGCTGAGGTCATTTTGTTTGTCGAATCACTGCGCACTTCTCTTAAGACGCGCTCGTTCAGCGTTGCCGTGGATAACGCGGTGCCATTGGGAGTGTGCCGGCAAAAGACCGTGAAAGCACAACCTAGTTTCACCAGTGAGGCGCCCAGTGCTCGGTTAGAGCGGCGATGTGAGCGTTCGTGTCTCTGAGTGAACACTAAAAAATATAAGCACTTCTGAAGCTGTGTGGACGTCTGCTGTCATGTTATTGTTTTGCCGGCATTGCCTCCTAGAACGAGTGCTCTCAACTACGCAAACTAGCAACGTGTGAATAATACACACCTCGTCTCCTACCACTCCTCATTTGCCATGTCACCACTATGCAAGGTCACCTCTACACTCGACAAATCAACACGATACATGCCCGAGTATACTGCTTTTTGAATTTTTTAGTGTCGGCGAAAGGAACGCCTGGTTACACAATATGGGCATGTCCAGAAACTTGCGACTGTATGCGTTACAGCTCTATAAGCAAGTCAGGATGAGAGCGATGCTTCAGCAAGACGCGAAGGTCAAAAGAAAGACAAAAATAGAAGTAACGGTGCGGCCATGACGAGGATATCACGCCGACGCGTGGCGCCGTTGATGGCCCGTACGTTGCCGTCGAGAGGTTGTTGCAGGCTACTTATAGCAAACGACCGCCACGAGTGATTTGTCCGAGAGAAGCAAGACGCGGAACGTGATCTGCGTGCTGCGTGGGACGTTCTGCTTTCCCGTCTCCGTCTGTTTCACGATCAACACCCGGCTGCCGCTAACGAGCCGATCCACACAGTCGTGCACTGAGCCCTTCAAGCGACGTTCTTCTAAAGACTCCGAGGTAAACGTGAGCGCCCTGCAACGAAGTATGATGTCTATGATTGCTGGCTGCAGCCTCAGTCACACGAATAGTGAGAAGAGCGTGCTTGAATAATCGCTGAGGCGATCGCAATGTCTCTCTGTTGTTTCCAACTTAAGCCGTGAAGAAAAATTAGATAAGCTGTGCTTCCCGAATTTCCTTCTCGTCTTGCTTGTTGTTGTTTTTTTCTTAGTTTATTCAATAAAACTCCGGTGAGGACTATTCTGTACGTAGATTTTCAAGGTGAAGACTTCAGCGTAAACAAAGACGGATTTCAAAAAAGACACGAGACGAGCATTTGCGATTTGTCATCGCCAGTTTGCCATCTCTTATTTGTGGTCCATCCTGGTTTGGCTTGAAGCATTCATCTATGTTTATTATCTCAATAAATGTGGTACTGTAAGCTTTCCTTAAGCTTTCCTGCTTGCTACACGTCTGCAACTTTTTTTTTACAACTATGTATCTGTTGCATAGAATTTTTTCATTGAAGACAGAAAAGGAAGCAAACCAGCTTCGCAGAATATGAGCATGCATTTATGGTGGTCGTGGACGTACGAGGAGATGAGGCCACTGGCCATATAGAAGAAGACACAGCTGAGGGCCAAAGTGCACGCGGGAAGAAAAAAAACAATAAATAAAGTAAAAGCCCCAGGCCAGATATATGGGATTTCGGGAAAAGTAAGAATACGCTCGTTTGTTACGTACGCACGTTTATACGTACGCTTTTCGTTCCCTTGTGTGTGTGTGTGCGTGTGTGTGTGTGTGTGTGTGCGTGTGTGTGTGTGTGTGTGCGTGTGCGTGTGTGTGTGTGCGTGTGCGTGTGCGTGTGTGTGTGGTTAGGATCTTTTCTCAGAGGCAGGTCCAGCCCGTATACAGTATCGTCGCCGAGCAAAAGATTTTCTCCCTTAGACGTGCTCGCTTCAGCTGCATGATAAGGGAATCCGTCCCGTCACATTTCTAGGCGTGATGCACGTGGTATACGCGACCCCTTTCTCCCGCTGTCCCACCAGATCGCGTCATTGCGGAAGGAACTCTCCCTGCACTCAGCGCCAGTGAAACCCGCCGATGGTGCTCTGTCGTCCGTATACAGCTGTACGGGCACCGCCCCCCCGCCCCGAGGGGATCCCATCAATTCCACTCCCGGGAACACGACGGAACTAACGAGAGCGATCGGTCCAGCGAGCAAACCCGGCCCGAGCTGTCCATCCGTCCGGTCCACCCGAGGTGGCCGACCCGATGAGCCGCGCCCGCCGCCGCGTCGTCTCCCGGGAGACGTCGAAGATGGAACGCGTCGACCTCCGGTGCGCTCGCTGACACGACGAGCTTGCCGAGTGAGTAGGAGAGTTGAGAAGCACGCTTGGTTGCAGAGAACTGGAACTGCATGTATTTCAGGAGCTCTCTCTCTCTCTCCATCTCTCTTGCACATGCAAGTACACTCACGCTTACACACGTAAAGATGTACACGCCCAAACACGAACAAAAACGCGGATACAAAGAGCGTGTGATAGAGAGGTGCTTGTGACCGCGAGCACACATTTGCAGCGATCGTATACACGTCCAGATCGGCGCAGCTAACCCGCGTGCCCCCGGGAGGGCCACAGCCTATAAGCCGTTCCTGTCCGCTCGCTTGCAGCTCATGCTGCAGCCGCCATAGGGGGCAGCGGCCGATGAGATGTGTCAGAGACGTGCTCGCCGCCATTGCGTAACTGGCTTTATACATCCATATATAAATATACGCGTGCGATCCCCGACGCGAAACGAAAGCGATGGCCGCGTTTGTCATGCGCACGTATACCGAGGCCGTATATATATATAGATGCGTGGAAGCAGCAGCCAGCTGCTGCTGCCGACAGGCGTGACCCCATGGCAACAACCATGCCTGATTTGATGCGCGCTAGAAAAGGGTAGCAGTGTGCGCTCCTGATTTAGATCGCATTCAGTTGCAGCAGCAACACATTTCCGGCAATGTTTTTTTTTTACATACATTATGGTGTTACTGAATATATCGCACGTACCATCACCTCACGCCAGCTCTTTCAGGAGTGGTGACATTTATTTTCGCAGTGCAGCCTCAATTGCAGGCCACAGTGAGTTTATCATATTCATTTTCGTTCGTTCGTTATTAGTGACATTACTCTTTACACAGAATCCACCTATAGCTAGCTTCAAATACAGCGGTCTTGACAGAAAAATTCTTAGCGCACGTGTGATTCAAAAACTTCCCAGTCACCACTGGTCGACTAAATATGAAGTCTTCCCCGGGCACAAATGTATGTTCCACAAAAGTTCGTCAAATCGTACTGTTCACCACTGGTACACTTAATTTGGCGAAACTTTAGTAAACCAACGTGTGTTTTATCGCCGAAATGCCTCTTCTCGTCGTCAATAATCATAGGCACCAATGCAGTTCTCGTCGAAGATTACTTTTCAATCCCCGCCAGGGTACATTCAATCGAAGCTCGGCATAAGAGATGCTCTAAACGAGACACCTAAGTAAACTTGTACTAGATACATTACACAACTTTACTGATAGACCACCTTTACGAAGTGAAAGGACAGATTGTGATGATGATGATGATGATGATGATGATGATGATGATGATGATGATGATGATGAAAACTTTACTCGGGTCTAGAGAATATGCAAGGGAGACGCCGTACGGCTTGGTGGTATCTAAAAGGGCTGATTTTTTTCTTATATTCGCACTTGCAACAGCCGACTTCAACACAAACATTTTTGTTTTTATCTACCAACCACGGTATCCCTATTTCCCTTAGAATCAAGTCATGCATACTAAATACCAAGAATTGTTCTGCAACAAACGTTTCATTCGTGTCGCAGATACCGTCTTACAGACGGCATAACACTATCCAAAACCCGCGAATGCCTTTTTTAATAGCATCTAGGCGCGAGTCTCACTTGCACGATCGCTGTCATTGTGGGGAGCAACAAAGGGACGCCACTATTGCATAACGTATACCTTTCACAAATACTTAGTAGCTACATGCTGAAATTTAAAAGTAATGGCTCGCGCAGTCTATAACCACGAGCGACCGTCACTGCGTGGGTTAAGTTCATCGCAGTGCATTTCGCTGCAATTTTTGCGAAACTCGTGAACCCATAATGAAGCGTCAACCACAGCACGGTATCCTTTATTCCTTGTGTGCTTGTGTGCGTGTGTGTGCGAGTGTGTTATTGTTTTAGTCTGTAGCATCTTCCTTTTCGCCGGGAAAGATCTTGCGTCTCAAACAAACCACCAAGACTGCCAGTCAAGACCGGCCTTTTCCTTAGAAGAAAAAAAAAGGATAGAGACTCGGTTTCCGTCACAGTCACCGCAAGGCGAATGCGTGTTGTTCGTTGCGCTGGCAACGCGCCATGAGCACCACACTGAAGCGTTGCGAAAGTGCATAAAAACCGAGAGGCAAATGTCTTACGCTTTCCAATAAGCTTTTCTCTCGGTTTCCCTGTTTTCGTACTCTCTTCTATATCTTTTTCACAAAAAACATTATACAAAACAACGTTTATAATAAATAAACAATAAAATCATTAGCCTCAACAACCAAAATTTAAAAACAACTGAGAAAATCTTGGGACGGAGACGCAATTTAGGTGCACCGCGCGAGGCTTTCAGTACTCCAATACAGACCAAGCAGATGCACACGCCTAGGCTTTCGTCTACCTAAATTCAAACCAAACTCACGAACTAAAAACACTTTTATTTATTTATATATTTCAATATGATGACGAAAACCACCCGCCGTGTCCCTTGTGTGGCAGCGTACTGTATTCGGGGGCCACACAGGGCGGACGTCCTTTTAGACTGGCCGGCCCGCGTTGATATTAACCTGTCAGCGCTGAGGCACTTCCTGAAAAGCTCGCGCGGAGTTTCTCGAGAATTGATGATCGAAGTAACGAAGATTGCCGCCACAGTCGCCGAGGAGACCGGAGCCAGTCGGTGTAATATCGAGCGTAATTGAATCTTCTCTTCTTTTCTCTCTCTCTCTCTCTTGCTTGCAGTACTCGAGCACGCACCCAGGCACACACACACACACACACACACACACACACACACACACACACACACACACACACACACACACACAGAGAGAGAGAGAGAGAGGTGATGTAAAGGCCGTTCATGACAATGTTTTGGTTGTTGTCTCTGCTCTTAATATAAGCGCGCGATGGCGCCTTCAGCTACTCCCGCTGTGTTCTCCCCTTGGTCCTATAAGCTTATAGAGCACTGCGTAGCTTACGACTGAAACGGAGCCATGCGCAAAAATAAGCTCGCGAGCCGACGCGAAGTGCGCTGCAATGACCCTGGCCTGCTGTATTTTCGTCGACGGGAAGTCGTTTTCTACTGTATCCCATTAACCTACGTGGGTTTACTCCTCGGAACAACAGGTCGATTACGGCATGCTCCTTCTATTAAGAAAGCTGCTCATCCGCTGATCTCCAAAGAGACGCCGCAATAACAACAATCAATCGCTTGACGTAAGGCGTGGAGTGCCGGCTGTGAACTGTTTACTCGATAAAGGAAAACATTCCGTACAAAGTGTGTGTGTGTGTGTGTGTGTGTGTGTGTGGTGTGTGTGTGTGTGTGTGTGTGTGTGTGTGTGTGTGTGTGTGTGTGTGTGTGTGTGTGTGTGTGTGTGTGTGTGTGTGTGTGTGTGTGTGTAAAAAGAATATTTACTCATATCTGCTGACTTTATACTTAGATATGATTGGCATAACTTGACATGAACAACAAAAAGAACACAATCAAAGAAAGTATTTGTATAAGGCCTACTCGCATGTGATTCCGAGAAAGAACGCTGGCTTCGGAAACGTATACCTTTAATAGATAGCTTTCAATTGAGAGAGAAAGAGGGAGGAGGAATACGGGGAAGGCAGGGTGGTTAACAAATCTGCGTCCGGTTTTCTGTTCTAAAAATCACTGTCGGTGTTTAACATTTCAAAGACACGACATGATTAGGTGGAATGCTGTAGTGGAAGGCTCCGAAAATTGCGACCTCCTGGGGTTCTTTAACGTGCACATGAATCTAGGCACACAGCCTTCGAGCGTTTTCGCCTCAATGGGGAATTCGGCCTTCACAGCCGGGATTCGATCCCGTGACCTTCGGGTCGGCGCTCGAGCACCATAGCCATCATGGCGGGTGCTTTAAACAAGGAAAGAGAATAATTAGGCAAACGGGAGAGAGAAACGAAGAACTCTCGATTAAAATTTGTGGGGTGGCGGTGTGATTCAATCAATACTTTGTGCTAGGGATAATTTCAATTGCCTCCCAGAGAACTGGTACGAACGATTTCCAGCTACCACCATCTTCATGTTGTGTGGACGCTGTTTGATAGAAGTGAACGGAAATAGATAGATAGAGGTTTGGTACATGTAAATAAAGGATGAAGAGGCCCCGAGCGTGCACACTGAAAAAACAAATGTCCACGTAATTATTAAACTTAATCAGATATTTCACCACAGTCCATCACCGGACAAGATGGAGAAGACGAAATGAAACACCTATCTATCTATCTATCTATCTATCTATCTATCTATCTATCTATCTATCTATCTATCTATCTATCTATCTATCTATCCACTTACGACGTTTAGCTCTCCTGGCCGTTTGGATAATGGTATCAATACCAAACTCGTCATGATATAACATGACTGTATGGCGAACACAATTGACTAGTCATAACATGAAAATCATGGCATGTATGTCATGAATGTCACCATTTACATGTCATGGTCTCGCTGCTCTTGCGGTGGTTTCATTCACATCATATGTTGCAAAACTGGTATGGTATGACATGACTGCATGGCGAACACAAGTGATAGACTCTAACATCAAAATCATGACATTCGTGTCATATAACAACATGAATACGTGCCACACTCATGATGTGCTCGCGGCCAAGTTCGCTAGCTTTGCATATACCGAATTTGGTATTACGGGACGTGAATGGATGACGAAGGTATGTGACTGGTGCAAACATGATAATAATGAGATAAGTGTCATGTGAAAACATGACTACATGCTACACTCATGATGTGCTCGCGGCCGTTTCGCTAGCTTCACATGTACCAAATTCGGTACTACGTGACGCGAACAGGCGACATAGGTAAATGACACGTTCAAACATGATGATCATAAAATGCATGGCATGTAACAACATGACTACGTTCCACACTTATGATGCGCTCGCGGCCGTTTTGCTACCTTCACATATACCAATATTTGGTATTACGTCACGTGAATGGATGTCGAAGGTATGTGACTGGTGCAAACATGCTAATCATAAGATGCGTGTCATTTAAGAACATTTTTTTATTGATATGATATATAAGAAGATGTTGGCGCACCATTATGGCGCCGGCTATTCCTTAGCCATTGATTGAAACTTGAACACGAATCTTGAAACAAAACATACAAAGCAGTGCATGAAAATAGAAAACTCGGGCACAGATATGCAAAAACACACTTATACGCACATATCACAATGGTAAGTAAATGTTCGAAAGTCAATGTAAGAAGTATCTGGAAATGTCCCTCGTTGATATTCGGTCCACCAGCACAAAACAGCAAAGCACACGTCTGGTCCTTATAAAGATGCATTCGCTCGTATGAGTGTCGACTATTATGTACATTTAAGAACATTATTACACGTGCACTCAAGGCGCTAATACACTTCGACGTGAGCCAGCGCGCTTGCGCGCCGGCGTTCGTTTTATCGCGTCACGCCGGCGATGCCACGCCAGGTGCCGATATCCCCCTAGTACAGATCAGCGGATCTGCCCACTGACCTTCATTGTGGATCTGCATGCCATATACTCGGCGGCGCGCGCCGCGCTGAGTCGCTTTGACGCATGCGCGTTCGAGCGCGCACGGCGTCTCTCCGTCACGAAGAGAGGCAGACGCGGTGCTAAGTAACGTCGTCGGCGCGAAATGCAGCATGTCGCATTTCGCGCCGGTTGCCACTGGGCCGCGCCGACGGACGCTGGTCGCACCGGTCGCGCCTGGCGTCAGACTATAGGGTGCTCACGTTTTGCTAGCTTGGCGTTGCTGCGCCCAGCCTGCGCATGCGTCATTGTTGCGTAGGAGCAGAACGAGCCTTTCATGACGCGCTCGCCACCGTTGCGCCCAGCCTGCGCATGCGTCATTGTTGCGTCGGAGCAGAACGAGCCTTTCATGACGCGCTCGCCACCGTTGCGCTAGCTCTACATGTACCAAATTTCGTATCACGGGAAGAGAATAGACGATGAAGGTAAAAGACACGTTCAAACCTGATAATCATACTATGCGTTCCATGTAAAACATGACTACATGCTACGCTCATAGCGTTATTGCGACCGTTTCACTAGTTCCACATATACCAAATCTGGTACTACTTGACGTGAATGAACGATGAATGTAAATGACACGTCCAAATATGATAATCATGATATGGATTTCATGTAAAACATGGCTACATGCTACGCTTATAGCACGCTTGCAGCCGTTTCGCTAGCTCGATATATACCAAAGCTGGTATCAGGTGACGTTAATAGATGGCGAAGGTAAATGAAACGTCCAAACATGATAATCATGACATGGCACAATTTACCTCCGACTCTTAGCGTTGTGCTGATTTGAAGTGGCCTATCACCCTTCTTTATTCGTGCTTCGCATATCACCGATTACCACTGTACGTGGGATTTGTTAATTTTTTTTCGAAACGAATACCACGGTGCCATCGCCGCCATTTCGAACTCGTGCAACGAATGCCAGAGTGCAGCGCCTCCGGGAACTGGTTACTGAAGTCCAGATGAAGCGAATTGATTTATATTTCAATGCAGACGCGCAGTGAGCGCGCGCGCGTGCACGCTTTTATTTGCAACACCTGCCACAGCAGAGAAAAGGTGCACCCGCTAGCGCTTTTTAGATGCGGAAGCATCTTATACTCGCGCCTTGTAGTGCGCCTTCCGCGCCGTCCGCGCCGTCCGCACCGCCTTAGTTGAGCTAATTCATTACGTCTGATACAATAATCACTCGTTCTCTGCTACTGCAATATTCACGCGTTCATCAAGTATAAGGTTATTTGTTGCACTTCAAAAGCATACATGTGTCCGAGTTTAAAACGGTCAAAGTTTCACATTAAATGCACCAGGAAGGTAAAGTATTGGTACGGAAACCAGTAACACAAACATGAGCTTGTACGGTAAAGTTAGCTACTTAAAACCTACGCGAGCGTCGGTGCACACTGAACCATGCCTGTGTATTCAGGCATGTGGGACGGCTTTAAGCTCTCCCCTAGTAGAGTACCCTGTGCTCTAAATCGTTATCCCCTTTTTCTAACCCCCCCCCCCTGTGTCTAACTCTGTTACCAGCCACTAAACTGTTTTAGCAGGACGGCTCAGTGCTCTCCCATAGTTGAGTACGAAGTACTCAAAATCGTTCAACATATTAGATGCGGAAGCATCTTATACTCGCGCCTTGTAGTGCGCCGTCCGCACCGCTTCTCGAACATTCGACAGCTGACGCGCGCGCATGCACAGTCGCGCCGTCGCCCACCATCTGTGCCGCGCGCGCTTCTCCTTCGAGAACATTCGACAGCTGACAGCGCATGCGCCGTCGCGCCGTCGCCATCTGTGCCGCGCGCGCGCTTCTCCTTCGAGAACATTCGACAGCTGACAGCGCATGCACCGTCGCGCTGTATATATACTCAAGGTCGGCGCTCGCTCGCTCAGTTGCCGCTCGTCCGTTGGTTCGTCGCAATAAATAAAACACCGCCCTTTCGCATACGTGCCGTACGTGTTCACTCATTTAACACCCCATTTCACAACCACGTTAACCAATTTAGCCATCGACCCAAGTAAGTCGCAATTTAACACCCGTTAACCAATTACATGCTTCCGCATCCTCCTCAGTGTTCCCCCGAGGGAAGCTGCGGGCAATTTTTTTCACTCGCTCACAGCTGATTCCGCACGCTTCCGCGCAGGGGTTGAGGCAGAAATGTTGTAGGCCCGTGTGCTCAGATTTGGGTGCACGTTAAAGAACCCCAGGTGGTCTAAATTTCCGGAGCCCTCCACTACGGCGTCTCTCATAATCATATAGTGGTTCTGGGACGTTAAACCCCACATATCAATCAATCAATCCGCGCAGGGGTTTGCTAAATCAAGATGCGTTTCGCTGCGTGGTTACCGGCTGTCCAGGGAGATCCTCAACATAGGTCCATAAGATTTTCACCTTAAATTATTTTAGAGACATGGGCGGAAGTAGCAGCTTCTGAAAGAGTCCGGAAATCTTAAGGGGGAGGGGGGAGTGTATTGAAGAACAGCTTTACCCGATCGACTTTTTGTCACTTGTATTGGGCAGGAAATATGCGTATAAGGTTGTATATTGTGGGCTTCTAGGCGTAGGCTGGCCCGGAACTCCCTAGAGACAAGACTGAGACGTCAAGGAACACCTCTTTACTCGTCCAAGCCTTCCCGTATAGCGTGCCCGTCTCTATCATTCTCCTCTACTGCCGGCGTGCTCGCAGCCATTGCTCCCACAGCGTGACCAAGCTACGTATCACTTAATCTACAGAGGTAAACGGCCAGGGTCGAAAAAGTATGAAGTAAGATACTTTGATATTGCCAAGCTCAGACAGTGATGCTCCGTGCAAAGAATTCCCACCCACCCACCTTTTTTGGAATTATTTTCGCCTGCAATTTTGTGCCGAAGCGAAAAAGGGAACCTGTGATATTGGAGTAAATTCGGGAATGGTTAAATTTTTCTATGATAAATAATAATTCGCGGTTCAAGTGGGCCTTCACTTGCTGTAGTCGGTTCTGGCGCATGCCCCACAAAAGCATAGCCTTTGAGATTTGTTTCTGCTATTTACGCGGAGCGATTTCTAGTTCACCTATATGTTAGACTTGAATTTCGCAATGTGCAGTGTGCTAAGAGTATATTAATTGATAAAGTCGTGCTTTTCTTTTGCTGCAGTGAAGGGGCTAGTCAGGATTTGAAAAGCCGCCAGCACGTGAGACGCGTGTTATGATAGTATGTGTGTTCGTGAATATTGGTGGAAACTAGTATATACTGTTGTGCTGGGAAATATTCTGGAAATTTCGTCAACGTTTGCAGGAAAAAATCCCTAAAATAGGGAATTTTTATGTCTTTAAATTGGAATTCTTCGGCATAGTACGGAACATCACTGCTCAGCAAGTACCCACCGATACGACTACATCGAGCAAACACCTCAATGAAAGCCTCATAGAAATTCTTAATACATGCTGAAGCTTAAAAAAAATACGCGAGGTTCAGTTTCTTAAAAGCCAAGAGTGGTTTTTTTTTTCGTAAGACCACATGAAAGAGAGAGAGAACTTATTTACAAAAAGTAAGATAGGTCGGCCTGAGTTACAGTTATAACAGTGTTAATCATGTCCCTTTAGTCTGAATAGAACATGGTATGTTACATTTGTTCAGGTGAGCCTTTGTTCTAGCTTTTCGCGCTTTCCTTTTTAATTTTCAGCGCAAATGTCCAGCATCAACAAAAGAAAAAATGAAAAAAGCAAAAGTTTTACTGAATGATGAGCAATCATAAAACGATTGAAAAGAGAAGCCGACGAAGAAGGTGTCGAGAAACACGTGGGACTCTGAGCCGCGCCAGCTGCAAGAGCAATAGAATGCCGGCATTAACTATAGGAAGCCGCTATTCTGAAGCGTTTTCTGTCGGCTGCATGCGTCATCCGCCGGCGCAAGTGGAGCGCACGCCGCTAACCTCTGCGCGACTTCTCAAGAGCACTTGCGCCCTGCACGTCGGGTGACTGTGAAAATGCCCCGGGATTAGACTCTCGCTCCAGTGATCTCTCAATTCCAATTGCTTCCCCTGGGCTCCTTTTTGCGCTGCTATAAAGAATGAATGCCTTACTATGTTTGTTTTCGTTGTTCTCTCGAACGTGCCATCCTAGTTTCTTTTTTCCATTTCCTCGCCTCCTTTCAGTTCTTGCGACTATTCAATTCAGTGCAGTTCTGCTTTCTCTTTTTTTTTGGGGGGGCGTAACCATTGCCAGTGACCTTAAATATATTGGATATCCTAGTCCCCTCATATTTGCAAATGTGATATGCCTTTGCGCGCACAGTGTATATATATTTCACTTATCCTTCTTGGAATGATTCTTGCAGCGGCTTTGTTTAATCTACTTTACTTTCCCGGTGCAGAGTTTGTTGAATTGTATACAGTTGCTGCCATGAAGCGACAAATAATACTGCGATTGATGCAACTGACGTTTCTATACGCGGATTATACGGCTTTCGAGCTCGTTTTTATCCGTGGCGTCGCAATGCATGCGGGGCCTTGCATCTAGCGCCCTTATTTCCTGGCGTCTCACCTCGCACGACGTGCGCGTGAATGCGCTTACACTATAAGCATCGCTCGTTTGGATCAAGCTTGCGGATTACTCCGCAGTATTCTACTACCCTTCCCCCCTGCCGCCTTTCAGTTCATCTTCTTCAGTTGCGCGCCTGTATCAACATCGACAGCTGCCACGGAGGCGCTGCGGCGTTAGGACAGTGACTTTAAATGGGCCATGACAACCAATTTTTGATTATGATGAGTTAGTTCTTGCGCATTCACAAATAAGCTGGCGAAATCTAGGCGCATTTGGTCGAGCACTCATTTTATGAGTGGTTATTTTTATAAACAACCACGTGAGCTGACAGTCAGGCAACGCTGGCGAACTCTCGAGCCCTGACGTAACTATAGTTAGCTATGCGATGGTCTGCATTTCGGCGAACGATGTTATTGCGGGGTTACGTTCTCATGAAATCAAATGATTGATTGATGGATATGTGAGGTTTAACGTCCCAAAACCATCTCATGAAATCGAGACGGTACAGCTATCCTCAACTTGGCAATGACATCTATAATTTACAATGGCTAAAAACTTTTTATTTATTTCTTTATTTATCATATACCTCCGCCTGTATTTTGGGAGCCATAACAGGAGTGTATAAAAGATGATGTCTCCACTCCTTCTTGCCCATGACGTCACACGCGACTTAGCGAAATGGAGGTCACCGGCGGTGTATGAGGTTTACAGCCGGCGAATTCCACGGCTTGCTTCACACTGAAAATTTTTTTAATCCCACATTTCAGATTTCTGAAGGCACAATAGACCCTCTAGTTGCAGCTTTCACTGAAGACCACAAATCTGGGTCATGACCTTTTGAGGATAGTCAGCGCCACCAGAAGCGACCGCGCGCGGGATTTTACATGCTGCAAGGGCTCCTTGCAACGAGACTGCGGAACGAGCGGCACGCGTTCTAGTGTGGATTAAGCGGGACTGAACAGGTAAAAACATACCTTTAAAAAAAGTTGCGTTAATTGCGGCAACTGCCCTTACGCCGACAATCATGCTTATGGTGCTGAGAAGAAAACCTTGCCTGCAAAGGGGCCCGTGGGTTGCTCAGATGGCAAGTGGTGACGAAAGTCATGGTTTCAGGTCAGCAAAGTTTTATCCAAGTCTTGTATTATTTACATTAATTGAACGTTTGCTTCTTTTATATATTACGCGAAGAGCTTTCTCTCACTTTTGAATTCTTTCTGTTGGTGTTATTATAGCGAAACAAAAGTTTGTTCGCTTCGTTCTTCTCACTTTTTGTTTTGCACTCACTCGTTCCTTCGGACTGCTTGGTGATTTCCGCACCTTTTTTTCCCGTGGTATATAAACTAAGTGCACAATGTGAGAGCTAGGTGCACATCCAAGGCGGGGCGCCCAAAATGGTATAACCACGCCGCTGCCTGAACTATGTTTGTCAATAAACGCACAATCTGCACAGACCTACCAAGCGCATGACTCTGGCAATCGCCGTGTCCACTGCTAGATATATGAAGACCTTTAAAAACGCTTCGTCTAAGTACCGCTGAAGCTTTTTTCAATGTACGCAGAAAAGGGTGTCTGAGCATATAGGCAGAGTGTGGGGCTATCGATCTTCTTTCATCACTAGTTGCCCAAAAAGTGGGCACTGCATATGTGATTTTGTTTCTTCACAAGCTGGTGAAGACCTCCGTCGGGGCGGGGCTAAAAAAAAAAAAGACCGAGTTTACGACTACTAATACGACGAGCAAATACGCGTTACAAAAGCAAGAAAAGCATGAAAAACGAAAAAAAAAAAGGGGGGGGGGGGGTCCGTTCATCTCTCGCGTCGCACCACCCGTATTCAATACTCTCATCGCTCGCTCTTGAGAGCCTCCTTCCATATAACTTCCTTGTAAATTGATTTTTGGCACCTCACCGGCAGCGCTTATGCAGTTGTGACATCCATACGCACTAAAATAATGTCGCGCGATCATGACGTTGACGAAGGCAACAATCAGCGCGTCGAAGAAGAAACCCTTCATTTAGCCGAACAGTCTACACAGCAAAGCAACACACTGGCACTGATAGAGAGCTTCGGCCATTGTTAATGTGATCGTCGTTGAAACGCGCAGTATTCTATACATCATGCGTCGAACTTTCCAGCTTTATCACTGGTGGTCGCGAAAGCTCTGGAATAAGCTTGAGTGTTCGCGCAGTGCGCGCTATCTCAATTGACAAAGTGATCTATTATACAGTCCTGAAGCTTCGCGAACACTGCATGTGCGGTTTGCGCCAAGCATTGTTCGTAGTATTTGTAGGCTAAAACCGAATACATCCGAAGTGTAACAAGAAACACACGTGGCAATAGTGCAGTCACGCTTCTGTTTGACCGTGAATCAGCTTCTTCTTTTCGATTGCTGTGGTTCCACCAGCACGCGCCCGCTCTCAGCCACGACCGAATAATAGCTCGCCGCACCACGGGCAGCAGCACTCGTTCAGTCAAAGGCGCAACGCATTAGACCTATAGGTGACGAAATTTCCACCTATTGAACTTAGTGACATTATTTCACGTTACTACATAGCATTTTCAGAATCATAACTTAAGCTGTTACTCGGGTGTTCAACTAAAGAAGCTACCATATCGTTTAATATGAGTGCCTAAGCGTTCCATGCAGCAGTGCCGGCTGGCACTGCTGGACACTGGCAAAGAAATAATCAATCATGCATTCTTTTCAATGTCAATGCTCGTAGTAGCACGTGTACAGGCAAGCCCTCTACACCATACACAACTATTTAGTGTCGTCACCGACCTTGGAACAAATAACTTCTCAGCATTAAGGGTACCTTTTTTTAGATTAATAGTCTGCAAAAATATACCTTTACGAAAAAACAAATCTCGCATATCTTTAGAAGTAAAACCATATTTTGGTGCAATGACTACACGTGTATCTAAACAACTAAAGTTGTTAATCACGCGTTATAAAAATGCACACATCTCCACGAAATGGATGCATGGTAAGATCGGGCGAAGCTCTGGGTTTCATATCGGTGTGTAACCGTACGTTACCAGATTGTTGTCCCAAATAACGTAAATTGAGTGACATAGTTTATGTAAGCATGTAAAGTTATTTCGCATTCCAGTCAATTTAGGCAATTTAAGGAGGATTTAGAAAATTGCTGTAGTGGAGGTTATGCCTCGAAAGTGAATCCAAGAACCCTCAAGCTTACCGGTGGCAAAACACCATTTTAATAGCAGAAATGAGTTGGCACTTATAGAACTTGATTTGTTCCTGTGTGTCTTAGGTTTCCTTGAGAAGTTTCTGCATCTAGGCACAATTTGGTGATGATAAAATCATTAATACTATTCCCGACAGGTTATCTTCGCCGTGAACAGCAATCCCTTACGTTATAATTAACATATGTCTACGTCAAGCCCATTGTAAAACATTTATTTTTGTGCGTGTGTACGCGTCTCACATGTGTTTAGACTATAGCGCCGGCTTTGCACCAATACCACAACGGAAGACAAGGCTAGGTCCTAAAGAGCTTAGCCCATAAATATGACTGCTAAGCTACGTAAATTGCGACGAAATACGGAATGAACGAGGCACGCGCCTTACAGAGGTTGCGAGTTCAATCACCGCTGGTGGAGAGTTTTTTGTTCGTCCACTCTAAGTTGTTTTCTTTTTATTCTATAATCACTTCACTGAAATTAAACAGCAGAAATAAATTCTCCTATGCCTTTCTTGTCCGGATTTGTTGACTTCATACGCCTGCGCATATACGATAAAAGAAACGGGCATGACGTTCTATTCCCCCTTTTTCATTCATTCAGCGCAACGATTAGTTACTTAAGAAGCACCTTGATTAGTTTGCGTCATGTAGCCAATTTTCAATACGTGTACTTTATAGTTCAACGTTACCATTTCGTCACTGCGAACTGACTATCCGTGATGTCATAAAACCAAATAAACAATATCCCAGTACAGCACACCTCGTTTTCGTCCTTCACACAACACAAAGTTCCAACTCTGCGACGGAACGGTTTTCTAACTCCTAGTAAGCGGCTTCGCAATCTACGTCAGCGCAACGTCCTTTTCAGAGCTTACGCGAGCATGTAATCTCACAAGCGTGCGTTCAAAAATGAAACTTGAGACCCCCTCAAAAAAAAAAAAAACTGGCGTAACGTGGAGATCGAAATACTTTCAATCAACTCTGCAAACACGACAAGGCGACCGTGTTGACATCTCCATTCGATGTTTGTAAAATAAAGAGAATCCGACGGGGGAGGGGGAGGGGAATCAGTGCGACGCCTATCTATAGTTTCAATGTCGCAAGTGAGAATGGCAGAGGATTGAAATGAGCTTCGACAGGCTCGCGAAATAACAATAGGAAAAAAGCTAACGCGGTGGCAGGCCTGAAATGCTCGACAAAAGGCGCCCGGCAATCGCTTTGATTTCTTCCCTGGTATATACTTTACGTTTGCGCGCAACATTCAATGTGCGCTTGTAGACATTCGTGTTTCCGGTCACCTTTCTGTCACGCAAACGTTCACGTCTTTGTTCTTGTCAACGTAGCTTCAGATTGCAAAGTGTTCCCGAAACACACAGACAGCTCCTGCTGACGCAGCGGGTTAGATGCGTGCATTGTTCATTGTGAATATGAGGACACACCAGGTGCGTGTTTGCCTTCGGTGCTGGTGCTTCGATGATGTTCCGTATAAATTCTGAATTGATAGTAACACTGATAAATAAAACTACGGCTGTGCTTCACCGTATCAGGCATCGAGGGCGCGACTGAAGGTGCCGGTTGATCGCTCCCAGCACTCCCACGTATATTTTGTCTATATTTGTGCACAATATATATTTTTAAGACACGCCACTTACATAGACATGACTAGCTGTTCCGAAGTGTCAACTGCGCCGGAAGCTAGTGCGGCAGCACACTCGAGCAGCACACTTTTGAATAGAGCGTGAACACTAACTGGTGTTGCACTTGGGCCGATTTCATGCGCGTGTACATTCTTGTGAGATATTTTTTTAACAGATTACAATGCATAGTGCATGAAAGTGGTAAATTGTGAAAACGTTGCGGAAACAAAACGCCGCACAAGAATAAGCGCTGCGCAGAGGATGATGCATCAACTGGCCCAACATTCAATGCTTGAGTAGTTGAATTATATGCATGGTGTTAACTCATGTTGAAATCAACAATAAAATTAGATATCTTTCCTTGTTGCACAGAGCGAATGAAAACCGACCGTGAGCTAGATTTGTTTTGAATACCGCTCATTGACTGAATACGCAAGATGTGTAGGCAGATTAACAGACATCCGTGACACAGGATCAAGCCCGTAGCCAGGACTAATGTTCGACGGGAGTGGGGGAGGAGGGGGATATTAGTTGAAGGCCTTGAAAAACCCGTATTGTCACTGTTTGTTCTTGCTACATCACCCCTTTTCATCCGAATTCCGGGAAGGGAGGAGAGCTAGGGGACTCCCTACCTTTCTAAACATGTCAGTTTGACTTCAAAACTGACTTTTTGAACAATGTGTGCCTTTACACTCAGCGTGAAAATCGTTGAAAGCACGGAGCAGGAATTTTCCCGCCTTTCAGCGATGATCGCGCTCAGAGGCACGTCCGCGCTGGCGTTCTAAACGTGCATCCTGTTCGGCGTCAATGGCGAGAATTAAAAATCATTGGGAATGAAGTGGCGACCTCTCCTCTTTTCTCTCCTTCTCATTAACCTCTCTTGCTCACCATCACTTGTCTATCCCTACCCCTTGCTATACTCGCCCCGCCGTTGTGGTCTAGTGGCTAAGGTACTCGGCTGCTGACCCGCAGGTCGCGGGTTCGAATCCCGGCTGCGGCGGCTGCATTTCCGATGGAGGCGGAAATATTGTAGGCCCGTGTACTCATATTTGGGTGCACGTTAAAGAACCCCAGGTGGTCGAAATTTCCTGAGCCCTCCACTACGGCGTCTCTCATAATCATATGGTGGTTTTGGGACGTTAAACCCCACAAATCAAATCAATCAACCCCTTGCTATACTCTGCTACACGCAGCTACCGTAGATGCTCTACCCGCCTCCTTGCTATGAATGGTCATGCTATACATGAAAGAAAGAAGTGACAATGTTAAGGGCCAGTTTTGCTTTGTCAGACGTAATATTAATGCTAACAGACAATGGTACCAAGAAAAATATAGGGGATGTTCGTAGTAGTAACTGGAACGTAAAAATGAAGGAGCAAAAGTGGGCGAAAAACGGGGCACATCCCCCTATCTAGAAATTGGTATGACGCGAAAGTTAAACGTGCCTTCACAGAAGTAGCTGAGCGTTTATTGTGCATTGTTTCAGCAACGGCAACAAATGGCGAAGTTGAAGCACAGCAAGCAGCTCGAAACTTGGAAGCACATCAAGCAGAAAGCATGCACGAAATTAGCATATGCCAGAAGAGCGTGGACTAACAACTGCCAAAGCTCGACACTTAAAACGCACCGATTAATCACAAAGAAAGACCCACTGAATGAGCGCAAGGGTATACAGAGGACAAACGCAAACAGCTGTCACAATTCTTACTTCGTCATTAGTCTCAGCAGCGCGCTCCTTTCGTAAACGCAGTCGCGGCAGCGAGCGAGGTGACCTTCGTCCTCTCCCGAAGTATATGTCTGATAACTTGGGTGCAGGAGAAACCATGGTGCTTGGAGGCGACGATCTTTAGAGCATGCCCAATGCTACCCAACGCTAGCCTGTCGCGCCATCTCACTACTGATAACGAGAACGCGCTAAAGGTTAGAAGCCCTGAGGACCGCCAAACGGTGTATGGTGCATATTAATGGCTTGCCGTTAGCATCCTGAACGATGTACGTTCCATGGCGTAGTGGTTAGCACCGCGCGCTGCGAATCGAGATGTTCCTAATTCGACGCCGCGTGACAGAAACTTTCTTTCTCCCTTTTTTTATTTGGAATCTGTTAGTATAGGTTTTACAATGTCATATCCGTGACGGAAATACGTCAGCAGAGCCGTGGTGGACCCCGGCGTAATATACTTTTGTGTTAAATAACTCGCCACGGGCAGGGACCAAACGTATAACATTGGAAGGTTCCACCAACCCGGGGCGAGTTACCTTTTCGTTCACTCTCTTTTTTTTACATTTACTTTACATATACTTTACATTTACTACTCATAGCATCCCCTATTTTTCCCATGGCATAATTGCCTGTTAGTTCTCAATATTCCTATGGTATACACGGCTATGCTATAAATAGTATTGCCTGGGGTCGCCATGTGACATGAGACGACCCCGAGAGCATACAACAGGCCGGGCATTCATATTTCTCCGCATTCAAGAGCGATTCCACCCCTGCAGGCGTATTCAGGCCTTCAGAAGACATACGTGCATTTCTCACCTTTTCTGCTACACATTCTTATCGTTATGCACTCCCCTTAGCTCTCCCTCATTAACAAGGGTGGGGACTAACATAATATAACGGCCTTAACTCATAAGAGCTTTCTGTACGGTTCATTCACCTTATATACAATCTTCATTAAAGTTAAAAGTGCTGGATGCTTCAAACACCGTTAGAGAACCAAAGAGAGCGGTAAGAAGCTGGAAGCGTCTTACTTTGTTTTTATATACTATTCTTATCTCTCCAAGACACTGAATACGATTCGCGAACGTAAACGATTTCGTACTGCGCGCCATGTTGTCCGTTTTCTCATTTTGCCTCGAAAGTGCTTCGAGTGTGTTCCAAGTAAAAGGAAAACAAAGGAGAGAACGAAATGAAGGAGTACATTAAATGAAGCCTCATCAAGGGTGGCAGGTCGGCCAAGGCCACAGGCCCGGACGGAAAACCTCAGCAGCCAAAGCCAAGTCCAATTCGTCTTCTAATGAGCAAAGCAAAGTGAACACCAGATAAGACGTAAGTGGTGCGGCGGCTGAGGGTAGCGTGTGTACGCGCATGCGTGAATCCTGGAACCTTGGTTCGCGCTGTCTTGCCACGATGGCCCGTGCACCCTTCCCCAGTATGTGCTAATGCAGCCAGATATCGATCGGTGGGCGACTTAGCTTTGGGAAGGTGTGCGGGAGGCGAGGAATTAAGAAGTAATTAAATTGGCGTCCTGCTTTTGTTCTCGCTTGGTGATATAAATTTGGCCAAGCTAGACGGGATGCTGCACTCGAATAGCGGGCCGTGACAGATGCTCATTAAGCCTGTCACGGCGATTAAGTGTGCTCAAACAAAGTACACCGACAAAAAATAAATACTTTTTATATATTTGAAGAGAAAAAAGAATGGCAAAAGAAGAGAGAGAAATTGATATTTTTTTTAGCGCAGCTCAGTTTGAGCATGAAGGAAAGATACTATGTAGTCAAGAAGGGGAAAAAGACAGACGACAATGTGAGCGCTAACTTCCAACTTTTGTTTATTGCGTACCCTTACAACACATTATATAGCTCATTCTACGTGACACCACACACATGACAAAACCTTACACGTGTGGCACAGCACACTATCAAGGAGACCTATCTGTGATCTGATTTCACATTAAAAATTCTATACCTATGCTTCACAGCACGCGCTCCATAAAATTTAGCTCTTTTTGAGATAAGGCCACAGACGGCGTACTCACACACAGCTTCGCACATTTTTCGATAGTGTTCGCCTCAATTATTTTCCTCCTCAACTGGTTACAATTGCGGCCCAAGATGACACACTGATCAAAGAATGGAGTGCATTCACTACAATGCATAGCCAGGAAACCACCAGAAGAAAGCTTGTTCTTTACATTGCAAGAGTGCTCGCGCAAGCGGTCATTAACACACCTACCAGTCTTCCCAATGAAAACTGTGCCACACCACAGCAGGAACATGTACACAACAGCTAGGGCGCATTCAACAAACTTAGTTACATGCTCTTTCCCACAGGTGGGTTGCACCTTTTTCTTGGTGTTCGCATAAGCTTACATAGACAGCTTCGTTTGTCTGGAGCAGAGAACACCACTCGAACATTTCTTCTCGGGGCTCAGGCCCCGTTGGTTGTGAGCGAAAAATCGTCTGTGCGTCTGTGACCAAAAAATCAAGTTACCGAGATAGCCGCGGGAGGCCGCTATTGTCCACGCGTGCGCGCGCGATCACACTGAGAAAGCCGCGCACTCGAAGAAAAACAGTGCTCAAGGTCACGTGGCGTGGTAGTTTCTTTCACGTGGCGCGATACTTTCTTTGCCCTGCCACCCCTCACTGCTTAGCTTTCAGTGCTTTTGTCGGGACGAGAGAAGAGACAATGCAATTACAGCGTGCGACAAACCTTTGTAACTCCACTCACACTGGACGAATTCTTAGAATCTTCGCGGCGTTGAATTCGCGAGGCGATAAACTCTTCTAGTGAATTCATTCCATGGTTACTTGAAAAAGTGTTGCAGGGGCCCTTTAACGCATATTTTTCGAGAGGTGTCACGCCGAAAACGAGCCCATTTGGTGATAATAGCGCGCACTGGTCCAATCTACTGTATGCGTGTTTGTGTGCGTGAGTGTGAATGTAACAAAACATATGAATAAGTATGCACTTAGCGGTTGAAGGGTGCACTAGGGGCCGGATTTCACTATCACGTTCAACTGTTAAAGGTGAAGCTTAAGGGTCCCCAAATTTTTGCTGCATATAAGCAAGGCGCGTCGGAGAGCCTCCCGCGGACCCTCCCGCGTCACTCGGGAGACTCCCCCTGCGCGCAGAGCTCGGAGGCAGCATTGCAGTGGCTGTGCCAGTTGTGACGCTATCATGAAGGCGGCGTGGCGGTTTGGCCTAGTTGGTATGAGATGACGATTGTTATAGCGCAATATAATAACGAGGGCTAATGGACAAGAAGACAACGAGCGCTCGTCTTCTTGTTGTCCCTTTGTCGTCGTTCTGACCTCGCGCTATAAAACAATCGTCATGGAGGTCAGTTACGTGCTTTGGACTAAGCGGTGCCCGCAGGCCATGACGTCGCTCAAGCGCCCCAGTATGTCGACGGTGCCTACCACTGTTTGCGAACATGTAATACAGGTCTCCACGTGCTAAGCTGTCACGATGGACTTACCACATTGCGGCATGTTTTCTATAAACTTTTATCCCGCTTAGCTCCCACACGAGGGTAGCCAGCCAAGTAGCCAGCTGGTCTGAGAAATGGTTAACCACCACATTCTTCCGTTTTTCTTTTTCCCCTCCTCCCATATCGCATTGCATTGTTGTTGGTGATTTCCACAATATATACTTACAAACTGCCCTTTACTGAAAAAAACTGGAAAAGGGAAACGAAAACTGTGATGGAGTAAAAGATAAATGAACCACAAAACTTTTCAACGTGGTCACATATTCTGTAGTCTCACATTCATTCGAAGCTATGGCAGGTATTTAAAATTAGACAAAACAATTTGGGGGAGTCTCTCGCTTTGTTCAACTGATAGACGAATATGATTTAAGTGCGAGGAAACAAAATTGAAAAAAGGAAAAAAAAAGCTTGGTATAGGTAGAATACGATCACGCGTCATAACTATACATGGTATACGATGAGACCGGTGTGATGATTGGCGTAATGCATCCTGGGGTGAGTTACCCTGGCAGAATGCCAAGTTCTTGGTTCGTGTACGCCATGAACAGCAACTTGTTCTCGTTCGTGATCATTTTTTTTTTTTTTGCTCTTCGCCATTTACACATTCTTTCAATAAAAAAGAAAGTATTTTTTTCTGTATATACGCTTTCTTTGTGTGTACATTTTCAGCAAGAAAATATCACTCCGTGAGCGTTCACTACCCAGCGGCTACGAGGGCCACAGCGCGTCGTCGGAATGACGACGCCGTAAGCGAAGTTACGACAGTCGCGGCACTGAGCGTACGTCTGCAACGGCTCCTCAGGAAGCACTTCTCAGACAGGCGTCCTTGAGATGAAAGCGAGAGCCGGCCACGTTGTGTACGACGTCCAGCTTGCGTCAAGGACCTCCCATCGCAAAGTTGCAGATCCATGGCATAGCGCTGGCGACGTGGAACCGTGCCAAGCGAAAGCAGTTTCGCGAACGACTCGAGGAAGCAGAGCTGGGAAACTTCCACTATCTATCTATCTATCTATCTATCTATCTATCTATCTATCTATCTATCTATCTATCTATCTATCTATCTATCTATCTATCAATCTATCTATCTATCTATCTATCTATCTATCTATCTATCTATCTATCTATCTATCTAATATAATGAAAAGGAACTATTTTCATTTTAGTTTCCAATTTGTTAAAGTGCGCATTCAGTGTCAACTTTCCAAAAAAATATTAATGGTCTGAATCGGATGACAGTCGGTGCGCCGCCACCACATCTGATTGTCTTATTTTCTCCGTAAACGATAATAAATGTCATAGCAGGTGAATTACCTTTGCGATGTCTTGCTGACATCTGCACAGAAGATAAGTTATTTCGTCACATTTTGTAATGTTTATATTCTGGTATATAATTAAAGCCACACGCGAGGAGTGCTCACGCATAACTTTCCATTTGAACGCAGTTCGGACAAAGTCACGCTTATAGTACGGCACTACTCCAAGCCGAATGGGAAAACAAGGCAAGCTCTTTATGATTCAGGCACTAAATCAGGTCCACCACGAGACGGTTTAACTTACAGCTCTCACAATGTCTTTCCTGCAATGTTCAACATTTATACGGGGAGGAGCACCATGGAGAATGTGTTTCACGCGATATAAACGTACTAGACGAAAAAAAAATGTGCATTCATTTTTTTTTCTTTGGCCAATTCACCGCTGCCTTATCACTATCTTAGCTTTTTTTGTTCGAAACGTGTGATTTGCATTGACTCGAATGTCGTTCTCCTACCATATCGTAAAATAAATTTATGAGGACTTTTTTTTTTTGTTTCGAGAAACGAAACGTGTGTGTGAACTGCGATATTCCAGCTTGTCGCCTTCAAGAACAAATCGCTGCACACTGGAGTTGCTATATATATATGCGTTCGCTCATAAAAAGGTATCAGTAACTTTTTTTTTTCACTTTTCACATGCGGCGGATATAGTGCCTCAGGTAGAAAGTTTTATCGCACAACTCTGGGCGCGGACTCTGCGTGTGGTGTTTTTTTCGATAGTTATATTATTATATATGCATACACGTATCTGTGCTTCAGGGCCGTCCATTCCTCGATCTTAAGATTGGTCGTGACGAAACTGGTGCAGCCGCCGCGGGTTGTACCGCAATCCGGCATTGCTGAGAGAGAGAGAGAGAGAGAGAGAGAGAGATGGGAATAGAGAGGAAAGGCAGGAAGGTTAACCTATAGTTGACCAAGCTTGGCTCGGTTGGCTACGCTACACTTGGTGTGAGGGGAAAGGGGAAATAAGAGAAAGCAAAGACATAGAGAGGAAAGAAGAGTAAGAAATGGATTGTCAGCTCGAGACTACAGAGCACGGTCTCCCGCTGTTCTTTCACAAGCGCTCCTGAACTCCGGTGGCACTTAAAAAGCACGAGAGAGCTTTCGTGGCTGTGCGCGTATGTGAAACCATCGGAAAAGATCCCAGGACATTCTTCTCCGTAAGTGGTCTGTATCCAGCTGACGGAGCTTGGCTTCCATAAGACGTCGTTCAGACTGGTATGCTCGGCAGTGGCACAGAAAGTGCTCAAGCGTCTCCTCGCAGGCGCAAGCGTCGCCGAAATCGTAATACTACGTCCTATAAACGTATAAATGTTTACTTAAGGGCTCGTTTTTTTTCCTGTTTTACACAGTGTAAATGAAATCTAACAGACAATAATGCCAAGTAATGTACAGGGAATGTTATAAGACCGAATTTTAATGCAAATGTGAAGGAAATTGGCTGAAAAGATAACTTGCCGAGCCTGCGACCTTCGAATAACGCGTTCGATGCTCTACCACTGAGCTAACATGGCGCCTATCCCCCAGAAACTTTATTGGGTATATATGTGAATTTAAACTTGGGAGTTTCAGTCAGCGCCACCAGTAGCCATGGTGGCAAGTGTGGTACACTCTTTACGAGCCTGTTTGGCGTCACGTGCTACATGACGCCAAACAGGTTAAGTTAGGTTAGGTTAGGTTAGGTTAGGTTGCTGGGTGGATGGCCACTGGGGTAGCTCAGTGGTATAGCATCGAACGCGTTATTCGAAGGTCGCAGGCTCAGCAAGTTATCTTTTCAGCCATTTTTCATCACATTTGCAATAAAATTCGCTCTTATAACATCCCCTGTAAGTTTCCTAGACATTATTGTCTGTTGGATTTCACACACCCAAACACACACACACCACACACACACACACACACACACACACACACACACATATATATATATATATATATATATATATATATATATATATATATATATAGAGAGAGAGAGAGAGAGAGAGAGAGAGTCAAGTAGATCCTCCGTGAGCAGTTACAATGTGGTTTATTTCGATGTTTCAGCAAGAGTGTGGCCTTCATCAGGATTGATGAAGGCCATATAAATATATCTATATATGTATACTCACAGGCATCACGAAAGAAATTTCGAAACAACGCTATACCACCAACTCCCACCATACGCACCTCAGGTGTATGGCTATTCGATGACCGAAGATGACCGGGATCACGAGGTCATGCATTCAACGCGTTGTACGAAGCTTCTTCGTAGGGTGGGGATATGGGGGAGAGGATTGGGACATGAGGACTACGGCGGAAAGGAGCTGGGTGGTTGGAGAGGGTACGTCGTGCCTGCCCCCTGCAGTGTATCGACGCTGGCAACACGCCAGTCAAGCTAGACTGTCCCCACGCTGTTAATTACGGAACCTCCAAATTGGCAGGGTGAAGCCGCGACGCTCCACCGGCTAATGACTTTTTAACGATCCACCGTAAGAGTTAGCGCGCAGGGTCGAATGGCGGGGAAAGAGGATTGAACCAACGGCTGCTGAAAGCTATAGTTAGCGACCTGCCCTCGTGTGCCGTATACTGCAACCAAAACCTGTAGCTCCTTGCGCCATTTTTTTTTACCATCTCGACCTTCTTGGATATATGCAAGCACGGCCCTGCACTTGCTTGCTTTTGATTTCGACCGCAGAAAGCTATTAAAACAATGACACGTTGACGTCACTGTTGCTCAGTTGTGGATATTTGTGGCTATATATGCAGATGGTTAATGTAGCCGTTCCTCTGGAAACTTTCAAGATGGCTTTTCGTTCCGGTGAATCCCGTTGCGAAAGCTTTCATTTCTCTTTTTTTATATATATAACTCTTTTAAAACACATTCCTTGTCCTACCTCTTAGTTATGGACGTTGTATCTATAGCTTCATGGCGTATCGCGCATGTAAAATAGTTTATCAATCTTCTTGCAACCGAAGCGTAACGGATAACGGGGCTTTTAAAGCTCTCTGCATATTGTGCCCCTTTCGTCGCCATATTTTAGCCTCTGAGTACTAAAGGCTTTGGCTTAAAAGCACCTACTCTGACGAAGAATAAAATTTCACCTCGTCTCGATATTTTTATCAAGCGCAGATTAGACGGTTCACTCCACGGTAAACGAAGCGTGATCTATAGTGCCTTTAAATCTTCCATTAGATCCCCCCTCTACTATCATTTTTTCTACAAACTTCAAGATGGACTCATTATACGTGTTCATCAGTTCAGCAAGGATTGATCATTAGGGACAGACAATTTAACTGTTTCAAGTAAAGGCGTCATGATTACCCTTCCGTTACTAAGACAGGGTCCTTGATCATTTTCGCTTAGAAATCCTCGGGATCGCTTTTTAAAAACAAAAGCTCCTTAATTCGTTCTTTGTTCGTTTTTCCAAAGACGGTTGCCCACTACTCAGGACTATAAAGTTCCACCATTCATCTATACATCTAACGCGCTATTTTCAGCAAAGTACTGATTGAGTAGTCACTTTCTTTTTTTTTCTTTGGCTATTAAAGAAGCCCACAAAATCTGAAAAATGACACGTGACTTGACTACAGCGTGCACCAGGAAGCAGCGCCCTCAAACAGGATCACTGTGAAGTAGCATGTCAAGACTAGAGTCACGTGTTATTTTTCATATTTCGTGTGCTTTCTTTATCAACAGAAAAACATTAGCACACAATTAGCACGTTGTTGAAAATAGTGCAGCTAGATGTCATTCTAGCCTGCCCACACATGCCTCATTGAAAGTGTAATGATTAGGGGTACTTGTCGAGTTATAAGGAAATAGGTACTAACTAACTTAATCCCATTAACAAAAAATAGTAGTGGCTACTACAGTACACTGGTGTGTTGCGCGTATTGACGTTCCTCCTTTTTATTATGTTCTGTGATACTTGGAACAGCCTGTATAAGCATGTCAGTGGACAAAACATGTTCCACTTAAATTCTCGTTATTTTCTTTGTTTTTTAATTTGATATTATTGTAGTTTTGTTGTATTTTTTGTTATTTTCCTCCAACTGGCCATCGGGAGTCTTCGCATAATATTCACGTTAGTGAATAATGATAGGAACCTCGCGGGTGCTCATAGTCAAGCTAGCTTTCCATACCTTTCATGTGGACTCTTTGGTGGGCAACGGGCTTTGGTGATGGACTCTGACTGCGTGTTTGTGTGGCCTGTGTTGTGTGCTCTCTTTCTCTCTCTTTCGACTCTTCGCTCTCATTATTTCAATCTCCCCCATCCTATTCCGAAGTGTAGGGTGGTGAACCGGTTATCCTCGACTGGTTAACCTCCCCGCCTTTCTTTCTCAGCCATTTCTTCTGTCTGTCTCTCTCTTTACTCTGCTTGTTAGTGACGAATACTGATACCCTTATATGAAAAGTGTATTCGACTGTATCGCTTCTCTAAATCTCTTTGTTTCTCTCTCTCTCTCTCTCTCTCTCTCTGTGCGCGGGTGCGGGTGCGGGTGTGTGCGTGTGTGCGTGTGCGCGCGCGCGCGTGTGTGTGTGTGTGTGTGTGTGTGTGTGTGTGTGTGTGTGTGTGTGTGTTTGTTTGAGAACAGTCTCATTTTATAAGTTATGCAATCACAATTTAAATTTATGCAAAAACGTCAATGCAAGCCAAATAAATACGGCAGTCATAATTTATCAGTAGGCAGTTTATTTTCTTTTTGTTTACTTGACGCGTATGAAGACATTCAAAGGCGCCTACTTATACTTCACACAGCAGCGTTTAATTATGGATTCAAAAGCTATTATTATTTATACAACATCATTTTGGAGCCTCGGCTATAGCTTGAGACCCCGTCTCACAATTATGATGAATGATCCTGATTCAGAACTTCTTTTATAAACCCTCTTGATAATTTAATGATCTCCTGATACGCTATATGCATTTACACAATAAGCGCGTATGCGTAACGAGTATTCGTAACTTGCTGAAACCGTATACATGAAGCTACAAAGTGTTATTATTGTCTCAGTGAGCAAAAGAAAAACAAGCAACGAGCCAAAAATATCCACGCATCTTCGATGACACACAACAATTTTCAGACTGGTGCGTGGTTATTTAAACTGTCCCGTAAATAAGCGAAAAACGATTTGAGAGACAAAAAAAAACGTCCTTTTTTTCTTGCTTTTGAAGGAAAGACGTGATTAATGACGACGGACTGCGCTAACTGGATTAAAGTGTAGTTTCGTAAATGAGCCCTGCATTAAGCTCCTTAAGAAAAGTTACCTCGTTCTGAAAACTGCTAGTGGCCTGCGCGGATCGTATTTCCTGCGGCAGCAAGACCATTGATCAAAGCGAACGCTATTATTCTGCGTGCGCGTACTCACGGCTTTGCACTGTGACGCGTACCACCGACATTAATTTGTCAATTTTTCTTTCTCTTTTTTACATTATAAATCCGTGTCCTTGGTTTTGGAAATAATTTTTGCTTTCCGTGGATCGCATGCGTCGCTAGCTGCTGTGACTAAAGGGATACTTAAAGTCGTTATACCGCTTTATTAGATGCGAAGCAGCTCTTTGACTAGCCTGCGTAATGCTACCCCTCCGTAAAACACGTGCCGCAGATGTTGGCGCGGTGCCAAGTAGGTCATACCACTGCTGCGCGTTGACAACACGCTCCCCTCGAAGTGCGCGCTGACGTCACTCTCTTCCTCGCTGCCACGCACTCGCCGCGGCGCCCGCAGATGCCACCTCATCCGTTCGCTCGTTATGCCTGCAGCGACCACCGCTCGCTACACCACCGACTCATTGGGTCCCGCTCAATAAAATTGACGCGCGCCTAGTGTACGTGTTGAAACATGTGTATGCGTGTCACCTACAAGATATACGCCAGCCATCACTTCAAACTAATCTTCCAGCGCTCACTGCAGCACCCGCGTTAGCACCGCTCAACCCATGACGCCACCCGTGCGTAACGCTGCTGCTTCGCCTCCAATCAGAGTTCCCTTCGTGAAGATGGTTCAAGTTTTTTTAAATACATTTTCATAATAGAAAAAAAATTGCCCGCAGCTTCCCTCGGGGGAACACTGAGGAGGATGCGGAGCATATAATTGGTTAACGGGGTGTTAAAGTGCGACTTACTTGGGTCGATGGCTAAATTGGTTAACGTGGTTGTGAAATGGGGTGTTAAATTGCGACTTACTTGGGTCGATGGCTAAATTGGTTAACGTGGTTGTAGGAGGGGGTGTTAAATGAGTGAATACGTACACACGTATGCGAAAGGACGGCGCTGGTCGAAGGGACGTCGATCATTGTGTTTGTGGATTCGTTGGAATTCATTTCACCGCGACCTTGGACGTCGACGCGCCGTACAAACCAACCGACGAGCGGCAACTGAGCGAGCGAGCACCGACCTTGAGTATATATACAGCGCGACGGCGCATGCACTGTCAGCTGTTGAATGTTCTCGAAGGAGAAGCGCGCGCGCGGCACAGATGGCGACGGCGCGACGGCGCATGCGCTGTCAGCTGTCGAATGTTCTCGAAGGAGAAGCGCGCGTGGCACAGATGGTGGGCGACGGCGCGACGGCGCATGCGCGCGCGTCAGCTGTCGAATGTTCGAGAAGCGGTGCGGACGGCGCGGACGGCGCGGACGGCGCACTAAAGGCGTGAGTATAAGATACTTCCGCATCTAAAAAGGTCTAGGAACTTGACAAGTGTGCCACGATATGTTCGGCGCAAACTGTATACCGGTTGGGCTAGACTAATTAACATCCCTGCCTCTCCTTATCTCTTTTTCTATCTCTCCGCCCCGTCGTGGTGGCCTAGTGGCTAAGGTACTCGGCTGCTGACCCGCATGTCGCGGGATCGAATCCCGGCTGCGGCGGCTGCGTTTTCGATGGAGGTGAAAATGCTGTAGCCCCGTATGCTCAAATTTTGGTGCACGTTATGGAACCCCAGGTGGTCGAAATTTTTGGAGTCCTGCCCAACAGCGTCTCTCATAATCATATGGTGGTTTTGGGACGTTAAACGCCACAAATCAATCAATCATCTCTTTTTCTCTATATCTTGCTATCCTTCCCTTATGAGCGTATATGTTCATTGGTAATTTTAAGTTTCAAGCCACCTAATTTGATGTACCAGTGCTCATAAGCGTACGCCTAGTTAGAAATTAGAACACGAGTTCGCTTGTTACTGTAACTATGATCACGACGGTGGTCATTATGGCACTTCTCCGTGGTAGTGACGGTAAGAGTGAAACGTTTGAAAGATAAAATTTTCCTTTTCGTAATATGTTGTAAGCTTTCTTAAATGTTTAGGTAGCCTTGTCTCAAGTATGTTGGCGCAACAAATTTATTCTAAACATTTTTTAATTATTGTTAAACTTAAGCAAAAAATAAAAGCTAGAAATGATACCTCTAGACTAGCTAGCCACTAGCCATTACTGCGTTATGCTTCCTACTATGCGACAACGGCCGCAATAATTGATTTGATTGATTTGTGGGGTTTAACGTCCCAAAACCACCATATGATTATGAGAGACGCCGTAGTGGAGGACTCCGGAAATTTTGACCACCTGGGGTTCTTTAACGTGCACCCAAATCTGAGCACACGGGCCTACGACATATCCGCCTCCATCGGAAATGCAACGGCCGCAATAGCATTGTTGTTTAATAAAAGCGATTATACCTTTCGGGAACTGGAGTATTCTTTTAACGCAAATAGGGGAAAAAAAGCTGCCATTTTCTCCATACGTACAGGACTGGTTATCCCTCCAAGAATTTCATTAACTTTTCCAAGCTATTTATGGTTGTGTAAGCGTACGAGTGGATCCTTTGTGCGATCATTCGAGTGCTCAAACCGTGCGTATATAAATACGATAACCTTGATATAGAAAATACACTGACTGCTTGCAAACTCACGTTCGTCTTCTCTAGGTATTTCTTCCGAGACCTGGTAGCATAAGTCTGAAGGCCTTTTCTTGTTGTCTTCGTTTTATACTGACCTGTGTGAACTGGTAAAATAATAAAGAAGTGTGCAGCGAGATTTCGTCATGAAAAAAAATGTTTCTTTTTGTAGCGATCTTTTGATCATGCCGGAAACGATCACGGACGAAAGAAGGAGCGGGACTCACTTGAATTCATCTTCTGTATTGATCTCCTATATGGCACAATGCCAGGATGTCCTATGTATTTGAGAATCACTCAACGAGTATTGCTTCGACGTCAAGTACTTACGAAGAGCGTAAGCTGGAGGGATAATTGGTGGGCAAGTCCCGAAGACGTGGGCTTCAGCATGCTTCGCTGGTCATTCACATTCCTAAATGTTGGCAAGGCGGATGACACGAATTCGGATAGAAGACTACAGAACACGCCTCGCAATTGAAATGTTCAAAGACCTCAGCGTTACTTCGGAGACTACTTTTTTTTTCCTTTCTCGCCACTTGGCAATTCTATTTCTCGACGTACGCATTTGTGAAGAAACCTAGAAGCAATCGGTGGAAAATTTAGTTGAGCGGCAGATCTTTTACGAAAAGCGAAATACGAGAGAAGTTAGGAATGTCAAAATTGGAATGAAAAATGCGAGACTATCTTGCGCGTGCCACGAAAGTTTTAAACTATATGAGTCGCGCGCAACAGAATATTAGCACTATTTTTTTAACTGACTGAAAAAATGGTCGCTTCAGGTGGTCGCAGAAGTTTTACTTCAGGGCGACATAATACACATGCCGCAGAATATTCAACGGGACTTATTACGCTGACAAGCACTTGTCTTTAGGTCACAGCATCGCTTGAGCCCCCGATTACAAGACCGATTTTGTTAGGGCCATTACTAATATGATGCAATACAATGCAGAGACCACCAGTTTTATGCACCACCTGAAGACATACCTGTAACTGTACGACATTACAGCTGTTATTGCTCACCTCAGACATGCTTTAAATAAATCATCGTCACAATACTATCATAACTGAATGCAGCTTCAGTAGCTGTTACGACCTACCAACTTCCTCTCTGAAACAAGCGTATTTCCCGAACTAGGCCAAAGGTCGTACACGCCCCTGTATTTCGAAAAAGAAAGAAATATATATATGGCCGTTGCAGACCCTGGCCCAGGTATCAACTTTTTGTTTCGCATTCCTGCCACGCGCACTCAAAAGACATTATTTTTTACTACAAGGTACAAATATTATTTGTCTGTCACACTAGTCTTCCCCAGAAGCCATTTAGTTTGCAAGTTCCTACGAACATTGTGAAATAGAGGAGCGTGAACACGCAAGCTTTCTGCGTTAACGGGACTGTTCATCTAAAGTGTATTTTGTGTTGTTCCGTCTTGTTTTTCGAAACTTCAAACTTCCCGCGTTTAATTTACTTTCTTTGAATGGAAAGACAGTTTTACATCCGGGCGTTTAAGGTACATCTCAGTAAAGGTATTTCTACTCGTCCGGCATAATTGAGAAATGTCTGACCCTTATTAACGCAAAATCTTGAGTCGAGTTCGTCGTTGGTTCCTGCTTTTCCTAATTTTTTTCCGTCTATTGTCTATTATACCAAAAAACCTCCTCCCGACGTTTCAGTGGTGTTCTAATTAAACCACACTTTTATTCTAATTTTGCATATCTGTGTGAACACTGACGGCACTGTTGAATTTTAATTGCGCGCAGTCGAAGCATAAAGGTTAAACAGGACAGCTTGTTTCAATTACCCGAACCAAAAGTAAACAATTGACTCTATTTCTTTTTCCGCGCGGAGCAGCTCCCGGCGAAGCAACCTCGGACGCGTCTTTTCATTAGGACTGCAGCCACCTAACAAGAATGACTATATATGCCAGCAAGAGAACCAAGAATACCCAGGACTATATGAGATATAAGCTATGCCAGATATATAAAGTCCCAAATATAAGAGTGCAAGGTTAAGCTAAAAGTGGTTCCGAGCAAACAGGTGTGCCACTTGGTGGTCTGTCTTTAGTTACTTTTTTTTTAAATCTTGAAGCATGCAATTAGTCTCCATTTTCGCGTCAAAGCTCTTTATTTCACCTTTCTGGGTGTAATTCGCTCATCTTTTGTCACTTGCTTACAACAGATCTTTCATTTTTTCCGTACTTACAAGCAGATGCACGTTATTCCATGGGTTATTCCTTGCAGATTTTTGTCACATTCTCCCACGCTTGCAGGAGAACTCACTGTAGCTCTGATACTAAAGTGAAAAATCAACTCACCCAACTTTCAGTACTACCAGAACTGCACCAAAACTGCCCCATAATTCTGTCATGACTGCACCGGCACTGTACCAGAACTACTCGGTGGAGGTCACCATTACTCCTGTTCACACGTTAGTAACGCCCGCTATGTGCGTTTATTTTTTCGTAACCAACAGCCGCAGGTACAGCCGACATAGACGATATGTGTGCGCTGAGTCGACTGCACGAAGCAATGGTAACATTTTCACACTTTTGACACCATCTGTGTTTCAAGCCACGTGCTCCTGTTCTCGACTGATGTGATCGTGAGTGTATAGGTGTAAGTAACTAAATGAATACCACGTGCCAATAGCTATGTCCGATATCTAGGGTTCACAGTTCCATAAAAAATCGTTCACCTGTACATTTCATTTGTTCGCCCATCGTCTAGCTGTAGCTTTATGGGTAGCTTTGGTGACCTAAACATAAAGATTAGAAATAGGTTGTTCTAATTTATAACAGGTTGTTCACAAGTATGCCATCACTTAAGGCTCTCTTCGTCTGCTGCGTTGGTAAGAAGCCCAAATATACACAAGGTACAAGTCCCCATAAGTCCCCATCACCCTATACCCACACTCCATGGGAGTAGGAGGGCGTTGCTTAGCCAGGCTTTTGAAGAGGAGGGGGATGAAAGGGTAGCAAACCTCCTGTATGTATGCCTTCGTGCATGTGTATTTATGTGTACTAGTGTATATATATATATATATATATATATATATATATATATATATATATATATATATATATATATATATATATATATATATATATATATATATATATATATATTCAACGGCGGTAGGTAATCACCCTTTTCCCCGCCCCGCCCTAGCTACGCGAATACGCGCGCCAACTCTCATCCTTATTCACACAGACGTTCTCTCACAGATTTGTAATACGTGCCGTTGTTAGCAACATCAGAAATCACTTTGACCCAGTTTCATAAAGCGATGGGAAAGACGGGATCAGTATTCATTTTTAGTACATATAGAAAAGTGTTTTTAATATGATTTTCAGCATCCTCGCAAGACCGCGTCAATTGGATAACGTTTAGGTTGTCCCCTGTAACTCTGGCCTACGCCAACCGCAAACGGTGGGACGCCATTTGTAGCCGGATAAATCGTTTTATCACTGTCATCATTTTTTAAAGAGTCCTCGTTCTTGCGGTTAGGATCATGGGCGGTTGCAGGGTTCCCCATCGAAGTAAGAGGGGGGATTTATTACACCACCCTGCCTCCTTACTAAGTAAAAGTATGTAGCACATTTCACTCCCCCCCCCTTCTTTTAGGTGACTATGAATAAATGAAGCATATAAATTCGCGATAGATTGAAATAAATTCATAATAAAAACATGGTGGATCCCTCCGTCATAGGAGTCGCTAAAATACGGAAATAAAACGTGTCTTCACGTTACAGATGCAGATGAGCATTTATGATGCATTGATATAAAATAGCTTGCAAGAATATATCGTGGTTTTTGGGACGTAACACCCCGGATAATACTATAATGATTATAGCTTGTACAATGTCCGTGTATGTTTGGCAGCTGTAGCACCGTTTGATGCAGATGCACCTCCATTGACGCCTATAGTAGTACAGCTCCATCCTGATGACTAACGCATATATGATCATGATTTAGCCGTTGTGGTACCTGAAGTTGTTAACGTGTACCTGGACACAGCATATCGTGAACGCCACGCAAAGATCGCATCAAGAAGCACATAAATAGGTTAAGGTTCGCAGCAATAGCGAAGTAATTAATGCGAAAGCTACAAATTGGGATCTCACGCAAAGAACGGCAAGCAACTCGAAACTAGCAGTGCGCTGCTCAAGCACAAAGGACGCACTAAAAGAACGCATACAGGACGAGTGCAAACTAACAACTGTCAAAGCTCGGCACTTGTAGCCTCACTTCACTTCACTTTATTGCCTTAAAGACCCCCTAGAGGAGGTATTACATAAGGGGTGGGAAACATACAACAAATGTAATACATATGCAGGATGGGTACAAGTATGAACAGAGGTAAACAATACAGAAATAAAATAATACATGTGCAGGATCAGTATACATATTAACAGGCGTAACACCTTGCCAAAAAAAGAAGACAAAGTGAGAACCAGTGGCACAAAAGGAACAATGTAATAATTCGAATTGAAAAGAAACGAGTGACATTTTGTGTAAATGTTGAGTGGCACATTATGGTGGCGAGGTCAGTGGAAAGGCCATTCCAGTCGGAAGCTGCACAAAAAAGCTGCACGCGTGCGGCTTAAAAAAAGAATAATGCTAGAAACGAACACACAAGTATACAAGGACGAGCGCGAACAAACAAATGCCGTACTTCTTTTTTATGTTTGAGCAGTGCACTCCTTTCGCAGGCGTGGCCACTGCATGTGCAGCGAGTGAAGGGACTTCTGTGCGCTCTGTAACATCAGTGCGAACTTGGCGGTGAAAGCAAAAGTAGCACGAACTGCCCCCATCGTGAGTTAACTAGCGCGCGGATGACCACTCTCGGCAGGGCAAAGTACAGGTGGTTTATAGGTACACGAGGCGCGCGCGCATCGCAGCGAGTGGGGCGACGACCTCTCAAGTGCAACCTTCGTGCCATCTTGAAAGTTATAACAAAAAAAATTGCCCGCAGCTTCCCTCGGGGGAACACTGAGGAGGATGCGGAGCATATAATTGGTTAACGGGGTGTTAAAGTGCGACTTACTTGGGTCGATGGCTAAATTGGTTAACGTGGTTGTGAAATGGGGTGTTAAATTGCGACTTACTTGGGTCGATGGCTAAATTGGTTAACGTGGTTGTAGGAGGGGGTGTTAAATGAGTGAACACGTACACACGTATGCGAAAGGGCGGCGCTGGTCGAAGGGACGTCGATCATTGTGTTTGTGGATTCGTTGGCATTCATTTCACGGCGACTTCGGACGTCGACGCGCCGTACAAACCAACGGACGAGCTGCAACTGAGCGAGCGAGCACCGACCTTGAGTATATATACAGCGCGACGGCGCATGCGCTGTCAGCTGTCGAATGTTCTCGAAGGAGAAGCGCGCGCGGCACAGATGGTGGGCGACGGCGCGACGGCGCATGCGCGCGCGTCAGCTGTCGAATGTTCGAGAAGCGGTGCGGACGGCGCACTACTAGGCGCGAGTATAAGATGCTTCCGCATCTAAAACATGCTGAATTTCCACCGAAGTCTGAGTACCGCCAACAGTCGGAATGGTGTATGTAAACAGCTCGCCGTTAGCCTGCTGAACAATGTACGCATTGCGGCGAAGTTATCTCGCAGGGCGCTGCAGAACGTGGGGCCGGGAGTTTCCGGCGACGAAACTTTTCTAGTTGTTTTTTTTGTCATCTGTTAGTTTACATTTTGCAACGTCATTCCGTGATAGAAATACGTCAGGGAAGTCTTAATGAGCCCCGGTATAAAATAATATCATGTTAAAGATGTTTGCTCCAGGTAGGAATCAACCCCGAGCCTTCTGAAGAGCAAGCCGGTATTCTACCACGGAGCCAAGCCACTGCTTGTAACTGCTTCATAAAGAAAGAGAGAAAAATATTGTAGAAGTGTCGTGTCGTGGCAGAGTCTCTTGAACGCGTGTAATATAGCGCGGCAGGATCGTGGAATCGCACCAGTCGTTAAAACAAGTGAATTGCACAACATGTAGGTGGTTATAAGTTACCCACCTTTTACTAAGTATGGTGCTTCGTAGTTGATGGCGATGCCCCCAGGGCCCGATTGTACTATCGCTTTTGAAAGCGAAAATCAAGCGTCATCAAAGTATCTTTCTTAACTTTCACTATCATAGCTTAAAATTACAATGATACAAGGGGCGTTTGCAACTGCTCGTTGATCCAAGATGATTAAATGTAACTCAACCAAGCGCAGCAGGTTTCGCTTCTCCCAGTGGTGCGAGCGCATTCCCCCGTCTGCACTTTCGTGGTTTGACAGGGAAGGGAAGCTGGTCTTTATGGAGGGCAACGTAAAATCAGAAACCCCCCCGCGGGGCTCACAAGGACGCAACAGTGAGTAGACAGCAAATGCTGTATAATCTCGTTTTCTCCTCACCGGGACGACCTTGGCGCTCAAAAGCCGGATGAATATACACACGAAACTTAAAATATTTTTTTCAATATTTTCTCTCCTGCACCTCACTCTATATTCCTTTTTTTAACAACCCTAACCCACGGGCGTATACGCACTGTCAAAGTTCGGGAACATAAACCGCAGGAAGACATCACTACTCGTCTTTCATTTAAACTAAGAAAAAGAAGTGATGAACACCAGTCACCGATCCTCGACTACAGGCATCGACCCGGTCAATTTTCTCTCTGCTTTTGTTAATTTGTTTCTTTGTTATATTCACCTCACCAGTTGAGTTAATACACACCCGGCTGAAAATGCATTATCGTTAACTGCTTACAGTGGCCCTCTTACTGCTGTGGCTGCTGACTAAGAAGAACGGCGAAATTGGGACATGCCTATGTGTCAAACGCGTGGTTGTGTAGGGTGTACTTGGAACGAGCGACCCGAAGATGCCTTGAAATAACCATGTTTGTGGAAGCCATGTTTTTTGAAGCGTGGCACCAGACACGCGATGCTAAAAGGTTAAAAACCATTGGTACATTGCCCAAACCAATACTGCAATATCCTGTTGTGGGTATTGTGCACAACTGTTTGTCGCCGCGCTTTTAATAGTTATTTAGTTAGTTAGAGTTTGTTATGGTTAGCTAGTTAGTTAGTCATAGTTAGTTAGTTAGTTAGTTAGTTAGTTAGTTAGTTAGTAGTAGTTAGTTAGTTAGTAGTTAGTTAGTTAGTTAGTTAGTAGTTAGTTCGTTAGTTAGTTAGTTAGTTAGTTAGTTAGTTAGTTAGTTAGTTAGTTAGTTAGTTAGTTAGTTAGTTAGTTAGTTAGTTGGAGTGAGCGAGTGAGCGCACCATATTACGATATATCTGTCATTTTCACCTAGGCACAAACATTTGAGCACTTGCCGTGACGGTTTCAGTACGTTCGCGCTAGTGCATCGCAGTTTGAGCGTATGCACATGCAAAATTACCTTTCCTTTTACGTGGTGTAGAGACAGCTTTGCAACAAAAATTAATAATGCAAAGAAATTTTTCTCCTCTTTTGTTTACCAACAAACCCAGCCAAAGCGTATCCACAGAAAACACAAAGAAAACAGCTTTTTTTTTCATTAGAACCGCACTCTTGAAAACATCGCGAGGTAATAGCACGGTTTTATGCGCGTGAGTGGCATGCACCAAATGGCCTCAACAGGAAGATCTCGCTCCAGTAATGCGCTTTTTACGTAAGACATGTTTACGAGACTTTCATAACGAAGTGCACGAGCGGCGAGCCGACCTTTTCAGACATTGGCACTAAAGACGCTCTTGTGTGTATTCAAATAAAAATAAATATAGAGTGGAGAAGTACAGAAGCGAGCTTCCTAGCGGTGTCCAGTGCATGTTTTGTTTTTATCCTGCCAGGCGTTTGTAGCTACGAGGGCTTGACCTGCTAACGACGCAACGATAAAGTAAAAGAGATTGTTTCTGCTTTTGTGTCTTGCCGAGTTGCCTTACGTTTCTAGTCATAGCCCCGCATGCATAAGTTGCTGCGCAGTTAGCATCCTCCTTGCATATGAACTGGAAAGAAAGAAAGAAAGAAAGAAAGAAAGAGACAGAAAGAAATAAAGAAAGAAGAAAGAAAGAAAGAAAGAAAGAAAGAAAGAAAGAAAGAAAGAAAGAAAGAAAGAAAGAAAGAAAGAAAGAAAGAAAGAAAGAAAGAAAGAAAGAAATGACGGAATGCTACTGACAGGATGTGTAGTCTTTGCCGGAGTGCACAAAGTTGCTGCGGCAAACTTTAGCTCTCAGAGCAGAGACTCTCTCGTTTTTTTCGAAAACGGAAATTGAAAAGCTCCGCGATGCGCAGCACGCAATGCCAGGGGTCGCCACCACGTGCGCATTTCATATGTGAAATATTCAAGAAGTCCATTCGCAATAAGCCCAGAGGGTTATAAAAAAATTAACTAGATGATGGATGAGAACACGTGCTGCAGCTCGCGAAAGTTCAACGTACCGATGTTAGAGAACGCGAGCAAAGTAATGCAGCCGCAGACATAGGTCGGTCAAAATTGTGGGGCTCACTCAGACTTGCTCAGAAATATAGTTTCCCCTTTGCACTCACTCGCAGTCAGTCTAACCAAAAATATCGTAAAGTCGTGTAAAACATCGTTGGCGCAAACTTGAAAGAAGGCGAAAGAAGAGACACGGAAAAGAGCAAAAGTCAGTTGCGAGGGCGCGCTTTTCCGTGTCTCGCCTTTCGCCTTCTTTCAAGTTTGCGCCAATATATGTTTCACCCAGCTATGCACCAAGTAGCCCGACAGCATACGTTACTAATCATTAGGTGGACTCACTCGAACTCGGGCTCACTATTTTTTGTTTCTTTTCATCCGGGCTCACTTTCATTGTAACTCATTATACCAATACTCTCCGGGGCTCTCTCAGACTGATACGGTTCGATCCAATCCTGTGTGAGCCGACTCATGGTTGAGTTTGTCGACCTATGGCCGCAGATGCGATTTGTTAGTGGGTCGTCCATTGGTGAGCACGTGGCTACGTTACCATGCGCGTGGCAAGAGTTAAATTTGAGAAAAATAATTTACAACTGCTGTTTGCAACATGGAGAGTTACTACACATTCGACCTATGTTTCTTTTTTCTTGAGGGAGGGGGGCGAGGTAAGCAGTATTAATGGTACTGCGATCTGGGAGATGCGCTGGAATGTGCCGGTTCTTCCACTAAATCGTAACTCTAAAGCACTTACATCATTGCAGTTTTGTTGTATCTTCTCCCGCTTTTTCGTCTCCATTTAATTGCAATGGGGTATGACTGCCGTGATCGAGCACTCTGCTTCGCCTTCGCCACCCCCACTCCCCTCTTTCTCCTTCCACGGCCACTGGATGAAAGAAAGACCGTGCGCTTTTCCATCCAGCAGCCGTGCTCCTTAATTACCACGAGCGAAACATTTCCGGAGCCCCCATTTGCGTGAGAAACGCAATCGTGACACCGCCTGTGCAGAAACGAAGCATAGCTCACAGCTATGAAACGTACATCGTGCCTACTGAACATCAAATAAATCAAACACCACAAATGCCACTGGAGGCATATTCAGAGACTTCGGTTGTCCGCGGATATACAAGACTAAACTTTTCACCCACCACCACCGTTTCATCACGAAGACCTTTAACTGAAAACCACAAACGAATCGTATAAAACTCTCATGTTCTTCAGGTATGCATGCTTTTCTTCGGGTTTTGATGTTCCTGCAGAAACATTAACATGCCGATGCATACCTCTGGCTGACTTCCATTATAATTAGCTATGTAAGACAATAACGCTTCTGATAAATCCTCGTTTAAAACTGACGCTATATAGAAACGGCTCGTTTTCCTCCGATCTTGACCTTGCATGTGACAAACCCAACGTATAGGGCTCGGGTACATTCGAGAATTGTATACGGCTGAGCGTGCTAGTCTTCACAATGCTTACTCGCAGGTTTAATCAACAGCGTCGGATCTCTTATTCACTGCATGCACTGTAGTATTCGCATTCCAAATTAGACTCCGAGTGTGCACGAACGTTAATAAACACATTTCCACGGAACCGAACGTTTTGGTAAGTTCGACTCGAAGTGCGGCCATTACCACCGCTCCAGAATTATAATAACATCCGGGTTTTTTACATCCCAAAACCAGGTCGTGATTATAGGAAATGCTGTAATGGAAGGCTCCGGAAATTTTAACCACACGTGCACTGACACGGACAGTATACGCGCGCCTTTAGCATATCGCCTCCAACGAAGTGCGACCGGAATCGAACCCGCGACTTTCGTTCGGGTCAGCAGTCGAGCATCATGACCACTGAAATACTGCGGTGGACTCACTTAACAATACTCCACACCGTCGCGTAGATTGTATTGTCTTGAATTAGTGCCTTGCATGCGTGAACGAGTATAAGCGAAAGACAATGCAGAAGGGCAGCTGCGCTAATTATGAATCTGTCTGGCGTCTCTTATGCATCCTCGAACTTGTCTATCAGAAAGTAAGTGTAGAGGGCCATTTTATCGCTACCACGCCGCTTAAGTAGCTACCTTTACGCGGGCCTGTAATACTTTTGTATATTTATTTATTTATTTATTTATTTATTTATGTATTTACTTATTTATTTATTTATTTATTTATTTATTTATTAGTTTATTAAGAACAATTACAAAATTGTCCAAGGAGGTACGGCAAAAGGCAAACATTGCCTGACTGGGCCGTGCCACCCATCCAGCAGCAGTAGCAGAAAGCTACTCACAAATATAAAAAGGGTACATAGAAATCAAATACTACACCTGTGATCAATATTACAGTCATATAGCAAAAAAATAGAAGAAAACGTAAGTACAATTTTACAAAAAAAAAATGCACGCACTACTCTCGAGCAGAAATAGAAAATCGCATTATACTCATCTACCACGCACAAACACACACACAAAAAAAACTAGGAACAACTTAACCAGAAAACGCTGCCAGTCTATCGGTGGACGAGGCTCCCATAAAAACCAAATATTACAGCACTCCACGCGGCATACAATACGCAACTATGTTTCAAATACAGATAGAAACCTCTCACTCTTCTCTGGGGAAATGACGTAATTTGCGTGACTGCCTACGTCATCAGAGGGGAGGACGTGGGCATTGGATGAATTGAGCCTTCTTGTGCAGCGTAGTTACCACGGCCACCCCATGCCAGCAGCAACAAGCAAGCGTGAACACACCATAAGCGGACCGCCATTAAAAAAAAAACGTAGTAAAAGTGATGAAGGTCTTGGCGCCCGCTTAAGTGGCTTTGCGTTAATGTAATAATAAAAGTTGAGAGCTTACTATTAAGAGGTACAGCGCACATCTTAGCCGCTCTACCCTCCGATAATGCCACCCCTGTATTCTTAGCGATTGCTACGATCGCATTTTCTTTACTTCATCGCCGGCCGATATCTAGTAGATGACACATCTAGGTAAAGTATGCACGCGCCGACGTTGGAGAGCCGAGCTCAGGTTATGAAACTATGTGACATATAATGAATATGTTTACCAACCAATAAAAAAATTAGCCCAGCTTGGCCTCAATCGCGCAAGGCAGAGTCACAGTAGAGCTTGTGTAGCTAGTCTTGCATGGCTTGTGGAGCTGGTCCTGGCCGCTTTTCCGAACTTTCAAAGTGGCTATGAACTATACGTATGAAGGGCTTGAATTCGCCCGTTTGACTCGATCCGGCTATCACCACTGGTTAAAAGGTTAATGGTGTTAATTTCTATAATTACTACCGTAGTTAATGCTTGTACGGATTTAAAGATGCCATCTGCCACTGGAAAGGCAATGCCGCAAGTAGCACGCAGATACTTCCTTTTTGGAATTTTTAAAGAATATATTGGACACATTTTTTGAAATACCGTGTAACATTTTGCACAATAATAAAATTACGGTTCAGATCCGCGTGTTTCGCATAACATCAATTCCCAAAGTATGTGAGATCTGTTCTTTTTTTTTCTTTTAGGTAAAGTACCACGTGACCCCGTATTCCTTCGTTTCATATCTCTATCCTTTTTAACACAAAAGTGTTTAATGCCGGGGTCCACTAAGACTTCAGTGACGTATTTTCGTCACGGAAAAAAATATGCATGAGCAGAAATCAAAAAAAGTATGTTCCACTGATGGGAGTGAAACTCCAGATGTTTCGGTCCACAATAACATGGCCAGGCACGCTGCCCATTGTTCCAAGGCCACATCCTCCGGAAGCTTTATAAACGGACATTTTATATATAACACTGTCCTTTCGCAGTACTCTTGGTAAAGTAAAGTAATGCATAATCACCGTGACATCTACGATTAGTCTTTCAACGTGTCGTTTCAACGCGTACGTCCAACCTCCTTGGCACGTTTTTAATAAGAGAAGTGCAATTTAGTCGATGAATTAACACAACGCCGGCTGATTACATTACTCCTATAGCGTCGGCCTCGTTCATAGCAGCCATCCACACCAAAAATATATCTGCTTCACCTAACTGCAACTCTCCACTATAATGAACTATGCCCTACTGCCTTCCTGTTAGCTTCCTCCAGTCTCTTAGCTGAACATCTGTATACGGCAGGGCCCGTATCCAGAAAAACGTTTTAGGCGAAAAATTTTCGCAAGAGAATATTTCTGCGTACTTTTTAGTGGATGTAAAAGGAAACCACGATCGTTGACTACACATTGGACGGCCTCGCTGTCAGATATAGTGAACTATATAGAACTGCCAGATTAAGTCGCTCGCTGTATTTCTCAGTGCGATTAAAAGTAAGCCACGATAGACGCGACACGGTCGGAAACGGCCGTCCCTCCATTATAGAGAAAAGGTGAAGTGCATGGCTATAGCTGTTAGCCTTCCTTAGAAAGTCGTTAGCGTGCGCTTGCGTTTAACGGTTGTTGTATTCTTCTTCGACGAAATCGTTCGAACGTGCACATTGCATACGCGTATCTCTTTACCTATTTTTGCTTTTTTTTCGCTTCTCATTTCTTAGTCGTGTTTTTTTTTTTAATCAAGGAATTGAGCTGCTGTCCGGATGCGACACACGTCGTTATTATTAACCACTACATTTTTCAGATTTTGTTTATTTCTCCATTTCTTTAAGCGCTTGGTATAACAGGCTCGATTCATCACGTCATATTGCTGTGCGTATAAGTGACTCATATGAGCACGGGCGTTTTAAATTTTTTGTCTTCGCCAGCCCACGTGGTGCGACACGGAACCTGAAAAAGAAATTACCGTAATCGAAGCCGCAGTCGAGGCTGGAAGTTTGGCGACAAAGCGCGCAGTCCAACGCTCGACGACGGAACGTCGGTGAGGAACTTTCGTTGCCACTGCGCGGTTACTTACTTTCGGTGACAAAGTAGCGCTCACCGCAATCCCGACGTTGTTGCGCTCTGCTGTGCCTGGACGCTGAAAAATGGTGCCTTGCGCGCCGTGTTCTCCGGGAGCCAGAGTGCGTATGATGAATGGTGGAAAGCCATCCTCGGCAACCGCGGCACATATACTCTCCTTAGTGTACAGCCCACGGATGAAAAGAACAAACGAAGCTTCTACACAATACGTTTTCTTTATTAAACCTACATTTTTTTCTTTAACTATAAAGATTGATGAATAGTGGTCCCCTAAGCACAGTCCCAGAGTACTCCGGGGACAGGCTCGTATACTCAGCGCATTCTCACGTGATGCATAGCTTTGACCCGAGAAGCTTTCCCTGTCCTTTGACTTGACGCGTCTCAGGCTCTCGTGGTCAAGCTTAGGTTTGCATCGGGAACTGTCTCGGCCACGACTCGAGGGACATCACTGACAACACTATATTGGAAAAGCCGCCAGGACTTTTTTCCGGAAACGTCAATGCTGAGATAGGCCCACCCCTGAGGGAAACAAGATAGGGGAAGAACGGGAAGGGGTTAGGGAAGAAAGGAAATAACAGACAAGGAAAGGAAAGACATAGAGGTAAACCAGATGCGCGTTCATTTGGCTGCTCTGCACTTGGCCTAAGATAATGAATGATGAGAGAAGTAGCTGTAGCTAATAGAGCTATTATAACGAAACAATTTTCGGGGGGGGGGCAATAAACCTCGCACTGTCTTTAGTTCATCATGTAGCCAGAGGGTTGGCTTTCCAACCCACCAGGGGGGCGACTAATTCTTAGCGCTATAGACTCCTTCTTTTTACCGGCTGGACTCTTTCCCCCTGTTCTTCCTCCGCGCATGTATCAGTGTGAGAATGTCATACACCTACTCGCCCAATGATGATTTCAGTGCCATTGCGCGTACACGTACTATTCCCGACATTAAATGCACATAGTCACTAGACGACACTACATACACAAGGCCCCCTCGTGTTCTATTAAGGCCGAACAATTAAGATTAAGTGATATGAAATATCTGCGCCTGTCTGTCCTTATCTCTCCTTTCGTATTTTCGTTTTTTTTTGCGCAGTAATATTAGGGATAATTGACAAATTGCCCAGCTTACTATTCTCCTGATAAGAAGTGTTGCCCCGCCGCGGTGGTCTAGTGGCTAAGGTACTCGGCTGCTGACCCGCAGGTTTCAGCATTGAATCCCGGCTGCGGCGGCTAAATTTTCGATGGAGGCGAAAATGTTGTAGGCCCGTGTGCTCAGATTTGAATGCATGCCGGGTGGTCGAAATTTCCGGAGCCCTCCTCTACGGCGTCTCTCATAATCATATGATAGTTTGGGGACGTTAAATCCCACATATCAATCAATCAATCTTATAAGAGGTGTTATAAGGACAGTACACTAAGTGGACTGCCCGTTTTAGCTCACGCTGATTGAACTGAGCTCGGCAACCGGCGGCCTGACGTCGATCGCCGCAGGTACTTTTCAGGCCCTAACGAGTCGCCTGGAATGAAAGAGACAGCCCACTCAGTTGGCGTTTACAGGATACTCGCCTGGGTTTATTTCAGTGGGCCGCGATCAAGCACGAAGGACATCGAATTTTTAGCTGCCAACTGGTGATCTGCTTCTTCAAAGGCATCAAGTGGTGCTATTTTAGAAGGCTCACAAATTTAAATGTTTACATAAACAATTGTTGTAGTAGCTGGAAGTGTTTGTAATAGCACGGCCACGTTCATACAAGGTTCCTATGCTAACAAAAAAGCTCTGTCAATCCTGATTCCGGGAATCTCATTAGCCAAGACAACTGGTCAATAGCCAGCAGCACATTCAAAACGAAAACATTAGTGAATTCAGCCCTGATACCCAAGCAACTACTATATAAGGAATACTAGTTGAAACCAACTACAGTATACACAATGTTACATGAAAGAACTCGCAAACCAATAGCTTCGCAAATTCGGTCAATTGTTTAATGAAGCTTGCGAGAAAAGTAAACACATCCACCTTACCAATTGCATAAACTAGGAACTGAGGAGTAAGAAGGGTTCAAATGCCCTACCCCCCACCCCCGCACTTTTCACGTTTGCATATGTATACATATAAAGTTTGTGGACAAGTCTCTCGTCTGGAAACGTCTTTTTAAAAACATATTTTAGGGGCGAAGCTCCTCTTTGTCTAACCTTGTCAGTTGTCACGCGTTACCTAGAGAAGAAGAGACGAGAAAAAATAGAAGGCAAGAAATATGGATGACCATTTCTCGTTTCATTTCTTATATGGAATTACTCTGCTGCTACACTCCGAAGTACCACTACTCTCCGATTGGCTGCTGTGCGCGCTTTGTCTGAGTGCGTGGAGAAAGAGTGCCTCTCGCTCTGTCTTCTGGATAGTCGCCGTTCGTGGCGGATCGTTGGTGGGGCATGGACGAAGCAGAGCGCAGCGGGCGAGTTGAAGACGCTTGCGCTCGGCTTCCTTGGCTCGCGTCTCGTCGGTGTTACCCGCGCGCCGTCTGCATTCTCGAAAGCGATCACACGCATGGACGCATGCACGGACAGATGAATGGATGGACGTTTCGCTATGGTGACACAGCTTCGCCCCACTCATCATCATTCACTCCGTGAATATGGTGTGATTTGTTTTTACTTTAGACGGCACCGTGTCCTCTTCGTCCATGTATACATACACGCACACATGCAAGCCCATATGCCCGAACATACATAAAGCATGGTTAACCCCCTCCCTGAAAAAATCGAGCTACGGCTCTGCTTCCACTAACATACAAACCTGTGGTAATATTGTATCGCCTTATAAACGCTGCATAATAATATCGACGCATATTCGGAAAACTTTTAGCTGCAAGACGAGGTAATGCGTGTTTATAATTCTTCGTGGATTGACTGATCAGTAAGCGCACCGCATGGGCTCTGGCTGATTTAGTCCATGTTCGGCGTTAACCAGATCGACGTTCAGAGGACGTAAGCAGCGTGTCACGTGACGTACAAACCAAACGAGCGAGCTGAGAATCTGTTGTTGTTGTTGTTCTTGTTCTTGTTCTTGTTGTTCATGTTGTTCTTGTTCTTGTTGTTCTTGTTGTTCTTGTTCTTGTTGTTGTTGTTGTTGTTCTCGTTGTTGTTGTTGTTGTTCTCGTTGTTGTTGTTGTTGTTCTCGTTGTTGTTGTTGTTGTTGTTGTTCTCGTTGTTGTTCTTGTTCTTGTTGTTGTTGTTGTTCTTGTTCTTGTTGTTGTTCTCGTTGTTGTTCTCGTTGTTGTTGTTGTTCTCGTTGTTGTTGTTGTTGTTGTTGTTCTCGTTGTTGTTCTTGTTGTTGTTGTTGTTGTTGTTGTTGTTGTTGTTGTTCTCGTTGTTGTTGTTGTTCTCGTTGTTGTTCTCGTTGTTGTTGTTGTTCTTGTTGTTGTTCTCGTTGTTGTTCTCGTTGTTGTTCTCGTTGCTGTTGTTGTTGTTGTTGTTGTTGTTGTTCTGGTTGTTGTTGTTGCTGTTGTTGTTCTCGTTGTTGTTCTCGTTGTTGTTGTTGTTGTTGTTGTTGTTGTTGTTGTTGTTGTTGTTGTTGTTGTTGTTGTTGTTGTTGTTGTTGTTGTTTTCCGACTCGTCGAGTTACGATGAATTGAGGCCCTGGCTCGGTTACGTTGGTTCCACATAGAAACAAAAAAAGAACAAAACGAAATGAACGGAGAGCAGGAGAGACCGTGCAGGGTGCGGAACGCGCTCGCTGAAGTCAGAAAACGTCGGAGAAACGCAGACTCGTTTGCGACACTGGTGGTACCGCCTATGATAGGACGAAACAAAAACGATTTCGTTTCTAAGAAAAAAAATGATGAGCGAGCGAGTGAGAAAACGTGATAAGTCAAGTGGGTGACGAAACGAGAGAGCCGTTTTTTTACGAAGAAATGCGCCGACAGCACTTGATCTTGTTATCCACGCGGTCTTCGTCGCTTGTCCTCTCGCTTCTTTTTCACGACGTCCTACGATCTTGCTATTGTTTTATAACTTCGCCCTCTTAATTTACGAGGAAAAAGAAAGCAAAGGACGTCTTTGGCGCTTGCAAATTTGATTAGGCCTATCCCAGCGAGCCCCTACAGCATTCTCTGATGCTATATACTTCTCTTGGCAGTCTTACGCGTTTTTTTTGTGTTGTGTGTGTGTGTGTGTGTGTGTGTGTGTGTGTGTGTGTGTGTGTGTGTGTGTGTGTGTGTGTGTGTGTGTGTGTGTGTGTGTGTGTGTGTGTGTGTGTGTGTGTGTGTGTGTGTGTGTGTGTGTGTGTGTGTGTGTGTGTGTGTGTGGTGTGTGTGTGTGTGTGTGTGTGTGTGTGTGTGTGTGTGTGTGTGTGTGTGTGTGTGTGTGTGTGTGTGTGTGTGTGTGTGTGTGTGTGTGTGTGTGTGTGTGTGTGGTGTGTGTGTGTGTGTGTGTGTGTGTGTGTGTGTGTGGTGTGTGTGTGTGTGTGTGTGTGTGTGTGTGTGTGTGGTGTGTGTGTGTGTGTGTGTGTGTGTGTGTGTGTGTGTGGTGTGTGTGTGTGTGTGTGTGTGTGTGTGTGTGTGTGTGTGTGGTGTGTGTGTGTGTGTGTGTGTGTGTGTGTGTGTGTGTGTGTGTGTGTGTGTGTGTGTGTGTGTGTGTGTGTGGTGTGTGTGTGTGTGTGTGTGTGTGTGTGTGTGTGTGTGTGTGTGTGGTGTGGTGTGTGTGTGTGTGTGTGTGTGTGTGTGTGTGTGTGTGTGTGTGTGTGTGTGTGTGTGTGTGTGTGTGTGTGTGTGTGTGTGTTTTCGCACTAGCGGTGACGCGAACAGCTTCCCTGGCGCGTGAAAGGAGCTTCATCGTCGCGTTCCCCACGCATGACTCGAGTTCGAGGGAACTGTCTTGTTTCTTTTGCAGACCCGAGTTACATCAGCATGCAGCGGCCCGACGCACCGCCCGCCATGCGACGCAGTCCCCGTCGTCAGGAGCGCCCTCTCGCCTCTTCCGAGTCTTGTTCTCGTCTCTCGGAAACACACCCCGTTGTTTTCTTATTTATGAATCGCCTCTCGGTGGCCGGCCGGGCCTGCTCCTCCGCCGCACACATCCCGTGTAATCGGATTGCGTGCTGTGTAGCGTGGACGTGGAACGTCCGTAAACACGGTGGTACGTACGGTTTACGAGTGGTGCCGCGTTTAATCTCTCGGCCTGCTCCCTCCGAGCAACGTCCGGCCGACAGCTTCATTAAACGATAACGAAGCTGGTGCCGCCGGTTGACGGAGCTCGATATCTGCTACTTACTTGGCTACTTATAGGAAAAAGCTGCAGCAGGGCGGCTCATTCTTGTGTAATGCGCCGCCCTGGCCGCTTCGCGAGTGCACGCGTGAGAAGCTGATCCGCTCGCCCCAGCTCGAGTCCTTGCGGAAGGATTACAGGCGTGAGAGCACGTCCAGTCCTCAAAGACGGAAAATTAGAGCGGGAGTGATCATTAGTACGGCTTACCCGCTCGTGTCACTTTTTGCCGAGCCGAGCTCGGCTCCCATTTTCGCCGGGATTTCATATCGCTATTCCTTTGACGGGTGACGTTCCTGTCTTCGCGGAAATGCGTTTGTGATAAACCGAAACGAATGATGATGATAAAACTACGTGGGGTTTTAACGTCCCAAAACCACCATATGATTATGAGAGACACCGTATAGTGGAGAACTCCGGGAATTTCAACCACCTGGGGTTCTTTAACGTGCACCCAAATCCGAGCACACGGGCTTACAGCGTCCTCACCTCCATCGAAAATACAGCCGCCGCAGCCATGATTGGATCCCTCATCCTGCGGGTCAGTAAATTGAAACAAAAAATAAGGTAAAAGAAATGGTCAGCGTGTCCTCTGAGCTAAAGCAGGTTTGAAGCATGAAAAGGCTCTCATGCAGGGCTGCACTCGTGCTAACCGCATACAAACAGCGACGTAAGAAACGGCTCGATCTGAGTCTGAGTCCCAGTGAGTCGACTCATGACTCCGCCAGCCTCGAATTAGCATCTTCGACCGCGATGTGAGTGCTTTTTAACACGTGTATCTCACGTAATCAATGTTCTTCTTGGTGCCATTTGACATAGTATGTTCGAAAACAGTTCTGATTGCTTCCCAACTAGCAAGGCCATTTTTCTTAAAAGAGATGACAGCATAAAATTAAACAATCAAGAAATTCTCTGGAAGAGCTGGTAGAAGAAGTCAAGGCAACCTCCACCCCCCCCCCTACGTAAATCACGCCTCTAATTAACAGATATTCAAACGATGTATAAACGACACTGCTTTGGAATACCTGTGAGTAGACGAGAGTATAAACGTGAATCCAGGTAAAGCTGATACTAATACTCAAGATAGGAGTGCTGCGGCAATCCCCTTTTGCTTTGCCGTCCTGCTTCAAACTGCATTATTACGCATAAACTGCTCCCAAGTGCCTTTAGTGCCTTTATGTGCCGCTGTCTTCTGCAAAGTATAGCAGGCTGAAGCGTGCTCATATATCAGCATCGTCACTCAGCACGCTCACCACAACATTGGTGAAGGCGCAAAAAATTCTAGTTTCGCCCATGGGTGTAGCCAGGAGGTGGCCCACCGAACACGTGCCCCCTCCCAAAATTTTTCCGTGATGGAACAAGCAGCACACAATTAGGCTCGACCACGTTAGCTTGTCTGGCACTCACCCTGGATCATGGACGTGCTCCCACAGAAACAAATTTATGGCTAGGCCACGCCATTTTTTTAGACACAAAGGTGAAGCAATTGCTTACCATTGCCTAAAAACTTGGGCGTGCGCAGTTGAAAAGAGGTGGGGAGGGGAGAGAGGCTTATGGGTGGCGGCCGTCCTTCTTAATCGCCCAAGAAAGGTACCAAGCCTTACTGGTCGATAAGTATGGCAAGTTACCATACTGGTCGCTTCGGCTATAGTTCCTGGCAGCGCGAACAAGCCATGCATTAATCCCAACTATAGCCCCCCCTAACAGCTTTACTTACACAATAACTGTTACTTAGTCGAACCTGTCCCGCTATAGTTTAACGCACAGGGTTATATGACCATGCGCGTTCTTTGGTGAAAACCACTGATGTTGCATTCCAACAGCTGTCTAGTTCCCAATTTTACCAACCAAAGGGAGCCCCTAATGAGAAGGATGAGATGTATCGCTCTGCTTTCATTTTTATATCAATGGCCAAGCCTGTCTTCTCTCAAGCTCGACCAATAGAGCGCAAGAGGGGGAGGGGGGCACTGAGATTAGACCACCTTCCCCCATCTCCTTTAGTGGAGAACCCTCCACACGCCTACGGCTAAAAACTCGTCTGACTTCGCTAACTCAACACGTACGTCATCACGACTAGTTCAAGCCCGCTCTTCAGATCATTTGTGAATACGTGGGCGGTCAATAAATTCTATGTAAAATCCTCCACCAGCGTCATTCCAATTATACTTTAACCAAGAGAATTCGTTGGCTATCTTTTCGACATCCGCCACCTAAGCAGACCAATCGCTGCATCTTTTTATTACTAATAATTAATGAACACGCGCGAAGGATACGATGTTGTCGCGACGGACGCGCGGGTTCTTTTCATTACTCATATTCAAAAGAGATGGCAAGCGCAGGGCTCTGCTCTCTCTACTTGGCAAGACCTACGCTTAGCAGAAACTGAATAGCAAGAATTGAAGTGATAAAGGTAATTGATTGATATGTGGGGTTTAAGGTCCCAAAACCACCATATGATTATGAGAGACGCCGTAGTGGAGGGCTCCGGAAATTTTGAGCACCTGGGGTTCTTTAACGTGCGCCCAAATCTGAGCACACGGGCCTACAACATTTCCGCCTCCTATCGGAAATGCAGCCGCCGCAGCTCTGATTCGATCCCGCAACGTGCGGGTCAGCAGCCGCTGACCCGCAGTCGAGTACTTTAGCCACTAAACCACCACGGCGGGGATTGATTGATTGATTGATTGATTGATTGATTGATTGATTGATTGATTGATTGATTGATTGATTGATTGATTGATATGTGGGGTTTAACGTCCCAAAACCACCATGTGATTATGAGAGACGCCGTAGTGGAGGGCTCCGGAAATTTCGACCACCTGGGGTTTTTTAATGTGCACCCTAAATCTGAGCACACGGGCCTACTAACCTTTCCGCCTCCATCGGAAATGCAGCCGCCGCAGCCGGGATCACCCCGGTGGGGCTAAAGTTATAACGGTAAGCGGCGTATGGTGCATATCTGCAGGCGCAGCCTATATCAAAACTAATTGTCACGTTCGCTCATTACCAACAGGCAAAGACAATACTTGTGTGTGCTTTACGTGAACGTGCTTTTTTTCATCTTTAGAACTAATTGAAGATATGATGCCTAATTCACTGACACTGAGCTTCGTCTTCAAGTGGGCAAACTTAGGATCAAAAATCTGTATTCATTAATCTCGAGGGTGAGCAACAGTGGAACGAGGTGTCTCTCGAACGATTTCTTTCTAGCGGCTGTTCTGCCAGGAAATTAACGTGCACAGAGCTCGAAAAAAACATCAATAATCATTGCTTTCTTTTTTTTCTTTTTGCCGTATTTGTCTTCAATATATTGCTATGACGTCTTATCACGGCTTACAGAGATAAAACAAAACGGTTCGCAAGGCAGAATCGATTGTATCGCACGTTTCTCAGCTGCAGCCTTCCAACCGAAATCTCGATTCTTTGCCCATTAAAAAGTAATTGAAAGGTTAGCTAATTAGTTTCTTTTAATGACCATAAAAGAACTCTTTGAATGTACTTTCAATAAACGTGGATCATCAGTGCTTTCTTGCGCGAGAAGACGCGCTAGTTATAATGGTATCTTTCCTTCGGTGAAAATTCAAAAACAACTTGCGCACAAAGCCTGCGTTAATCCCTTACACTGAACATAGTTTCTTTAATTGCTTCCGCAGCAAGCCCTAAATGGCTCAGTGTCTTTCTTAAGCAATACCGAGACGTGATTAAAGCATGTTTTCACCTAATAAGTTATGCGAGTCAAACCATTGCCTTTTTTTTTGTTCAACTAAGATTTGGTGTTCCCTATGCCAAAACCACAGTGTGAATATTGGGAGTAGCGGCGCTCACCGCATTAATTTTCACTGCTTTGGGATCTTTAATGCGCACCTAACCTAACTGGGCGCTTGAGTGTTCGCCGATATTACTGAAGCTGGATTTCGCCTGTGTACATGCTCGAATATAGCGATTGCCGGACAATTTCTGAAGAGATGATGCTGTATGTCTACCAAACCCGCGCAAGCATCAAATATACAGTGCCGCATGCCGTGAGTATGTGTGCATCTGTGTACGCTGCACCAATGTAAGCTCACGGAATGAAGAAGGGGTGAAGAACGCCATCGCGCGAAGACATTGGCAAATAAAGATCGTAAAGAAGCGCTAACGACGCGCCACACGAAGCATGGAAGGATGAGAAAATAAAACAAGAAGCATCGTAGTCCAGCTACAACTCGTTCCCGCCAAATGTATAAGAGAAGGTAGCTGCGACTGTTACGTATTCGTTCACGATGGTAAGTATCAACAATTGAGGTTGTACGCTTACTGCCTTCACCAACTATACGTGTTGAATCCCCGGCCTCCATGACTGTTTCGTAGCTTCGATAATAGGTTGCCAATGTCCTTGAAGTATAGAGACCAACTCGTAGCTAACTCTTGCAGAAAGTGTTTCGCAAAGATCACACTTTCTTTTCTTTTATTTGCGTGATACATATTGCGGTTGACCTTTTCAGTAATATTACTATAAAAAAGACTACCGCAACACACAAACGGTGTTCTAAGCTTTCCCAACAAAGCGGCGTTCTTTTGCTCGACAAGTCTTCGCTGGGCTGAGGGACTTCGCCGTGTAGCTTCAATATCCAGGAGCACACGCTTCCGGTTTGGTGTCAAGTTTCCTCGAATAGTATCGCCGGCGTAAAGAACGGTGTGTTTTCCTTGCCGTGAAATGAAGTGTCTTGAGGGATGCTTCTGCAGAAAGGATACATCTTCAAGCGCCTACACGAGTGTTTGACGAGGTTCTATATATGATCAAGGGTGCTGCAGCCGCCGCATCTTTCTTTTGTATAGATCCTCTTGTACCTCTTCCCGAAACATTGTAGCATCTGCCATTCGACGTAGAAGGGCTGGCTGGGTTTCGGCACGTACACACGAAGTGCTCTGCGTATCGCACAAGTAGCCGCGCATTCAGCCCACGCGCCCACGTTATAGATGCCCCATTGTGTGGTCCGACCTCGTTCCTACTCTGAAGAAAGCTGGTTCATAACACGAGTAGAGTAGGAATTTCTTTTTTTCTTATGCATGCATATGAGCGCTAGTTATCCCGGCAGTTCTGTCAACTCTTATATACGTTGCGCCATGCGCAAGTCTCGATAACTCTAATGCTGATCCAAAGGTCGCAGGAGCGAATCCCGGCCGCGTTTCGATGGAGGCAAAATCCTTGAGGCCCCTGTGGATAAATTTGGCGATACCTTAAAGAACCCCACCCGCTCGAAATTTCCAAAGCCCCCCACTACGGCGTATCTCATAATGATGCCATGGGTTTTGAGAAGGAAAACCTCGACAATTATTATAAGCAAGTCTGATAATTCTCGAGACATAATTTTCCTGCCACTGTAGTTTTCCGACGAGCCAAAGCAGTTCTCAAGCCGAACGCGATTTCATTATTGCGGTTGATAACAGTCCGCGTCCCTGGACTATGAAACAGTGTTCATTATTCTGCCTTTGAAACAAGCTATATCGTTTTCTTCCTCGCTGTGAGAATAGATAGTTAATTAGCTAGTTTAATTTGAGAGTCACTGCCCGCTTTCAAGGCTACTAAAAGAGCGCGTAAAACGTGGTACGCGGGGACATTTGCCTTTTCACCGTTGGTACTGTCAACTTAATGAAAAATTATAAACGTTATTTCCAATTGCTGAACGCAAACAATTAATTTTCAAAGCATCCCTGTCCACGGGCAGACAGCTGCACTTTAACGAAGACGTGGCTCACTGCGACAATCGGGCTAACTCAATTACTCAGTAAAACTCCCTTCGAGGCGGTCATTCTTATTCCCGTTCTTTTACTTGTCTATACAACTTCCCTTCATACGACGCAATTCAGATCTGTGTAAGCAAGGCCCCTCTAACATTTCGTGCCGTGCCATCGACTTTGCGTGATCCTGACAGGCTTTTCGAACAGCACTTTGCGTTTGAGATCGGCTTGGAGCTTAATGTATTTTTGCTTTGTCTTATGCTTTCTTTGCCGTGGTCAAGTGCTGTTTCAAGTACAACCTTGTCTTAGTAGAGAACGCAGCGCGATGATGACGTACAAGTTAGAGGAATTAGATAACCAGTTTCACAGTATTGTTTCCTTATTAAGCATTTTATTACTCGAGCTGTTTTCTTTTGACGTTGTTGTTTTAATCTGTTAAGTCATGTACCGAGATTTTCCTCTGAACGCAGTTCACAGACGTCTTCATTCATCCAACTGTATATATGTGCGCGTTGATGAAGCTGCAATCTTTCTTTCTTTCTTTTTCGACAGGTTATAAAAGCCTTAACGAAAGCGCCCCTGGCCTAGAACGTGCGTTCTCAAGTTCCAAGTCGTTTCGTCGCGGAAAACGTCAAGTGTGACATCAATAGCAAGCTCAACGAAACAACTAAAAAAACTGGTAGACAACTCAATAATTGAGGTGCCTACGATGTTGGTAACCAGCATTGTCTATCAGTTAACCATTACTGCATTATGCTAACCAGCATCCGCCAGCGCTATGGTAATGTTCTCGTGTATACAGTTGAATTAGGTCGTATATCAGATGTCTGGTTTAATGAAACAGGTCCGACATCGGCATCGGTGACCCTTTGCAAAAAAGCAAGTGAATTGTCTGAGAAATGCGTCGCCCTCAAAAGACAATTTGCAGCCAGTATATTGCCGACGTGCAGCAACACTGACGAGCAGCTAAGCATCTAAGCATCAGCACGAAGAACGCTGCAGGCCTCGTGTGAGTAATTAGACACATAAAGGAACACCGTAATGACGAAGTAACAATAAACAGCAATAACTCCTATTTTTCAAGTTAACGCTTAGTTTAGATTGTTTTTCTCTACGTAATCCTGCCTTTAGCTTAGGCGCTGTACTCTTCCTTCATTCACTTCGCATCTGGAGCATTCGCATGCTCTTTGTTCAACAAGTGGAACATCGAGAGAGATGAGAATTTATTGGGCCCCGTAGAAAGGTCAACGTCGGAGTAATGGTCTTCTAGACAGTGGCTCAATCACAATATCAAGCACGATTTCATTATCGTTAAACAACTAAGCGAGTGCTGTGTTGCAGTAAATTTCCTCGCGTAAGGCATTACCTGCCACTGTAGCTGTTCCCATGTTTACCGCCTCCTTGGCAATGACAACGGTCTTACACCTCGTGCGCTTCGTTCTTTACGCCTGCCCGTCACTGCCACCAACAACGAAGGAGTATTACGTGATGAATTGTCCTTCTACATCGCCAACGAAAATGGAGAATAATTGTTTTCCCCCTCGTCCACTGCCCAAGTTCCAACAGAATGAAATATAACTCTGGAGCCACTTTTGCTGCAGTGCCATCATCTGAGATAGTAAGCGTCGCCAAACCACAACTCGTCGAGTTAGCTTTCCTACTGCAACGAAACCATCGCTCTTCCAGACCAGTTTCAGGTCTCTCTCTCTCTCTCTCTCTCTCTGTATATATATATATATATATATATATATATATATATATATATATATATATATATATCTTGCTCTTTGTAGTGATGATTCAGTCGCATCAACGCAGTCGCGTTGACCTGACGCCGTTGTTATATAGAGGCTCCACCTATCGCTCCTGACCACATTCACATCGCAGGCACAACGCGGCAATTTTTGAACGCATTCACTACGTGTACGTCTGCCTTTATTGCCTATGACGGACAATACTCGAAAAAAGCGGGCTCGCTGATTGAACTTCAGCGCAACAATCATTCCGGACCTAACGCACGCAAAAGATTATCTCGTTTCTCTCTGGTCGTAGTGCTTCCCAGTAGAGAGCAAAAGAGCACTCGTCACAGTTGAAACGACAACAGTTCGAACGAAATACCCGTAGTTGTCGCGGAATGTCACAAAACCATTGTTGTTCAAACTGTAGGGAGCGTTTCTTTGCTGTCTGTCCCTCGCCTGAGTGTGCTTCGTTAAAAATTGGATTAAGATCATAGTCCTCTAGCGCAATTCCGGAATGTCTCTGACCTTTACGCTTACTCTTGCAGGCCGACATGTCATCTTCATCTTCTAACAATTGATGATTCCACCTCATAAGCTGGCACGCCTAAGCGGTGTTCATGAGGTCAGGTCAGAAATTAACAAGTATAAGCGCAAGCCCACGAATCCTCGTTGTTTAGCAAAAGTTAGCATAACCCGTTAGGTACGATCGAGATAGCGCACCGAGAGGCCATGTTTCTTGAGGTCCTAGACGGAAGTCTTCACCCACGCCAAGCGCCCATAAAATGCCCTTGCTGTTTCTGTTGTTTTGATAAAGTGCAGTATTGTAACATGATTAATCAAGAAAGGAGAAATATGTGAAAAAACAATATTTGTGATTATTTTTTAACATTTCGCTAATTCACCCCCAATGATCACTAGTGGGTGCGAGCACTTATAAAGGCAAGCCAACCTACGAAGGAACTAAAATGAAATAATAGCGCCAGGGGCGTAGCCATAAACTGTTTTCGGGTGGTTTCAAGCTCCTCTATATATTGCCACGAGCGTGGGATGAGATGATGTTGTTCAGCCGTCGTCTTTTATGTGCCATTGTGCGACAGAGAAAAGAACAAGCACAAAAAACAATAAAGCATTACCCAGTTTCATATAAGCTATAGTGAAGGTGTCTCATCTCGGCTTTAAATAAAGCGATCAAAACAATGCCTTTAAGCATAATATTTAAATTTGAAATTGTTTCGCATCACATCAATACAGCTGTCTGGTCTAATCACGAAATCACACAATAGCAGAATTTAGTTGACATATTCACTGTTACTTCCTTTTTCTCTTCGTTTCTATCTATTTATTTATTTTTATTAACGAGTATTTTCCAAGTTATCACCTAAATGTTACGATACACATTACAATTACGAATCTATTACCATTGCGCAAGAGGCCGGGCCTCCTGCATAATCGCTTTGAAGAGGGAGCGGGTTGCATTCTTGCCTCCGGTTCTACATCACCAAGCCGCGGGTCACGCGCTCGCGTGTTCTCTTTCATAAAAATTGAGAGCGTACTCACGGATCTGGAGCCTGGTGGTGCATCTCCCAATCGGTAACTTCCTGCAGTCTGAATGTTTGGTCCATGTCTTCAAGGCGTCACCACCTTTCCCAGTTCAACACAGAGTGCAACGCTGATAACGGAATAATCAGAGCTTGTTTTTGCCAGAGCAGTTACGGTATAGTTGTCGACAAGGATGGAGCAGATACACAGCAGATACACGTTTGTCCGATAGCGTGCCTCTGCGAAAGGGAACCTTCGTCAGACAGGTAGGAGGCGGGTATGAACAGCCTGATCTCCGGAAGTCGCTATCTTAAGTTTTTCCGGCGATGACTTGGGAGACATAGGCGATCTTCCCGCAACAACGTCTGTGAAGGTTGTCCAGGTGACTGGGAGCGTCGAAGAAACTGAGAATGGCGTCGCTGATGGTTTGAGGGCTGCGGGCTTGCCAAGGTCTCGGTAATAGAGTAGGACTGCTCGCCAGCCTGGGGTCGACGAACATCTGAACGAAACCCAGGAATACCCATGCGACGGCACGTACAGTCTCAACGGAAAAAAACTGGCACAAGTGACCAATTCCCGGAACGCCAAGACTGCGACGCGCGGCAGTTTTCCCCGAGCACGCTGATGTCGAGAGTACCAAGCACATTCCAATTTCCATAGCAGGGACGGCCGGTCGAAGCTCTCAAACGAATAACTTTTTTCCGGGCCACAGTGATAAGAATACGGCTGCTGGCGACTCCAGCAAAAAAGAAAAAAGAACCAAATCGTGTGCATATAGCCACAATCGCCGATCAGCAATGAACAAGCATTTCCTAAGATGTGCGTTATCAGACGGGCCAAAAGCAACATAGGCTGCTTCTCGCCGGTCAGTCGGCCATCCCCGCCTTGGAAAATGGAATGTGCTTGGCAATGGTGCTATCGGCGGGCTCGTGAGCAACAACGCCGCGTGTTGCAACTTTATGACTCAGGCCCACGGTCACTTCTGTTAACATTTTCCCGTTGCGACTGTACACTCACGGTAAATGTGACCTGACTTCCCACAATGGTAACGCTGTGACTGATTGTCGGGATCCGCCACGCACTGTATTTCCACCATGGTTTTCCCGCCAAGTGTGCGCCACGTCTTCGAGGTAGAAAGACACCGAGGCTTCCGATGTGCTTCCCATGCATCAGTGCCACCGCAAGCATCACTTGGGTTTCGCGGGGCGTTGAATAACCATATACCAGGTTGAATCAAGGTTTTTTGAGCCTGTGACGCCGTCTACTTGTCATATTTTTGCAGCCAGGTGGAGGAGGGCCGAATTAAGGTGGCAGGTATAATTGGCGCCGGCTACGCCAAAGGCCAGGTGGTTCTTTCAAAGCAGGTGGTTCTTTCAAAGCCGGGATCTTCGTGCTGGTCGCAGTTCATAAGATGCTATCCAACACCTCCACGAGAAGAGAGAGAGAGAAATTTTATTTACAGAAAGGCAGAGAGGTCGGGCTGAGCGATAGCTTGCTCTAACCTGCTACTCTACACTGGGGGAGGGGAAAGGGGAGAATAAAGACTAATGGATGACCATGGTGAGATAGAGAGGTTAGTATGTAGAATTCTTTCTTGCCGAGACAAATTTTATAGCCGCGCATATAGTCCATTTGCTTCCAAAAAGGTTATAACCACCCTTATGTCCACACTTGCACTGTTGGTGTCTTGCCAAGGGCCCAACACGGTCTCATCAGTTATTGACTTACTGCGATATCGTTCAGTAGAAGAAATCAGCGTTTGTCGTTCACGTGCGTATGCTGGGCAGACACAAAATATGTGCTCAAGTGTTTCAGGCACATCGCAGTGTTAACAATTAGGACCGGTGTCACTGCGACCGATGATATGTGCATAACGTCTGGTGTACGCCACACCAAGACGAATGCGGTGGTCATACTTGTGAGTTGCCGTTTCAATTTAGGGGGCGGGCATGCGGAACCTTATTTCCGGGTCCCATTTGTGAAGTCGCTGGTGTCGCCGTTCCGGTTTGGTCCAGTGCTGAAGTATATAGCTGCGCATCACGCAGCGAAGCAGGGCGTTCGTGTCAGCTCGTCAAAACGCAATGCGTTCTTCAGGGGCAATGCTTAAGGCATTTTTAGCTTCAGCGTCTGCCTCTTCGTTTCCCATCACGCCGCAATGCGCGGGAATCCACTGGAAAGTTATAAGATGGCCATTTGTTGAAGCAAACTTAATAAGTTCTGTAGTTTCTATTGCCAAGATGTAATATGGACCTTGCTTTATGATGCAATTAATGGTTTGCAAAGCGGGTTTGGCATCACAGAAAATCGTCCAGGCTCGAGGTCACTCTCCGGAAATAAATCTTATTGCCTCCTGGATAGTGACAAGCTCTGCGGCAGTTGATGTGGTTTTATGGTATACACTTTGAATCGTCGAGCGATATCCATGTCTGGGATGACAAAGACTGCGGCGGAGGTTTTTAGTGTGGTGGACCCGTCGGTGTGCACGTGCAGAGAATCACCGTGCGTTGTATAAATGTGATGTAAGGTCAGTTGTTTGAGGCCAACAGAAGAAGCAAGCGACTTCTTCGTAATTCCAGGTATCGTAAGACAAACAGGTGGTTTACGCAGGACCCATGGAGGCACTGCAGGGGCATTTGGCGGAGAAAACCTTGATGGAAAAATAATCTCATGCCACGATACTGCTCTTGAGAAAGTGCACTCTGGGTGAGTGGCGGGTAGTACTGAGAGTGGGTGCTGTCTGTGTCGGCCTCAGCAATCGAAGGTGAATTCAAAGTGGCTCGCAGAGCATGTATACACTGATGGGAAAAGCCCGAGCCTCTGCGATTGTCCCATTTGTTAAGTACAGCGCGGTAGACCCTAACACCTTCTTAAGCATTGAGCTTGAACACTCTCTAGCGTTTTCACACAACTAGGTCTCATATTGGAGAGCATCGGCATGCTGTATCCAATGTATCCCACAAATGTAGCAGTGTACAATTGAAGTAGCGATGATTCTGATGGGCCCCATCTTGCTCCTGCGTGCGTGGCGAAGAACGAGAGCAAAGCTCTTCAATTTAGATTTATGTACTGCGACATGTCTCGTTCACGATAGATCTCTGTGTACGATACGACAAACGCAAAAAATTTGTGGTGCGTTACAGCAGGTATCGCTGTCCCATTCATAAATATCGGGTATTGCGACATATGCTTGCGCGTGAACGCAAGCACTGCGCATTTGTCGATCGAAAGAGTGAGCCCCTGACGTCGTCGATATTTGTATGTGATCGTCACTGCACGATGTAGTCGAGCTCGCAATTGTGGACGAGTAGTTCCGGATGCCCATATGCATATGTCGTCAGCGTATGCACTGATCTTCACTGTGCTGGGAAGTTCTGCTGATAGGCCGATCATTGTGGCATTGAACAGAATCGGGCTGAGAACTCCTCCTTGGGGAACACTACGATGAACCTTATATCGATTGGTGTCTACCATTATTTGTCGTCATGTAAATGGTGCGGTCACTAAGGTAGCTAATGATCCAAGCATACAGTCGCCCACCGATGTCGAAATCTTCCAGTGCGTCAAGGATCGCATAATTCAGCACATTATCGTAGGCACCCTTAATGTCCAGGAAGACGCCGCCACTAGTCTGCGCCAGCTTCTTTCCTTTTCAACGCTGGTGATCAAGTCGACCACACCGTCAATGGCAGATCGGCCTCTTCCGAAGTCGTTCAGAAATGCAGGAAAGAAGTTGTTGCTCTCTAGAAGCCACTCTAATCTGGACAGTACCATTCTTTCCATTACTTTCCCGACGCAGCTGGCTAATGCGATTGGTCTGTAGCAGGAAAGTGCATAAGGACACTACCCCGGCTTAAGCAACGCAATAAAGCGACTGAATTTCCAATTAGCTGAGACTTCTCCTGACTCCCATGAGGTGTTATAATGAGATGACAGGATATGTCGTGCTTCTGTACCAAGATGATGGAGTGCAGTATACGTGATTCCGTCAGGTCCTGGTGCCGATGAGCGTCGGGAGGCAGAAATTGCAGCGTCAAGCTCATGCATTGTAAAACGCAAATCAAGGCGCTCGTCAGACGATGGAGGCGCAATGGTAGTAAGAGGCTCATTAGTGGCAAGATAATCATTGGTGTCCACGATGAGGCTACAGTAGTCGCTGGCTATCTCAACTTCTGTCCGCCCTTGATGTAAAGCAACAGCTTGAAATGGTTGACGTTGTTGGCGAGTTAGTTGCCTGCAAACTTCGTACCACCCGCCAGATCTTAGATAGAGGTTGCCTAGGGTCCAGAGATCCACATAATTTTCTCTAACGCTGCCGGTCAATCTTGTCAAGATGCCGAAGAACATGTCATTGAGCTCGACGACAGGTGGAAAGGTCTGAAGGCGACTTCGTTCGTCTGTGTCGGCGTTCTGCACGGCGACGGATTGCACGAAGGGCCTCGTATTGGGAGTCACTGCTGATCTCTGCATCGGTAGCTTAACCTGTTTGGTTGTGTCACGCAGTGAGGAAGCAATGATGTCCTCTACCTTGGATGGATCAGTCGTGTGCTCACAGCCGGACTTGACAGATGCCTTGAAAAGTGTCCAGTCGGTTTGACGGATGCAGCGTGTGTGTGTTTGCGGCGAAACCACCTGAACTGACCATAGGTTGGAAGGTGGTCACTGCCGCGAGTGTCCAAATCTGTGCACCAACATGTGGAAGCCAGAAGGCTTCTGGAAACTAAACAGAGGTCGAGGCAGCTGCTGTAGGACGTGCCACGAATATATGTAGGTGATCCGTCGTTGAGCACACTTAGTTCATAGTTGCATATAAAATTGGCCAAATACATTCCGCGATAATTCGTCGCAGTGCTACGCCAGAGAGGATGATGTGCATTAAAATCACCAATCACAATGTATGGCCTTTGTGCTGCTTGAGGAATGGTTCCTAGGTGGAAGCAGTCTATCTGTGCGCTTGGATGTATGTATCCTCCTATTACTTAGAATGTCCGCTTTTTATGTGTTATAGTCAGGCTCACGTAATCATTGCTGGTATGCGACGTGACATCATGCCTCAAGAACGTCAAATCACGGCGTATAAAAACGAGAACTTTGCTCGTACGTTGGTCACTGCGGGACCAAATCTGGCTATATCCAGATATACGAAAAGTTGAAACCATATTCGGTTCAGTTCACATATAACGATAACAGGAAATTGATATTTAAAAATTCATTGTCTGAAGTCCGACAGACGGCCTCGTAGACCACGAGCATTTAATTGCATAACAAGCGACTGGTGCATGCGTTCTTCGAACATCAATGCCATACTCACTTGTTGAAGAACCACTAGAAGAGGCTCCAAAACCTCAAGAAGCTGCACAGCCGCCTTATCAGCGAAAGTGTTTAGGCTGCTGAGGATCTTACGCATCAAACCCATCAACTCTTTAAGCATAGCCTTGACATCTGCGTTGTCCGTCTTTTGTTTTCTTCATTGGGGGTAAGGGCACTATGTGATGATGGCGCTACGGCGGCTCTTGACGGTAGTGAAGGCCACTGAGTCTCCGGCGTGGTGAGACCCAATTACTGGATGCCTTGTACTTGCGTGGGCTGTATTGGCACTTGAGTATCTGTATCCTCCTTTCTGGCCGACAAAAGTAGGCTAGGAGGTGGTGAGGGCACAGTTTTGTGTGTCGGATTTGATAAGCTATGAGCACAGCCCTTCGTTTGCGTCGGTGTCGAGAACGATGTTTACGGCACCCTACAGCCCTTGAAGCTTCTCTGTGAGTAGAGTGGTCTCGAACCATTTTCTTCAGGACACTCATTTCATTCCTCATTTTAAGACATTTCTTTTATGTTGCGTTGTGGGTGCCTGAGCAGTTTGGGCATTTGGCCGCAGCATTGCAGTTATCACCATCATGAAGGCCACCGCAATGCTTGCAGGTTACTGCACCCTTGCAAACTGCACTAACGTGTCCGAATTTCATGCATTTATTACATTGCAGAGGTTTTGGTACGTAAGGACGTACCGAGTGCCTCACGTACTCAACTTTTACGTGTGTGGGTAACGTCTTCGACTGAAACACTACTTTAACGCATCGTGTCCGTCCAAAGCGGTGTAAACCAAGCACGGGAGCCGACGATGACAGCAGTTTCTCGAGACTTGAGTCTGTTATCTCCTCATCCACATCGTATATAACTCCTGTTGTCGTTTCTTTGTCGTACGCGGAGAATGCGCGAACCGGAATATTTCCTAATTGAACAATCGCTTTCAGCGTGTTTAATAAGGCCTTCGTAGTGACATCCATGGACAGGATGTTCTTTCGAGTATTTATGCGTATTTCTGCAACTTTACCTAGGGCGATGAGCTCAAAGTACTCCGATAGGCTCTGCCTATTCAGAGAGTTCAAGATGCCTGTCTTCGATGTCGGCCCATACGAAATGGTGTACGACCACATGCTACTCGCCTTTGTCTGTGCTTGCCGGTCAGTCGGCGATGTCCGGCTGATTTTCCTCTTCAGGCGTCGGCTTGGTACGACCCCGTAGTCGCTGTCTGAAGCCATATCTTCAACGGAGGAGTCAACAGAATTGTCAACGTGGACCACGCTTGGACCGGGGTGAGAACTTGCGTCAGACGCACTATGAGGTGGTCGGCCCGGTCCCTGTTGCTGGATTGGGTTTCGGTTCAGCATTCTAAGGGAGAACATCCCTCCTAGGTATGTCGATTATTAAAAATCTTGGCGAAAGAATTAGAAAACTGGCAGAGCTCGAAGCAGAGGTTGTTGTTGTTGTTGTTGTTGTTGTTGTTGTTGTTGTTGTTCTCCTATTGTTAGTGGCGCATTCTCTGTGACCACTACTTCTTCCTCCTCACCACCTCCACAAGTAATTTCACATTACATTGTATAGCCTTTAACCTCTGTCTACAGGAACACCAGGAGGTCGAGCAGAACTGATCACTATAGCCCTCACAATCCCTAATCGATTGAAATCTATTGATAGAATAATTGATTGATTGATTGGTTTCTCAATGCTATGGTGAACTAGTTAAATATACTGAACACTATGACACGTATCCAGAGGGCCTGGCCAACACTGCGTATCGTATCATTAAAGCTTGCGTGCTTATTAATAAAGAATTATAATACTTTGGGTGCTTATTATACGCATTTTCTTCATCTCTACATTATCATCGCCATAATACGTTCGTTGTGCATCCTCATGGTTCTCTTGTTTGAGCAGGAACATTCTGGGTTGACCGTAGCTGTTGGCCATCGGCTTCTCGGGCTAATCCGAAAATCTATCAATCGGTCGTCCAAACCAGGACATCATAATATATATTAAAAATAAGAAAACAAGAAAACGACAGCTAATATGCCAAATAAATTCTACAATTATTGTGCAATTGCGAGAGCAGGCCAGACAGCTGGATATGTTAGATGTTATACCATGGATATATTAGACTAAGCAGATTAAAAAAAAACTTTACCGATTCCTTTACAAGTGTAGATTCAAATAGGATAAGCTTAGTCGTTGGGGAACAAGACTTCATCGTATTTTCTACTTTTTTTTTCTCTTGTCGTACAGTGGCACATACATGTTGGCCAGGAGTGAAAACGCACAATAAAATCTCATCTCATGCTCATGGCGATATGCTCGTACGTGTGCTGGAATGTGCGCACGTAATACAATGTACGACAGATATAAAACTTTACGGAGGTGGTGCGAATGGACAACGCACCCAACGTCCTCTCACCACCCAAATGCCCACACTAATGCAAAGAGAATTCAAGATACATGTGTCGAACGGAACAACAACGTTCGTGCGGAACAACAACGGTCGTACCACACTCTAATTTATGGTGAGGATTATGAGCACTTCCTGACTCGTTGAACGAAACGACACAACTACGCTGAATGGTCAGCTGCAATAAAGGCAAAAAGCCACAGTATCGCCGCAAGGGCGAAGCAATCAATTTGATAGCAACAACTTGGAATGTAATACTGAGAACGGCAAGAAGATCAAAACGTGCAGCGCACTGCTCACGCACAAATGACACACGAAAAGAACATGCACAGGACGAGAGCGAACTAACAACGTTTACGACTCGACACTTAACGCTCTGTCTAACATGGACGGTCACACAGACGGACGCATGGACGGACGGAAGCAAGTACGAATGGACGGACGGATGCTTCGCCCCACTCTCCATCATTCACCCCCTGGATATGCTGCCATTTTTTGCTTTTCTTTCTTGAGTTTTCATATATATAGATAGGTATACAGATACGGTGAATGACGGCAGCGGCGACGACAAAAAAACAGCCGAGACTGTCCATATAACTGCCATCGCAATAATAACGCTCATAAATGTCAGAAGAGTGAGGTACCGTGACGTTTCTCTCGTAAACGTCATCAGAGGTTTGGATCTTCACCGATTTTCACATATGCACGAGATCCACCTGCATTTTTCCAAAGACGATAGTCTTTCTTAGGGACCTTCGACGCAAAAATTTTGCTCTGTCTCTATGTCTGCACATTTGTTTGTTTGTCCACTCTTAACGGTACCGGGTACTTTGAATGGCACTAGCTGATACCCCAAACGGCCGACCTCATCCGCAGCGCACACCAATGTAGCTCAAGGTTCAGCGTTCATACCGTTGTGCGATATTAAATTTAAAAAAAAACAATTATTGCGCCTATCGAGGCACCATAACAACACGTATATATTCTGTATGTGCGTCTTTTACTAGAAGAAACATACATATGTAATTCTAAAGACCGTAGCGTTTATCACGCTTTACTGACCATGCAACGCTTGCACAAAAAGGCGAGTGTTTCCAACGCTTTGATAAAACGACACGGTGGTGGCACCTACCTGTCGCCTTGCGTTCTACCCTTTATCACCTCTGAGGCGCCCGTCTCAGAGGCACGCGCTTTGTTTTCCAAGAAAACTGCCAGATAGCTCTCATGTCTCACGTGTTACGTGACTTGATGCGCTCGTTCACCTCCGTTGCACGCTGGAGTCACTCTAACGCAGCGCCTCCAGAATACCATTCACCGATTTTTTGCGCAGAACATCAAATAAATATTTTGTTCACACTCTCCACACGCAAGACTATTGTCTTTCGACGACATTTGCAGATCAACATGCAGATACGGGGCCAATTTTTTTTATCCTCCAACTGGACAATCCTTTTTTTTTCCTTAATCATCTCTATCAAGTGACGTTCTTTTTTTTTTTGCGTGGCACCAACATCATTCAATAGGTGCAGGTGCTTCATTCCAGAGTCGTAGAACATGGAAGTTGCAAGAATTTTTAGTAGACAGCTTGTGCCAGCTTTGAAAGTGTCGTCCATGCGCGCTTTAGTATGAAACTTCGTGCCAAGTAGCTGTTGCGAAGAAGAAAACACGAGGCTGGTGATATCTATGAAGAAGAAAAAGAAGAATCCTGGAATCGCCGTGTGCCACACTTTCAAGGTTCTGTCCTGCTCTATTCTATGCTACTCTTTCTGAAAGCTGTCACATCGACCTTCAATAGTAAGCTCTAGTGAAGCAGAAACGCGTGGCAACCATTCTCCATGGCGAAAAAGCGCAAGCAAAAGGACGCGAGCTTGACGACCACAATGCACGACGAACGAGAGACAAGCGCTCCTGCGTCCCCAGCTGAGCCCGTGGCGCCAGCCAGTGCTGGGACACGGAAGGAAAAGAAGCTTGACCAACCAACCGCCGGTTACAAGAAGGCCCACCGCAATAAGGCTACCAAGGGCGAAATGTCGGCGCCTACGGAACGTGTGCCGGACGCAGCTGTAACCGAACCTGGGAGCCACCCTGAGCCCGGGAGCGATGACCGTGCTAGACAGCCGACTACCAAGGTGGAAAAGGCTCAGAAGGAAACCACAGACGCTGACCATTCGCCATCGCAAGTTCCTAATGCCGAGCCCGCACACGTCGCGCCCACAGGCCCTGTAACAGCGGTAACGGAGTACACGGTATGATGTGGCCATAGGTATCTAGTACTTGGGCGTAGCTACCTTAAAGGGAACCTGCCACATCTTTTTCACCATGGTCGGAAAAAGCTGTCGATCCGGAGCCGAGGCTCCTGAAAACACGTGAGCCAAGTATTATAACGCAGCACGCGGTATCCCCCTCTTCATCACCTCCTCTTCTATCGATAATGCCATATACTTAGGTGACCACGCCATACACCCAAATTCACGGCCGTTGGCTGATCTGAGCATTATGGGCATAGCCTCCGAGATGATAAACGCGCAGCCGCACGCCTACAATCTCGAAGGTCATGTTGTGGACTGCATAGTTACTGCTTCAGCCGTGGGAGGCCGCCAATTGCCGGCGTGCTCTAGCGTGCTCGCGATCCCACTCAATGTAAGCCGTGCGTTCAAAAAAAAAAGGGCGCTCAAGGTCCTAACGTGCATGTAACGTAACCTCCCTCCCCCGCGCCATCCCATCCTGTTTAGTTACAGCATGTTCTTCAGGACGAGAGAAAAAAATTACAGCGTGCAACTAACTTCTACTTCCACTCGTACTTGACCGATTCTAAAAATTTTCGGGCAGCTGATTCGCGATGCCGTAATACTACTTTAGCAAAGCGATTCGATAGTTACTCTAAAAGGCGTTGCAGCGCCTCTTGAGGACTTTACCTCAGGAAGAAGAGACGCACAATTAGGCTACTGCCACGAGGTTCAGTTGTTGGTCCACACAAATAAAGGTGCCACGATTTATGAAAAATTGGATTGCAAAGCACGATTCCCAACATTAATCATGGTAGTAGGAGATTACTGTATGAGAGAGAGAGGGGCGTTCAAATGATACAGGTTTCCTGTAGTGTTTTGCAGGAAAAAAAGATCAAGTCCGTCTGTCAGGCGACGAGCACGAGCCGCCGCGGCTCGTGAGATACTGCGGGTTACGCCTGACGCAGGACAAGGTTAAACTAATAAGAGCTTCGACTCTAAAAAAAAAGTTATCACGTGCACGTGATTTGGTTCCAAATTTAGTGATTTTCGCTGATAAGGCCAGTTCTGAAGAGCGTTATAGTATCAGGCTTTTTTTCGAACTGTATCCGATTCATTCGATAGTTCTAGAGCCGATCGCACATCCTCGCAACAGGGTATTGCATCGAGCCAGTTGGTATTTATCTATGCGGGCACGGATTGTATTTTGTGCTGTTTGTCTGTGTCCCTCATAAATTTTGTTTTTTAGCACGTTAGATTCCAATAAATAATTTTTATCGTAATTTGCGTGTCGCCTGCTACACGGCACTTCAAATACCGCGAAGTAAATGTCGTGTAATATACAAATAATTTGAACAATTAAGTCAGTTGGCTTACTAATGGCTCTAACGAGTTTTCGTTTTATATATTGTGTAGGTATTGCGTAGCGCTTATCTCTCCGACTTCTGTGTCAAAAAGCACAGCGCTCCTTATTCATCGCAGGAACTTCCAGGCGAACGCAACGGTGGTCCCGCTGCTAGCACCGGCACTTCCGAACCGACTGCTAGTCGTGCGCGCGACACCTCGACGCCGATTTTCTTCGTCGGCATCGCACTGATAGCTCTCTTTATAGTTCTCTCGAGAGCGCTCCTACCCGCGACGGACGACGCGTACCCCTCAAAGAAACTTGTATCGGCGAACCGCAGCGTGTGCCGGACAAGCCACTGCGTCGAGTACTCGAGACATCTGCAACGTTCTCTTTCCACAAAGACCAATCCGTGCTTCAACTTCTACCGCTACGTCTGCGGCACGTCCGAGAGTATACTGACCATGACTAGCGAGCGTCTCAAGACTGAAGTACTACGCGCCTGGATCGACGACCGCGCGTTCAGTGGCAGGAATGGGACCAACCAAAGGACACTGCTCGCAGCCTCACTGTTTCGCTCTTGCGTCTCTGGAGACGGTATTGAAAGCGGCTCATCTTCAGACAGCGTGACTCAACTTCGAGCACTTATGAATGAACGGGGCCTCCAGTGGCCAAACGTTTCGGTGCCTGCCCCGCCACGACAGGACCTCCTGGAAGTGCTCGTTGACTGGACTTTCAACTGGAACGTTGACGTTTGGTTCTCGCTGCGCGTGATTCTGGCCGACACGTCTCGCCGCAACTTCACGTTCCACGTGCGTCACAGCGCGTCGCTCCAGCGCTGGTCCAAGGAACGAGCTTCTATGCAAGACGGGGAACAGTACATGGCCTTCGTGACCGCATACGCGAGGGAGCTCGGGGCCAGCGAATCAGAAGAGTTGAACCCTATGGTCATGGACGTGGTAGAAGCGGAGCCGGAAATCGAGAAAATTCTCTCCGACTTTCCTTGGGACAGTTCCAAGCAACAGAAAAGCGAAATGAATGTCGAGCCTTGGAAGAGCGCAATTCAGCGTAAACTAGGGAATTCCGCTTACAACGTCACCGCGGAGGACATCGCAGTCATCTCTAGCCAAGGCCTTATCGCCGCGGTGGCTATTTTGCTGTCCAGAAACGATAAAAGACAAAAGTACTATTCTTCTATAGGCTGGTCAGTGGCCAGAGAGCTGGGTCGCCTCGTCAGTGGTAGTTTGAGGGCGCTGCACAGCACGAAAGGCGCGGACCTGCAGCTGTGGTGTTGGGACAGGATGGACAAGTTGAGCATGACCACCCTGGTAGCACCAGTGTACCGAAGCCTGTTACTGGGTAGCGCTGTGGCGCTATCGCGAGAGATTTTCGACATGCTTCGAAGCACTATTGCTCGCACGCTTAGCAAAAATTTGTGGATGGACAACCGGACGAAGGAGATCGCTTCCTCGAGGATAGCGGCACTGTCGCTCACCTTCTGTTTTGCCAAGGGAATCATTCCTCACGTTCCCCTCGAAGAGCGACCGTCACAAAGCGACGGAATCAGAACGACTTTCGAAACTTGGCAAAGAGCAGCCACGGCTTACCAATCGGTACGTTCATAGAAGTGACACAAGCAACGAGTGATACTCTTGTTTCGTTCTAAGCACTACCAGTCAATGTGCTTTAAGTAATAAAACTAGTACGACATCGATGGTCCTGGTTAAGCCTAAGAGTTACATTGAATAACAGTGATACCATTGCGTGAAACACGTCCGTGTTTGCAGGCACTGTCTCGTTAACATTAAGGTTACGGCCAATTTACTGTGAGTACAATTATTAAAAATTAACTTCGTGAATTCATTGAAAGAGCGGAAAGCTTTCTTGTCAGCAGCAGGGATTGTTGTGGCACCTTGCCGACGGAACAGATCTGAACCACAAACTGCTTCTTTCTGCGTAGATTTTGAGATCCGCTTCGTCAGTGCGACGAAACTCGAAGTTAATCCAAAGAACACACCAGACCGCACAAACGCCGAGGCGCGACGACCCCTCCAGTCACCTCAGTCGGTGACGTAGGCGGACATTTTTTTCGGGGTGGGGGGGGCACCTTTTTGGTCTGAAGTGAGGGCTAGGCGCCTATATCATTTATGCGCCAACTCTTGTCTTCGTTTCTTCGCGCTGTACATATTTACCACAAATATTCATTTTGCAATCTGTATGCCATGACGAAACACAAGATAAAGGTGGGGGGGGGGGGGCTGTGTACCACCCCTAGCTACGCCACTGACTTCAGTTAAGGAGTAGGGTCATTTACAATTTTCGCCACACCTATTGGTGTACCAATCTGCATGCCTATGAACTCGAATACCACATTAGCTATAGTATAACATTGAACATGCATCAGGAATGATATGTTGATGAATAATTATATACTAAATTCACCTCACCCTGTTCATACAAGTATTCTAAACGTACTCGCTGAGCATTAGCAACATCATAGCCATTGACGTGCATCAGTAATTTAATGCGTGAACTTCGTTAGTGGCATGGCACGCTGCTCCCTAAGGAATCCTGGGGTCTCACGTTTGCGGCTTTTCTTTCTCGTGCTTTTAACATCCTAGTTGTCCCTGGAAGCGAAGGCGAGCTTGCATTCCCACGATCTGCTGATGAGCAACGCTTTCTTCCACGACGACACGGCCACGGTGCAGCTGCAGCCGACTCTGTTGCAGATGCCCCTGTACGCGGACTCGCTGCCCGTCAGCTTACGGTACGCGGGCCTCGGATACGTCCTTATGCACCAGATGATGCACGCCCTCAACGATATCTTCCCTTTGCTGGAAGGGGACTTACAAGACCCAAATTTACAGAGCCACCCTTCAATCCAGTAAGCGGCTGTAAATTCTTAAGGGTAAAAAAAACGCTTTTGTAATGAAAGCTGTGCTCTGTATACACAGCAGAATGTTTCCAATATAGCTTTAAGAAACATTTTGTAACCATACTACACAGAAAAAAATTTGTTGCCATATCAGTGTGGCACTAATTTGACGGTAAGATTATCTCTAAATACCCATATTTTTTCTATGTCAAGTTTGTTTGTGAATGCGTGCAGTGCGCAATAGTGTTGCATATGTAGATCCCCTTAGAAAATTACGAAAATGCGATAGGGTATTACGACACCACTGCTCCTTTCTCGCTCGTTGTGCTTTAGCCGCTCCCTCTTCCAGTGACAGTGCGTACCCCGAACGAAAGGTACATCGCTGACAACGCGAAGGCAGAGAGTCAATTGGAAGGCATTAACACAGCGCAAAAAAAGACGGGGGCAAAGAAAGGGTGCCGCACAGCACTCTGTGTGCGTCGCCCTTCATTGTCTCCATCTTCTTTTGCGCTGCGTTCACTCCAATGTTACACAAATACACCAAAGCTTCAACGCTAAGTCATTGAAAGACAACAGCGAGGCGTTGATTGATTGATTGATTGAATGATTGATTGATTGATATGTGAGGTTCAACGTCCCGAAACCACCATATGATTATGAGAGACGCCGTAGTGGAAGGCTCCGGAAATTTCGACCACCTGGGGTTCTTTAACGTGCACCCAAATGTGAGCACATGGGCCTACAGCATTTCCGCCTCGATCGGAAATGCAACCGCCGCAGCCGGGATTTGATACCGCAACCTGCGGGTCATCAGCCGAATACCTTAGCCACTAGACCACCGCGGCGGGGCTACAGCGAGGCGTGGCAGCCACACAGTAATTTTTGAAGCATTTCTGCTGTTGGGGTGCCTTTATTGAAATTAGCAGTTGCTAAAGCACGAGCGAGAAAGGAGACGCTACCAGGTGCGGTAATGCCATATTTCCGTAACTTGCTGAAAGAGTATCTTTCCAGGCTTGTGCACCCGAGATCGAATACTAGGGATTCCGTTATTTTTCTAACCATTAATTTCATGACGCACGCTCAACAATCACGGGACCATGCCATGGGGCATTTTAACTATGTCGAGGCAGGCACGCCTCTGTACAAACGATATCTACGTGTCCGTAAACGCAGGGAGCGCAACCGACGCGTCCAGTGTTTGCGGAGCTTCCATCGAGAAGAGTCGGCGTCACTGGGCAACGCCCTCAGCCGCTACAAATACTCGGACTGGTTTCGCGGCTTCGCCACCGCGCCGTACCTGTACGAAGCGGTGTTCGAACCGTCGGGGAATGCCATCGGACGCACGAGCCGCGCCCAGCGAGAGGAACGGCTCGTGGGCATCGAAGAGCTCAGCGCCGAGCAACTCTTCTTCGTGGGCCTCTGCTCGACGCTGTGCGCCAGCGGCGATCCTGACACCGCCCCTGCGTCGGCCGAGGAGAGGTGTAATGTGCCGCTCATGCACATGCCGCAGTTCCAGAGCGCCTTCCGATGTGTCGCAGGTCAACCCATGATCCCGACCACGCGTTGCTCCTTCTGGTGACTGCTTTGGCAGAGTGGCAAAAGCCGCCCAAGCGAATAGACGCTGTCTGACGTCGATGTTCTACGTGTGCCTACCTTGCATGTTGCTGTGTGAACACGAACACCACGCAAAGCACGAATCAATGCCACGCTCAAGTTTCGCTAAATGTCGGGGATGTACTCATCACGATTTTTCTTACGCGCTGGCCCAGCGTTTCAGTTTAATATTTTGTGCGATAAAATAGGCGTTTCTTGGTTGGTGCATACTACGTAAACGTTTTTCGCTGCCACGTATCATCGCGCTCGGTCCGAGCTACACCGCGCGAGTGCGTGGCCAAGCGCACTGTAGGTAGTCTACTGTAGGCTAGGTTGTACAGCAGCGCCGATCGTGATATGTTTTCAAGCTATCTGGCGTGAGTTTGGTTGTTCCTGCGACTGCGCATCGCTCCGAATTGATTTCACGCTCATCCTCGTTTTGACCTGCGGTGGTATCAACTTCACGAATGATTATTTCGAGGGTGTAAGCAAGCAAGTGGGAGCGACGCACGCTCGCAGGGGCACCCAACTCTCTCTAGGTGCGAAATACCTCCAATTAACTCGTAAACAAGCCACTATCGGCGCCACTGTGCAATCTTGCAGTGCGCTCGGCCGCGCGCTCGCGTGGCGAAGCTCATACTGAGCGTGATAGAACAACACTACGCTTCGCCCAATCGTACCACCACCATTTATGTCCTCCTGTAAAGCGTGTTTCGCGGCACGGATACTCACCTTGAGGCGAAGCCTACATTGGGTATCACATGCATGACAAGACGCAGGTTCGGTCGCTGCCAGCGGCAACTCATCTTCTCGTCCACTTTTCATTGTTCATATTTATATTACAATTGATACTAATAACGTACCTTATACTTTCCTTGGCATTACTATCAGATTTATTTGATATTGTGTCCAACAACAACAACAACAACAACAACAAAAAGATGAGTCCTTGAATTTCCTCTTTTTTTTTCTTCGAGAAATAAGGAATGAAACACAAACAGAACACGGGCGGCATGTCCAACTGTTTCACTCAGATTCGACACCGATATTGAGTACGTGCAATAAAGTATGCGCAGAAAGGCAGAGGTACACTAACGGCCCAACCCAATTTCAAAGAACCTGATTTCTAAGCTTTGTGTGGGTATTGACGTGTGAATGAAAAAAAAAAGGGGGGGGGGGGCATTGATGACGCATCTATTGGCGCATCGTACGTCCCTGTGCGACTTCCCCATTTTATTCGTGCTTGCGAAACTTCAACCAATCCATGCGTCAAACAGCTTGATTAGTGAACATAAACATGCTGCCGTTACAGTATAACGGTTCACTAAGCAATGTACGAATGAAATTGTACATGACTCGTTTGTGAAATGCTAAGTGCCTACACCTCTCAGAGGTATCGATGTGTTGATCTCACCAGCTTTCGTTGTTAACAAACGTATTTTCAACGCTGTCATTGCCCGCAAAAAGCTAAGCGAATTCCGTAACAATCAGTCCTAATCCTGCCTCCTTTAAACTCCGCTACAATAAGCTGGTAGGAAACAACAAGTGTTACGTTTATAATGCTAGCCTTGGTATCGTCGAAGAATTGCAATCACATGCTTCTCACGTAGGTCGCCCTCGACATCCTCCTACAAATAGTTGACGAAGAAGGGCGGTGGTCTATTATCATCTTCCACAGCTCAGCTATCCATCCTTTATTCTAACAATAAATCTGACTATCATCCGCGATAGATTCGCGCGGGGCTCATGTAATTGCCCTTAAGGAAATGTTGCTTTATTCAAATGCGCATGACAATGAATTGTTTGATAAAGCGCAAAACTTTCACTGTCTGTCGCTGTGATCGCACCGCGCGTCGAGGTGGAGGCGTGCTCCTGGCCATCTCTAAATGCATTCAGTCGTCATGCATTCATATTAATCTCGACATTGAAGTATTATGGGTTCTGCTAACAATCGGTCACTTAAAAATTATCTTAGGGGTATTCTATCATTCCCCTTCATCTACACAAACATTCTTAAGTGAACTCCACGATTCCATAAGCATAGTTGCTTCACGTTTTCCTTCGATGCCCTTGTTCTTAGTAGGTGAATTAAACCACAGATCCACCATGCTTATCACCCTTTCCGGCCCACGCCAAGGATTTCATAGATATCTGTTCTGATTTTCGTCTGTATCAACTGGTCACCCAATCCTACCAGAGTAACGAGTACTGCTTCAAATACATTTGAACTAATTTTAACTAACACATCTACCTTAGCTTCTAAAATCACTTGTCTGCCCCCTATCAGTGATCATTCCCTGCTTGCTTTTCACCTTCAAATGCCACCTCCCAAACGAACTAATGAGAAAAACGTAATATGTAATTTTAAAAGATTAAATTTTGATGCCATTAATGCTGAATTGTCTAATTTCATTGATTCCTTTTTTTCTCAATTTGATGATTGCTGTGTACAAGCAAACTGGGATGTTTTTGCTGAAAAAGTAGATGAACTCACCAAAAAATACATTCCTAACCGTATCATCATCTCTAATCAGAAGGCACCATGGCACAACGGCTACATCAGACGACTATCTAACCATAAAAAATGGACTACAAATCTGCGAGACTAACACCCACTGAAGAACATTGCGCGATTTCCAAGACTGCACACAACACTTACGCTGCCGCCCTGAAATCCTCCAAGTTTCACTTTCTCATACACTGCCGGAAAGGCTCTCAACCAATGTATGCAAATTTTGGCACCTAATTAACCCTTTGCCAGATAACAGCATAGCTCTAGTAGATCATTTTGTACATTGTATACCTTGTAAATTAGCAGATTGGAACAATCTACCCAAAGACATAGTAACTATTACTAATAATGATCTTTTCTATCAAGAATTACTTAATTTTGTATAATTAAAAGTGTACAAAGCATTATGTTATGGTATGTATTTTATGTATTATGTTAATATTGTATAATGAGTTTTTGTTAATTGAAGTAACTCAATTTCATGCTGTATTTTGTTCCTTGTAAACTTGTAACCACTCCCCTCTATAATGCCACATGGCCTTGAGGGTAAGTAAAATGAAATGAACACTATGAACATGAATTGGCAAGGTTTGGTTGATGTTGCAACTTGATGTATTTCAATGCATATCTTAAATTTTTAAGATACAGTACCACAAGACATAAATTTTGTTTCATTTACGATCTCTCAAAGGCAAGTGAGCATTTTCACCCTTCTGGACCCATTTCAAAAAAACCACCAATGTAGTCTACAGTGATTGCTTAATTTGTTAAACTGGGTGTAGTAAGCAACTATTACAAGCTCTCAAATTAGAATAGCAAAATTATTAATCACTATGGCAGATATACACCCTAGATTCCAAACAAAAAAAAAACAAAAGGCAGTTTGAGAATAAGCAAAAGCACTGAAACTCTCAAGTTTTGCAAACATAATTTAGCATCTAACGATGTTCTTACTAATGATGTTCAACAGCCAACTTGGCCCCTGTCCTGGCAGAAATAAATGAACAGTCGAATCTCCAATCACTTTGTGCCATCTCGTACTGAGGACTAATTATGATATATGTTTTGTCTTCATTATTGATATTAGCTGTTTATTCAGTCACACCAATTAAGCCTTGTCTCTGAAAAATTGTGAACCTTGGCAACGATGCTAAACAGACATGAAGACGTTGCTGTAGAAGTGCCAGGAAGTAAATCTAACGCTAACACAAGAGTCGGTTTAGAACTTATGTGCTTTACATTTAACAACAGCGACATTTTCTTAATTTCAGCGGCACAAGAAACCAGTGTTGATGTGTGCTGCTTTGATGACTCCTGTCTGTCTGTGTGTGTGTGCGTGCATGTGTGTGTGTGCGTGCATGCGCGCACATTTCAGAGCACTGCCATTGCTGCCCAATGCTAAAAGCGTTGTTTGATACCCCTTGCTCATGTTACTCGCCCAACGCGTTACGGCAACAGGGATGCCGAGCAGACGATGTGGCGTGGATGAACAAATCATGAGGCGTGCTCGCTTGTCCTCTTGGCTAATCGGCCCCATAGCATCCACATTGCTGCAGCCACCTTGCGACATGGAGTATACATGTAGTATACATGCTATCAAGGTCATAAAGAATAAAAGCATACTAATGGGATCAGACCTATTCTCTTAATATCAGCGCCACAGTATGGGGCCTTAGTAGTGAAGTGCAAGAAGTTCATAAGTTGTCACAGCACAGTACAACAGGTTTTCTGTCTGATACCATAGAAATACACGCAGTGAGAGCTGATGAAAAGCATCATTTAAGCTGTTTGTCTTACAATATGTGACATGAACAAAATGTCATGTTCGACAAAACGTTAGGATACAACAAATACAGTGAAAACTAAACACCTATTCATCGAACAATATACCTGGGTGCATAGCCAGTTAAAAGATAAAAGAACTAGCACGTTCATGAAGCTCCACTAGCTTGCAGTGTTGAAACACAAATCCTGGCACTCCCCAACAAAGTGCCAAAATTCCTAACAATTGACTGGTGAAGATGAAAGTATTGCACATGTCTAGAAACAAAAGCGATATTAATTTCTTGACACAATGCTCACATGCTGCATGGACTCCTTCTACCTCAAACATCGGGGAGTAAAAGATTGCTATCAAAAGCACCGAAAATTTTTTATCCAATATTTGGCATCTGACCAGCCTCTGCACTTTGCAATGATGTTTGGCACTGCCCTAAATTTCTACAAGAGTCACGAGCTCTGGCATACTGCCTCAATTTATCGAAAGCTTTCATCAAAGCACCTCTATTTACCCGACATACGTTTCAGGATCACTGTGAGGATATATGGATATTATCAATCTATGCTCTATGCAGTTTCAGCTATTTGGCACTGCCAGTTCGATCATACTTTCATCAAACTTTTCGATAAGATACAAGCAATACGTTCACACAGTGTCAATCTTCAAATAGATTTATTTTTACATTCGAAGCCCCAATTTATTGCCAACACACTATTACATGCTGCATGTATGTCATAGCACACAAATAGGAACAAATATGTAGATTAAAAAAAATATGAATGTAATAGTGCTTACCCTGAACCTGCTACTGTAACATAACAACACAATTTCGTGTGAAATATGGCATCAAAAACCTTGTTTGAGGTTACATTAAAAATATTCTGCCACAACCCAAAAACTCTTCTGTGCAATTATTTTATCATTAATAATCACTAGTGACACTTTTACCAATAACACCACAAACTTTTTTTAATCTCGAACAATCCTCACCATGATATTTTATTGGATTGTCGTATTGCAGGCGTTTAAATATTAAGTGCCTTGGTTACAATAACTGACAAGCCATAAACATAACAGAATGTAACTACGAAATCCCGATCTGTAAGATGTTTCAATAAAAAATTCATGCCAACATATCACAAATTAATGAACCAAATTTATTTACACCCCAATGGAGAAGTAAAGAAAGAAGCTTATTCCCAGGTTTATGTGTCAGGAAGCTCTTTATGTGTCAGGAAGCTCAGGAAAAAGGTTCAGCTTTGCTAGAGTGTAGTAACAGTGTTCAACACAATATTTGTTTTTTGCTCGAGCAATAGCAATCATTGCACCTTCTCTGTGTCCATACACATGCTCAAGTAGCTACAGATCTGTGACAACGGTGCACAGTGTAACATTACAGATGATTTTGCACGAAACCAACGAGATGATGCATGACTTCGCATCATGTAAGCAATTTTATCATTTATAAATGTGGCACTTCCTGCGAGGATTATAAAATTTTAAGTGCGGTATAATATTCATGTGAGGCTATTAAAAACATGCACGTTTAAAGATCTGATTCAACGCATATTCCAAAGCATTTAAACACTTAATATAAAAACCTAAGTATAACAAACAAGATTTCCGCTCAATTCTTTAAAAGAAACTCAATACCTAATTTGAGAACCACCTAACTCCTCAGGAGTTAGTCATGCTACATAAAGTGAATAGTACACTTGGTGTATGCTTCTGTCTCTTCAGTCTGAAAGTGTCACAGCCATCTTTAAACTGTATTGCTGGTTTTCCAATGATTCCCTGCACAGCTGCGCGTGTTGCCAGGCAGTGGTTCCTCGGCCACCACTAACCACTGCCTTCAAGCACACAAACTTTGCCTTTTTCTGCAACTCTATTGAATGTGCCCCATTGGCTGAAAAGAAAAGGAGAAACAGGTCAACGGAACCAGTAAGCAAAAAAATTGATGTTAAACCTCTTAATGCTACCAAGGAAAACAGAAATAACTGCGCACATTCGTGGTTGGTGAACCAAAGTTTGTTGACTTTGGTTTGCCAACCACGAATCTGACATCGCAAACTGGCGAGCCTTCAATACCCCTTTGACAGAATAACTTACAGAGCTAATATTTGCAACATTATTCCATAAAAGCTCTACGTTCAAAATGCATACTTTGATTTTTTTTCCTAATGTTTACGCTATGCGGAGTAGCATCAATGTTCATATGAAATTTTTTTTCTGCTTGCATTTTTCTGTTTTCATCATTTTCTGATATGTATAATAAATCTGTTGTTTGAAATTAATGCTGTTAAAACGACCAATTTTTCTATCATTTCATACTCTATGCCTTGGCATCAATCGATTTATATGACAGGAGAAAAATATTTCCTCGACTACCCAAAAGCAGACGATTCTTTCACAGTCCCGAAAGTGTTAAAGATTCCCACTTCAACGGTATAATGGTAAACTGTTGGCACTACAGAGAAGTTACTGAAACGATAACATGGTTTTATTTTCTTTTAGCTGGCGCTTGCTATTTTTCTGTGAGACCAGTGCAGGCATCATGGCGTGATAAACAGCTGATAATAAGTTGTGCGCTGACAATAAGTCGTGCAAGTGTGCGTGCGCACAGTGCTCATGCCAGGGAGAAAAGCCACAGAACATCCTAATCCACAATGTACAGCTAAATGAAAGAGGTGTGACAGTTCATCCGCATAGCTTGGTCATTTTTGAAGCTAAATGCATTATGATATGATGGTGCTCACTGGTGCAAGAGTTTGGTGTGGCCAAAAGACGCCATGACTGATGGTGTCGTGTTATCACTGACCAATGAATTACAATGCTGGAAGGCAGCTGAATGCAGTGTGCATCGCTTGGGTTTTTTTAAAGACTTTCTACACCTGTGCATGCGAAGTGCATTGGGGCATCAATGATACCTCGACAGCACAGTGGCAGGAGCAGTGTAAACACACCTCAAGTATAGTTATAATTGCCATTCGAATTTTTCAGAGGTCCTGCAATACCATTTCAGCTTAGTCAGATAATGCCACTGATTGGTAGTCGAGGCTCCTATGAACACACAACTAAAAATTGTTTGCCCTTCTTTACATTAATGATACCATGAACCTTAATGATCACACCATAAATTAAAATTTGCGGCCATTGGTCAATTTAACCATCGTGAGCAGTATATTTTCCAGAACCCACCACAAGATGCTGCCACATGTGTGCGGGTGGACTTGCATTCATATTGAAATTAAGTCGAGAGTTTGAAAATGCTTCTTTTCTTGATTTTTTTTTAAGGTGCTCAAGGTCATGACGCACCCTGATGAAGAAAAGACACATATTTTCTTGCCCTCTTGCCATTCCCACCCTATGCCACTTTCAACGCTCTCACTGCTACAAAATGCAGAAAAAACACGAAGCGTGTGATAATTTCTAGTAACTCACTGATTTTTTAATGGCTTTTAACATTTTCGCAGCTGTCGATTCATGAGTCGATAAGCTCTTTTAGGGAAGTTATTTGATTATTACTTAAGGGGGGACGCGGGTCTTAGAATGGTGAAAAATGGCCAAAAAGTCGATTTTTAGAAAATGGGATATTTGAAATTTTTAGACCTATAAGCACCTGTCCTCAAATTGTGAATGCTGAATTCGATCAGTAAATGGATTAAAATTGATTATGAAGTCGCTACGGGAGCCGCAAAACAACCCACGGCAGGTCAAAATCGTTCAAGCTTCCCGCGCGCGCCGTCGGCGAGGCAGTCGGCCGATCGCCGCCATCTTGGGCTTGTTTTGAAGCTGATTCCTTTGTGCGCATTTTGCCGCCCTTAAAAATGGCGTCACTTAAACAGAACGGCTGCACTCGCCCCTTTTCCGGAGCCCCCTTCCGGGCCGCTGATTGGCCGGAGCGCGCGCGCACCAGGCGAGCCCCTTGTTCCTCGCTTCCCATTGGCTGATGCGGCCAAAGTTGCCCGCGCTTTTTTTTTGTATATTGTTCGTCGGCCACCGGTTCCCGTTCGCGCACGTTGTTCGTCTGCTTCCCGCACGTGCCTGCTTGTGCTACGCGACCGACGCACCGACTTTCCGTCTTTTGCTGGCATGATTGGAGACACTTGTCTGAAGAAGAAGACGCGCCAAGCGTACGGCAAGAAACGGAGGCGCCCGTAGAACGCTCGCCAGAAGAAAGCAGCCGACAATGTGCAGCCGATTTCGCCCGATGCCACCGAAGCAACGCATTCCGACGACGGCGCGCAGCCGCGGCCACTTGTGTCCGAAGCGGTGCACTCTCCTGTGCCTTGCAGCAGCACCTCATTGGATCGCGTCGTCGTCAGATCGTCATCTTGCACTTCCAGCAGCATCCTAGACCGCATTGACACGACGTTTTATTCGGCGGACAAGTTTGCTGAGTGCGCGAGACATGCAGCGGGCTTGAAGGCATCACTCGCATCGCAGTGCGCGACGGAACGCAAGTACGAGTTACTAGATATTGATCTGGAGGATGGTGGCAAAGAAAACGGGACAGAATTTGTTATTGTTGATCTGGCGGCCATACGCTCGTTATTTGGACTTGTCACGTGCCCAGAATGCGGTGAAAGAAGCGTCACTATTTCAAAGGCCAACAAAAAGTACAGGCTGTGTTCGAAGCTCATAGCCACGTGCGGCAGTTGTGACTTTCGCGAAGAGCGTTTTTTGTCCCCACGTATAGCCAACGAGACCGACGCCAAAATAAGGCTGTTTGAAGTTAATATGCGTGCCATGAAGGCCATCAACAGTATCGGCAAGGGGGCAAGGGGGCAACGGCTCTGTCGGACTACTTCGCCGGGATGAATATTTCGCATCGAGGGCTTCACCACAAGAGTTACCAAAGCCACATGAATATAATGAAAGAAGCCTGCTGTGCGACTGCTGCCAAATGCGAAGCGGCGAGCGTTGCTCGCGTCAAGGAGCTTTATGCGGAGTTCGGCAACGCGCCCGGAAATGTCGACGTCATTTATGACGGTACCTGGCTTACGCGTGGACATAGCTCGCATAATGTGTTGGCTACATTGTTGAGTTGTATAGTGGCCTCGTGATAGACCATATCGTGCTATCGAACTTTTGCCTGGCTTGCACCACAGGACCCAAGGAAGGAGAAGCAGGACATTCTGCCTGGCTCATTCAGCATGCCCCTCTGTGCCAGAAGAATGTTGATTGTAATGCCGGCCAGATGAAAGTGGAGGCAGCACTACGCTTGTTTGAGCGGTCACTTGAAAAGCACAAGCTTCGTTATACGACAATGCTGTCAGACGGCGACAGCAGGACATTCCATGCGCTTACAGAAAAAGAGGTGTACGGCTTCATAAAGGTGGCCAAAAAGCACTGCATAAATCATGTGCACAAGCGTATGGGAGCTGCCTTACGTACCCTTGTAGAGAAAAAAAAAGCTCAAGGTGGCTCACTTGGTGGAAAGGGTAGACTTACGCAACAAAAGATAAAGATCACCTCATACTATGGCTACGCATTGAGAAGCCACAGGAACGATGTTCCAGGTATGCAGAAGGCTGTTCTAGCAACTTTGAACCACATATCTTCAACTGCTGAGACACCAAAGCATGACCTTTGCCCTGAAGGCCTTGAATCTTGGTGCAAATTTCAGAGAGCTCTTGCGAAAAATGAGAAGCCGCCACCACACAAGGACAGCCTGCCTGATTTCGTAACTGAGGCATTGGAGCCTGTGTTTAGGTGGCTGAGCGACAGTGCCCTCTTGGAAAGGTGTAGCGATGGGATCACCCAGAACCCAAGTGAGAGCCTCCACGCTATGATTTGGCAGCAGGCCCCCAAAACTCAGCATGCATCCTTGCGGAGCATTGGAAGGGCAGTTGCCGAAGCCATCACTCGCTTCAACCAAGGCACAACCAAAAGCAACGTGGAAATTGCCGAGAAGCTGGGCTACAGCGCTGGCAATAACTCGGTGCATCGCAGCCTTGAGAAGGACAAGGGCAGGCTATAAAAATCGCGAAGAGAGCATCTCGACAGCAGTTCAATAAAGGAAAGACTTTCAAAGCGTCACAAGACAGCAGGGGACTCTGCTTACAGCCCTGGTCTGCTGTAAACAGTCATGATGGCAAATAGAATTTTCGCAAAAATAAATGTTCTTGGTTTTAGGCCTAAAGATTGTGTAAATCTATTGTCTATCCAAGGACAACATTATTACATGATTTTTTTGTGTTCCTTTCACTTTCAAGGCACTGGAACGACCACAAAGTAAAAAAATAATAATTCTCATGCTGAGTCAATTACTATTTTATAGTTCTAGAACAAGCTGTGAGCAGTATTCTGGGTGGGTACAGTGGAAATTTAGCATGGCCATTTATCCTATAACATAGAGCTACAGAATGATGTCATTAATATCGCTGTAGCTTCACTTTAGCAAAAGTTAAAGTTGCTAGAAACTTCTAATGCGTTTTTCACAGTTCGATGTTCTTGCACATTGCACTCGGCCTTACGGGGGTTTTTCCTATGTTAAACTTGAGTGAATGCGACAAAGTTGGTATCATTTTATTCGTCTTGACATGATCTAGGGGGTGATGCTATTTCTATTTCTCTAGGATCACTTCAAAAAAACCATTGAAGATTTTAGTGAGAGAAATTTATTGTAATATAGTGACCATAAGTGTTCGTCCGTTTTCTTGCTTATAAAATGCCTTCAAATGGACAAAAATAGCATCACCCCCTACAGCAAGTCTCCAGCATTGGGATTATGCATTCACTTTTTGGATTTAGCAAGAATAAATTGCCAAGAAGTCCCGTAAGAAGCACGCTATTAATTAAGATTCAGACCTTCATATTTCCTAAACCACTTGAAATATTAAGAAACAAATTAGAGATTTGAAATCAGCATGAAAAACTAGCTTAGGTAGTGCAGTTTGATTAAGATTTAGCAAAAAATTTTTAAAAAATTTTAGAACCCACATCCCCCCTTAAAAAGTTGCAGAACCCTTTCAATGCCACTAAATAAAAAAACCTTGCTTAATTAATGAGTCTCTCTATATTACTTTGCTACTTCATGGCTGCCAACAACTGCATGACGAGCTCCACCACCCCCTGTCTTCTGCTGCTGTTTATAAAGAGACGCTGCATGCAGGGGATATACAATTATTTCTTATTGCTTTCTGAAGAGCTATTTCGCGTGCAAGTAAAACATGCGACATTGTCAGATGCGCCTGACAATGTCGCATGTTTTTACTTGCACCTCCCAGTCAAAATGGCGTCTTCGTCTTTAGGTGAGCTAGAGTCGCCCACCAGCTGTTCCGACGACTCGCCGAACAGGCTTGTGTCGAATCTCTCTCACAAATGGCTGTGAAAGCAGGCGTATCAAATTATGTGCAGTGGGATTACATAGATGCGGTTGTCATTCGAAACGTGAGCCAAACTGGGCTACTTCGCGGAGCAGTACAAGAGCAGGAGATCCTGATGACACGGAAAGTTCTCCCCGAGTATAGTAATAAGATGTAAGTGCAACATATGCTGCTGCCACTTTAATACCATGTGCTTCAGAAGTTACAAGAAACCGGCTCTTTAAAATAAATGCAGCTGATATTGAGCAATATTATCATTGCAAGAAGCACTATATGAACTGTAGCACAAAACATTGAAGCGTATATTGCAGGTTGTGCAGATGTGTCAGGGGCGAAAATCGTTCCTCGAGGAAACAAAGTGAGTTACCATTCTATTACCAAGCGAAGTGAGGTCACAAATGCAGACAGGCCTTTATCGGGTAGCGAAACGAAGATTTTAGGTGGCTAAAACAGTTTGACAATCCTAAAGATAGTTCACCACTTAAGTTCAATCAACGAGCCAGTGAAAGACTGAACAAACACATGCAACAAGCTACATGCTCTGAAAAAGCCGGCGTGCAGTTGATCGCTTTACTAAATTAGTATGCTCTGTCACACATATCCGCTTCAGTGGGGATATACAAATACATACAGTGGACTCTTATTAAAGAAAACTCGCTTAAACGGAAAAGCCGCAAAAATGTAACTATCTAGGCATATTTGGTTGGTCTATATATTTAATGATAAAAAGTTTCGGGTAATCGGAACACTTTTTTCCCTTACATCCATTAAATGAAACTGAAACGGGCAAAATCTATGAATGGTGGAAGTGGCAACAGCACTCTAGCAACCATGAAACAAATGCCAAAGCTAGCCTAGTCAAGCCAATACAGCGATTGCACATGTCCGCGCACACCGAGCAGCAAACGATCCATCTTGTTTCCATATTTTTTGTTTCCGTCTCGTTGTGAACTTGAGATGGAAACGAAAAATGGCAGCACAATGCACTTTTGTTCGCAACGAAAGTAAAAATCATTCAAGAACATGACCGCAACGACCTATCGAACACAGGAACTGTAAGGACGCTCAATATTCCCAAGTCCACACTGTTGAGGATACTCAAGAACAAAGGGAAGATTGAAGAAGCGGCAAAGCTTGGGAACTTCACCACGGACAGATGCGGATGAGAACGGCGCGTACAAAGAAATTCAAGATGCTCTTTTTCTCTGATTCAAGTGTGGGTGCAGTGCGAACTTCCTGATCAGCAGCCCCATTTTCGAATAGAAGGCCAAAGAGATTACTACTCGCATGGGGATCGAGCACTTGCGCGTGAGTGATGGCTGTCTGAGCCATTTTAAAAAGCAGCATGGCGTTGTCTTTAAGATAGTTTCTGGAGAAAGTGCGGCTGTAAACAGATATATCTGTAAGCAATATTAGCAACATTTTTCTTTCTAATCCACTATAGTAGTATTGTATACTTCAAAATCCTTATGTTCTGTCAGCCACAGTTGGTGCTTTTGAAATAAAGTCTTATTTAATTCATTTTGTGGGCTTTGATTAAATGAAACTTCTCATAAATGGAACAAATTTTTTTGCCCCTTCGAGTTCCGTTTAAGAGGAGTCCGCTGTACATTTTTTTCATTTTACTGCGCAGTGATCCACAGACCAGAGTAAGCAACCAGCACACCTATGTGGGTAGTTAAAGGTAGGGCAAATTATGGACCATCTCCCCAAAGAGAACCTTGATGGGATGCGAAGCAGCAGCGGTGCGCACAGCATTGACCTGGTCGAAACGGGCATCGACGTGGGTGATGAAAAAACGGTTTGAATTGAAATTCTCTGTGTCGTTTACTCGAGTAAATGTTTGTTTGGAACGCAAAGACGCGGGAGGCTGGTTGGGTTTCGTGCAAGTTTTATCGCAGATAAACGAGCCGAAAGACCTTTTCCATTCGATGTGCGGTCAAGCGTTGCAGGTGGTGAAGAGGGTTAAGCGAGAGACGTGCGTGTTGCGAGCGGGCGGAGGAGCCAGCAGCTGTGGGTGCTGCGGCGAGCGTGCTGCGGGTGAGGAAGAGAGTGATCTCAGCGCATTTGCGAGGGAAGCATGCGAGGGGAGCATGATGTCAACGCCCAGCTGTGGTGTAACCTACTTGGCACTGCTCCAACACCTGCGGCGTTTGTACAGATGCACATACGTATGGAGTTAAACACGTGAGTCAAAGAGCTGGTTCGCATTTAAACAAAAATGTATTATTTAGTGTTACATCTGATAGGTTTTCTTCACGGCTGACCAAAAATCTGGCAAGACATAGTATCTGGCAAGACAAGACTCTGTATCTAGCAGACAAAAATCTGGCAAGACTCGGTATCTAGCAAGATATTACAAAACATTATACAGGCATTCCCAAACAAACCTTCACATTGAAACAAAAAGAAAAGATATAACATAATAGCTAGGCAACTTGGATGCAATCCGTGGGCGAAAAATTTGTGAAGAAACAAAAACATGGCTGATCCCTCCGACAAATTGTAATGTCACGCGAGGAACAGCCAGCAGTTTTAAAACTTGCAGTTTAGACCTCAAGCAGAAAGCACACACGAAAAAAGCATACACAGGATGAGCACTGACTAACAACTGTCACAGCTCGACACTTAAAATGCGCTGCTCGAACGCTAAGACATGGGGCGAGCATGAATGGCTGTCACAAGTCTTATAGGCATGAGTCCGGTGGATTTCTATTTGGTCGAAGACAAATGGGAATCTGCCGGACTCCGGTAGAATGCACAAAAATCTTTGTGCATTCTACCTTGGTTGATGGTTTTGTTTTATTCTGGTATGACACAATTCTTATTTTTTCATCTGTGAGCAGCACACTTCTTGTGTAAACGCAGCTGCTACAGCGAGCAAAGAAAAATTCGTGCTGTAACTTCAAAGCTACATAGCTAGCAGTGGAAGCAAAGACATACAAAACGCCCCAATAACGAGATAAGTGCGCGTGCCCGAGTGATCACGCCCTGATGATATGCGCTAGCATTACAACGCACAGCGCAACAACCTTTGGTTACGCCCAACGTATGCCCTTCATGCCATCTCGCTACTGATGATGAAAACACACCGAAGCTGCTGAGCTTCGAGAATCGCAAATTGTATGTGGTGTATATAAATAGCTCGCTGTTAGTAATCTTGGCAATGTACACGGTGTGGCCTAGTGGTTTCGTGCCGCGAGCTGCGGAGCGAGAGGTCTTAGGTATGACGCCCGGCAATGAAACTTTTTCTTTTTTGCAATCTGTTTATATTTTACATCATATTCATAATAAAAATATATGAGCAGAGCCAAGATGGACCGCGGCATAATATACTGGGAAGTTTGACACAACATATCATATTATTCTTTCACTATAAGGCTCTTTTTAATACTTGCTAATTTTGTAAGAGGACATGATTATCTTCTATATTTTGGGCTTGGCATTTTCCTGAACACAAGTGCAGTTGCGTTCAAATAACAAAATGTACAAGTACTGTAAGTGTGCACTGTGAGTGAGCATGCACTAGCTATCACCATTCCCACTTTACCAAAGCAGCTATACTCAAAGGGACGCTAAAGTCAAATAATTTATGTTGGAGTGAAAGATCATTGTATGACATGCCCTACTTACCAAGAAATTAAGGTAAATGCATGAGAACTCATGCACTACTATAAAACATTCACAAAATGGTCTCGATTTCTCGAGATGTACTGCCTACAATTAATCACTAGAAATTGAACTAGCAGCACTAAAAGAACTTTCCTTGCATAAAGAGGCGTAATGAAACGCTACTTGTTCGTTTGTTTGATTCATGGAAAAAAGAACTGCCGGACGTTATTATGGGGAATGGCACAAGTTGTTCAAAAGTTCAATTTTCGCCAGGTTAAACTGGACAGGTTATGTCATCTAGCGGGGCCCAGTTCAACCAAGCACATCTGCCATCTCGCAGGCCATGGTAGGAAATGGTTCAATGGTCGTTTTTGCTGCTGTGGCTCTCGCAACTTTCGTTCTATTGCTACTAGTGTCCACAGCCGCGCAGTAGAGCTAAGCAACGTTGTTCACGGCAACAGTGACGCGACATGTTCTGCTTGAGGCGAGTAACTTGAAATGCGCTAACCCGATTCGAACGGCTAAAACATGATTTAACTTCAAAAAAGGCAATCCCTTGGCACAAAAGTAACACTACAAGGTTTCTGTATTGCCATTTCACCAATCAACGTCAACTTATTAGTTGCCTTTAGTGTGCCTTTAATTTAAAGTGTTGCCAAAAATTGCTTAATAGACACTTCAGATTCACTAAAAACAAACAATACATCCTCTATTCCAGAAAATTCAAACACTGAGCATGACTAGGAAAGAATCTAAGCACAACATACCATGTATATTTAAGACAGTGGTGCTCGAGTTGAAGTTGTTGACAACTCATGAGCACCACGTAGAAGAAAATTCAAACCTCTAGAATTGCAGGTGCCGGTGTATAAGGCCTTGCTTGATTATACTCACAGCCCTTAATGGGAATGTTTTCCTCATCCGTAGACACGGACCAGTTGACTGATCCATTTTCATACGTGGTTCCCACACAGGTCAGGTCCAGCTTTTCCACTGTCCTTCCAAGAGGGATCTCAAGCCTCCAAGACAATGAACCCTCAGGTGCACCCTCCTGTCTCGCCAAGTAGCTCATCTTCCAGTCTTGTTCTACCTTGCAAACAGCACATCATCACTTGTAAAAACAGAAATCTCCATCACAAAAATAATGCACTTATTGCATCTTACTGGCGCAAAGGAGAGTTTGCATAAATGCCACCACAGCTTGCAAAAGACTGCTAGGAGCTGCTACACACCATGTGGACTACAACTTAAGAGACTTACAGTAGTATATTATGAAAAGATGCAAATTTGACCTTTGCAATACATTTCAAAAGTAACTGGACTCAGAACTAAGATTAAGTTATAAGTACAGCACTAGAATTATTAATAAAGTGTGCCAACTCTTTAAAGATAATTTTCTAATGGAATCTTTCTTGAACTCTTCCACCCACTTTTTTAATGAGCTATGGCAATGTGTGACCAAGCACAACTACTTTAATACGACCAGAACTGGCTGATGGTTGGCTGGTGTTAGGTAATGTTGGCTAATTGTCAGCTAACAATGGCTATATACAGCAAAATTGTTTTTGTTCAGTCTCAATCCAATGCCAGAGTCTAAAACCCTCACAAAAGTGCAGGAAATGTAATTTTGCATCCCAACGCTATTTTCTCTTCAAACTATAAGCAGAAGGATGTTTCAAGATATCAAGTTTGATTGATTGATTTGTGGGGTTTAACGTCCCAAAACCACCATATGATTATGAGAGACGCCGTAGTAGAGGGCTCCGGAAATTTCGACCACCTGGGGTTCTTTAACGTGCGCCCAAATCTGAGCACACGGGCCTACAACATTTCCGCCTCCATCGGAAATGCAGCCGGGAATCGAACCCGCGACCTGCGGGTCAGCAGCCGAGTACCTTAGCCACTAGACCACCGCGGCGGGGCAAGATATCAAGTTTACAAAGACCTGTGCACTGCCTTCCATGTCACATGTAAGCCTGTCGTAAAGCATTAGCTGAAACACTGAATCCCGTGTGCTGCTTATGACATCACCACCAATGACACCCTTGTCCATTCTTTACCTTTTTTTTCAAATAACGCATTCCACCAAGAGATCCAAGTCTTGCAGAACAGTTAATGATGACAGCCTACTCAAAGGCATAAACCATTCGAATAAGCCAAATGAAGCATACCATGCAAGAAGCCAGCTAGACTCATCAAAGACAGTTTTGACTAGAAGTCAATTAATATTAGATTTTTTTTTCAGACCAGGCCATTGCTGTGATCATGCTAGCTGGACTGCTTTCGTCCTCGAGGTTAGGAGTGCAACACATTACATGCTGAGTTACCACGGTGCACAGGTATACACGACGACTCTGGTATGGCTTCTCCACCAACATACAAGCACTTTTATCCCTAAGTAAAAGTGTACACCATGATAAATCAACAATCATTATCATGTCTGCAACAGACATTACCCTCTCAATCGTTAACAAACATTATGCTGTTGTACTAGTAGTAGCAGCCACAGCTGCACTGCCATTGGAACTGTGACTGTTTAACAGAGCCCATATTGGAATGCCGTGAGCATTCTCAGAATGAATCGGTGCACTGGGATCTAACTGCATGATGTTCCCCATTTCAAACTATTTCGCATGTAGTATTTCCATATTTCCCTATTTCGCATGTAGTAAAAATACAAACAGTGGGACTCGAAGAAAGTGAACAGCTCAAGCAAAGCAGTGAAGACACTACAGCGGCATTGTTGTTAGTGCTGTCATGAGAGAGCAGACCCTCTATCTGCAAACATCACCCACTACATCTTCCTAAGCCACACTGAGCATTGAGCAAAAAAACTTCCTAGCAGCTATGCACAAGTTTGCAATGAACATACTATAACAAAAATTCGTTTCAAAGGTGTCTTTACAAATTTCTAGGTAGCTGATAAATAAATACATAGTCCCTGCAGTTTCTTATGCACCTCTGCTATACTCCCTATTGGCACCACTTGCCTGCCCTCTGAGCAAATGACTAAATGGAAGCTCCGTAAAAAGGTTCGATGACCCATAACAGAGCACGCCCGCCTCCTTTCTTAGTTCCTACAGCAAGCATTCGCACACTGCGACAGTCGTCTCTTAGGGGCTAACTAATCATTAGCATCAATCCAGGTAATGTCAGATGCACTTTGAATTTGTAGCTTAACCGTAGCACATAGCCATGCCATATTTCCAAAAGATAACCATCCAGCATGCTGTTTGTGATACAGGGGTTTTCACAAAATTTGTAAAGAAATTTTTAAAAGTTGTTTGGAGCTCTTTAAAAAATAGTATGGTAGTGCCACCCCTCAGATGACGTTGCCACTGCATTTCAATTACCATCTATTGCAACTGTACTGTAGTAAAATAATGTTTCTCAACTAGCTCCTTCATTGCAGTGTTCAGCTGCGAGTATAATTAAGTGCATTGTGTGTCAGTATCTACATCCTCTGTACCCAACACACAACCTTGGTTTAGTTGCGCTTTTTGGTAAGAAACTTCTCACTGTCGGGCACCTCAAGAAAGCAAAAGAATGTTGCAGTCACAGGCATTAACCTAGCAATTGCAGTAGAACTATATATCACAAATGGTCCACAATGGCTCCATCACAACAACAACAACACTGAAGCATGTCTAACCTTCCGAAACATTTTCTCAATAGAGAAAGCTCCTTTTGCCCAGCCCGAAATCTGGCTTGCTTCTTCGCCATCCTCACTGATGGAGTATTTGTCCACTGCTGACGAGTACTTGAAAATAATGTTCCTGCACTTGCTGTTGATCGGCTTGTATGCAAAGGGCACCCAGCTTCCAAGCTCACCTCTCTGCTGCCGCCACGCTAGAGCTCCCGACAACCTTCCGTGCAACTCACTCTCGGTAGCTTTCCTCGGCGTCAAGAACTCCGCTAGCTCCAGCACTCTCCTCAACAGCAATTCCTCCCTGCGTTTCTGCGTGTACGACTCCTGGCATTGCCGGGTTAGTGAAAGCATGAGCTGAATGAGCTCCATTTCCGAGTAAGCCGTGCGCCTTGCGCGAACAGCTTCGAAGTTCGAGGTGTAGCGCCAAGTGACGTCCTGCACTTCATCCTTGGAAAAGGCAAGAATGTAGGATAGCTTCTTTCCCCAACCAGCCTCATAAACGAGGGGCGCGTCGCAGAGCGCTTCGCACGGATCGCAGTGAAGCCAACGCTGCTGGCTGTCCGAGTAGACTTCAGTCCAAACGTGATCAGTCCAATCGAGCACATACCGAGCGTCAAAGGCCATCGACCTGGCAAAAAACGTAAAGCAATTGGCCCATTCTCCACAGCGCCCTCTCCGTGTTTCAATCAGCTTGGCAGGGTGGTTAAACCGGGGAAACCGTTCGTGGGTCCCGCACTTGCGACAGCCGTGCAGTTCTAACGCGCGACGCCCCTCCGGCAATTTCGTCGGCTGTCGGCTCTCCAGCTCCAGTGTTTGTTGTGGAACCACCGCAATGGCTGCACTCGAGCGTATCCACCCAGGAAAAGAAAGACTGCTTAAACCAGTGCAGCAGTTCCATTAATAAAAAGTCTCTGAAACCAGGGATCCCGCTTATCTTTGGCCGGGGTGGCACTGGATGCATAGTTAATCATCGTGAGCTGCGCCTTGCGTGTAAGCTCTGAAACGGGTATGCAATGCCAACGCTTTCTCTTGCAGGTCCCTCCTCTCATATATCTGCACCCGTGATAGATTCGTCTTAATCTTGGAGTACATGTCTTCCCCAAACTCCATGATGAGTGCTTCCTGAAAAGAGAACATTACGATCAACATACGTTGCAACGGTGCATTTTGTGACGCGTGAAGCGAGGCCCGCTTTAAACGCAATGTATACACGTCATCACAACATTTCAATAAACAGCCCGCGTCTGTGCAACAATACGACGTAGAATACCACGAGAATCAAAGTAAAAAGTTCACTGCGCTTGACCACACAAATGATAATGACATTGATAACCGTCGGCATCGGCGAAATAGTGTAAAATCGTTTATAGGCGGGGATTTCAAGCGATAATCTGCATATATAACCTACCACGTAGCCATGACATTCTGGTTGCACACGCTGGAAGCAACTGTTTGAAATCATGTAGGCAAGTAAATATTATACCACTATCATAGATCCAGTGTTTCAGGAGACTACCAGCGTCCCTACTCAAATATATGTTCATGTGTTCTTCGTTTAGCACTGCGCTTGTTCCAAGTGCACAGTTCTCAATGCGTAACCTATGTGTTGCGGCGCCGTTTTGTTGAAGCTGTAGAACAAAATGAGGCCATACTTACCATTTTCATGCAGTTGATCTTTTTAGTAGAACTGTAGCAAAGGGTAAGTTATAATTAGCAGCGTAGAAGACTAAACTGAGATGCCTGGTTTATCTTGCTATGATTAGTTCATTCACCACCCTCTCGTTTCTTGAATACGTACTGGCGTTTTTTTTTTTGTTCTTGTTCAATTTGTTATACTCAATAACTATTTGTGACACAACATTATATTTGTAAAGTAAAGTTTAATTAGGTATATATTTGTTTACAAATTGACTCTGCTTACATGCAACCAAACTTAAGGTTATACGAGACTAGTGACGGCTTTTTCGTCACGTCCTCGCGTCCGGCCGGTGGGTTTCCGGTGTAGTTGTTCGGGGTGTTGTGTGAAGTTTATATTTGCCGGTTAAGATGATATTATTGGAAATCAACAACAGAATAATCGAAGAAACACTACGGCTCAAGTTCAGAAATGCTCAGTCAGGGTAAGTACCTTGCTTTTGGCCCTTTAACATTTCGTTTCACTTCTATAAGAAGGCGGCACGGCTCTTCGGCGATCGTCCATTGCTGATAAGAGTTTATAAAAGTGTATTCTTCTTTGATCATCTGCGTCTACTAGTACTGTTACGTGTGGTTTTCAACGTCATGTGACACTCTTTGTCACTTTGTCACTGGCCATTGGCTTCTGTATTGTCGTGTAAAACGGTGCACCTTGCTATGACAGCGTGCACCTGTGCGCTTCCTGCCCTACCCACTTGGCGACGTGAATCATTTGCTTTCTTTAAATTGTGTCGCGTCGTTGCGAAACCGCCTCCGATCGCTTCTCTTCAAGTTTTCGATCGTTGTTTCGTTTTACTATTGTCCGCGTAAAGTCGCTCGACTGCTTCGGCCACAAAATTTCACGCTTGGAGAGTTAGTTCGGCAAAGTCTCCGCTATGCTAGGAACTTCGCTGGCACCTTACCGCACCGCACTTCGAGCGACTACGCTTAGCGTATTAGTCGATCGCGACCAACACCAAGCGAAGTGCGACACCGAGACCTGTCGTACTAAACGCGAGCGTGCTGGTTAAAGAAACAAAAAGGCGCATGCCTTTCCGAATGCTCAACGGCAACAGTTCGGAGTGTTGAACTGCTGTTGCAAAGCACTTCGAACATTTGAATTGTGCCGCACCGTAACAATCAAATGGCCCGTACTGAACATGGCTGTCATGAAAACGGTCTTAGTTCTTTCTCACTACGTTTCAGTTTCGTAAATGTAAAATTCCGCTTAATTCGTGTAACGACGCAAAAGACAGACATTGCGGACACGAAGTGAAGAAATAAGTTAACCTTACATTTACAATCTGTCGCTAGTATGCAAAGTCTTTGATCTTGTTTGTGAAAATGGAAGTGCATAAAAAACCTGATTTGTTTATTATTACCATAGTTATGCCATAAGACTGCTTGGACAAAATCAAAATTGTTCCTTAAGATTTTTCTGCAATCTGTTTGAACGTATAGTCAGTGACGAGTTTGTTGAGGCGAGAGGCAACAGCCAGTAGGTCACGTCGCCCGTCTCTCTAGACGAATAAATTACTGAACACAGTCAAGCGTGCCAGCATCTTAAGTTTGCTTTTGACGGATGACTCGGCAGTCTGATCGCTTGTCCTGTGATAGAGAGAGAGCAGTCTGCAAGCATTGTGGCTGCGGCATTGTTAGGATATGAAGGGCTCATAATGAGCACTTATGCCTTCTCTCTATTGTTGTCTTCTGCGGGCTACATGCTATTGTCGCTACTGCATGCAACAATTATTTCGCACTGTGTGATCGTAGTGAAGTTTTCAATTTCATGGGTGCAGTGCAAAACAAGTAGACCTTTAAGCTGAAACTATTGCATTAGACCGCTATTTACTTTGTTGTTTTGTTTTGTCTTCTTACCTAAGGTGCAGTGTGTGTGGTTGCATAAAAAATAAACTGCGTACTGCCCGTTTCACTTCCATTCACCGTCTTCCAGCAATAAACCAGAGGCTGTCGAAGTCAAAATTGCCGACTTCGATGGAGTTCTGTACCATGTATCCAATCCAAATGGTGACAAGACAAAGATAAGGGTGAGTTACCATACTGAGCTCCTTTTTGTGTGCAACTTGTGAGCAGCGCCATTTGCCACCTATGTTTCATGGCTCAAACTAGCAAGTGTTAGTATTTGTGTCAAGGCCGTCCTGGTAGGTTTGGGGGGCAGTGTAAGGTACTGTAAAGATGAAATTAGGAACAGTGTCTCGTTGTGATACACCTTTTTGTTTCACATTATTTTTCATAAATGTAGGACATACTTGGATTAAAAAGAACGTCAAAAGTGAGTGCATATTGAATAAATGGGCATGAATGAAACTGTCTCACACTTGATGGACACTGCAGTGCTTCTACTTAGAAAGAGAAAGAGTCAAAATAAAAGCATAAGTGGGCTGCAGACACTTTATTACATCTTGAAGTATCTTCAAGAAAGCTTCTCCTCCTTCATTTATTATTTGTTTTGCCACTCATGACGAGAAAAAATATTTACGCAGTAATCTGTGCAGTGTTCAGTGATGGAAGTGCTGCTGCAATTGCTCCAAACTGCTCCAAAGAGAAATGCTGCTCCAAAGTGTAATATTTGCTAGTAACTGCTCCAAAATGGGGGTGTAAAAAGAATGAAGTTCAACCATGGAACCATCCCGTGAGCATAAGCAAAACCAAAGGCACGCTGTATACACTATCGTCCTAGCATTAGTTTAAATCCAGAAAAATCTCAAGGGGTGACACATATCAGGCCATCGTGTCCAATTCGTATTTTTAATATGTGTTGTAACTTTATTTATTTAAGAATTAAATCATGCCTTCAAATAAAACATCGAAAAAAGCATTCGGTCCGACCTCGAGCAATTGTATTGTTCTATTTAGTCTATTTTTTATCACCTTTTTTTTTTATTTCGATAGTTTGCACAGCTGAGGGGTATTTAACACAAGTACGCAGTAAAAGATAAAAAGTCTTTTAAAAAGTCGATTGTGCTATACTTAACTTTTAACTCAAATATATCATGTGCTAAAGCTAAATCTCAAGTGGGACACTTGCAAGGGGTGCCCTCCACAGCCCGAACACCAGAAAAGTCCAGACTCTCTTGACACTCTTCCTCCGGTCTGCCCATTATTTATGCCAACTATACTGCTTGTATACTAGCTGCATACTAGTATACGCTATGTTTAATAATATAAATACTTATTATGCTAGTGATGTTTTAGACTTCAGGAGTCATTAGGAACATGCATCTTGCTCTGAGAAACACCAATAGCAACCCTAAGCTATAGCATTTTTTTCTGCTCCGAAGACACTTGAGCCTGCTCCAAAGCACCATTTTTTCTGCTCTAGCAATCTGCTCTGAAAAGCAAAATGTCGCTTCCATCACTGAGTGTTATTTGCTGAACTTCTGCTATCACTGTCACATTGTTGTTATTTAATATATTCTGTGCTTTGCACTTAGCTGCAGCATTATTGATTTGCAAATGCAGGCTCATTTTGAATTGCAAATGCAGGCTTAGTTACCTGACAGAACAACTTCACTTAAGAAGATGTGAGGAGTACAAAGACCTAAAATTGTGTTTTAAAAATGCATCAAGAAAATGTTTTAACCTAGAGTGTTTTAATTGTTTATTTTATTATTTCGGAGGTCTCTGGTTGGGACATTACATGAGAGAGTGGCTTATGAAAAGGCTTACAATATAATGTAAATACAAGTTATGGGGGGATGTTTTTGAAGAGCCACTAAAGTGCTTGTGGGACGGGATGGTTGCAACTCAGGTGGGCATGTTTCTCATTTTCTTGGCTTTTTCTTTAACTTCACTAGTTAAGGTGAAGTTAAGATTGTGGAATGACACTTTCACCCAAGAAGTGCCAACATTCCAATGTTTTTCAGTAATATTACCTTTACATTCTATAAAAGGGTGCAGCTCCTCATCATAAAGTACAGTTGCACTTAGACTCTCTGTCTGTATGATGCTCAAATAAATTTAAGAATGTTAAAAACAATTGTACTTCAACATATATGACAGTGTTCACGCGTTTAAGCAATCTCGGTCCTCTTTTAAGCGATGCGAGCACCGACTGCTTTCCCTACTTTTGAATCAATCTCTGGAAGTTTTAGAATGTACTTTTTTGATACAACGAATAGTTGACCAATAACCTTGCTTCTCAGTGGACAAAACACAATATCTTCTCAGATGAGCTATGCATACGTTGCTGTCATTTTGTTATATTCTGCATGATTCAATTTGTGGCTTCCCTTTCACTGTGACATAACCATTACCCTGTTTTTCACAGGTCAGCATTTCATTGAAATTCTACAAGGAACTCCAAGAACACGGGGCTGACGAGGTAAGAAATGATGTTGCTGTATCCCAATTTTTAAAATAAGTTCTAATAAATGAATTCTATGGAATGACTATTGTACTTCATAGCTTGTTGGTATGCCTAATTGATACCATCAATCATAAGATTTCTGGGATAATAGCACAATCCTCAGTTTCATGGACACTTCAGCCAAGCAAGTGTAGATGTGAATAAATATTTCAGCAACCTTGCACTATACTCTTAAAGTGTTTCATGAATCACTTTTCCGTGTATGTAATCAACGAATGACCTAAATTTGAGATGTTATTACCTCATGAATCAGTTGCTGTAGGAATTTCTCTCACCCATCAAAAACAAATGGATTTAAGCGATTTGTTGCATGCGTTAAGCACTTTCTCTCGTCTCTCGTACCGACAAGCACACTGGACGCTACACAGGGAGGGATGACGCGGGGCAGAGAAACTACGAATGTTGATACAGAAATAAGGTTCCCATCAAGGTTGCAAATAGAAAACATTGTTTATTTTCATAGCAATGTACATTGTTGGAAATACCAAAATTTTTCTCGATTTTTTTTGAAAATTGCCATCTTTTTCTATGCTTTTTTTAGATAGTGTTCCAATTTCAGTATTTCAATCTCGTAGAACTCTGGCACCAACCTACTAAGGAAGCCTTCCATCTTTTTTTTTTTACCTAATGGTCACTCCAAAAGCGTTAGCCTCTTAAGTGTTCTTTTAACTTACGGAACAAGTGATAATGGCTAGGCACGAGGTCTCGGACTGCACAGTATGTAATTCCCGCAGGGGCGTCTGCGTAAGCAGGTGTTTGGTGTGTAGCGACACTACGGACCCGAGCTAACGGGGGGGTTTTGACTCCCTTCCACGCCTAGCCGTGCTTGGCTTTGCCATGTCCGGGGAAAAGGGGATCCTGGGGGTTGAGCCGATGCGGGGTGATTGGACCTTTAAGGCCCCCCAGCAGAGGCAACACACCCCTTTGGCCCCGGCTTCACGTAGGCGGCACCTCTGAGCTGACCCACCCAGGGGAAATCGGCAGTCGCCTTTTCCCGTCTCTCTCTCTCCCTCCTGATCTTCGTCTTTTCTCTCTTCCAATCTTTCCTGTCACCTCCTCACTTCTGGTTACTTCCATCTTCCAGGCAACAACGGTTAACCTTGTGTATGTGCCCTCTCTTGGTCACACAAATTGGGTTATAGTGGCTTTGTACAGCTGGTGCTGGCATGCCTTGTGCTGCCGCGTCCCCATGTTGGGCTCGATGGTGGGCGGCTGGCATGGCTGCCGGGGGAGAGAGTGAGAAAGGAAAGGCCGGGAGGTTAACCTGATATTGGCATCTGGTTTGCTAACCAGCGCTGGGGGTGGGGAAGTAGGGGCAAGAAAGAGGGGTTAGATAGAGGCTGCCGAATTTATATATACTTTATGGCCTCTTTTTCATTTCCTAAACTGTCTGATCGCCCTCCTCCTAAGAGGGGGCACACCGAAGCAACACTGAATGTATTTATAAAGCCGAAAGAAATTTTCTGGCGCTTCTATGTGATCCACTGTGAAATGCAAGAAAAGAACGCAAGAACCATTTCTCCGTTTGTCGTTTCTAAATGCCTCACCAATACTCTAGGTTCAGGATATCAGGCTACACGTATGGCTAGCGGGGACCTTCTTCTTGAAGTCCAAACCAGGACCCAGTATGAAAACCTGACAAAACTCACCTCTTTTGGAGCAACACCTGTATCTGTCACACAACACCGCTCCCTGAACAGTTCCTGAGGCGTAGTGTCTGATCAAGACCTAATTAACCTGACAGAGAGTCAGCTACTTGAGGGCTGGAACGAACAGCATGTAATGCATGTATAGAGAATTAAGATTAGGCGTGACAACAAAGAAACCCCTACAAAGCACCTCATTCTTACATTTTGCACAAGCACACTTTCAGAATATATCGAAACAGGCTACTTGAAGTTAAAGGTTCGACCCTACATCCCCAACCCCCGACGTTGTTTTAAGTGCCAGCGATTCGGCCACGGTTCTCAGAGCTGCCGTGGCCGTCAAACCTGTGCAAAGTGTAGTTCGCACGAAAGTGCCACAGACAATTAGGAAGAAACCGCTACACACTGCGCGAACTGCGATAGTGGACACCCCGCTTACTCTCGCACATGCCCTACATGGGAACATGAAAAAGAAGTACTCACACTGAAAGTAAATGAAAACATCTCGTTTAGGGAGACACGCAAGCGTCTACTAATGCAGGGACCTTCGTTCGCGGAGGTGGCTCGAAAGAGGGCAGTGCCACCAATATTCGCGGCGCCCGCACGTACCACACAAAGTGGACAAGCGGCAGTGCCATTTACCCCCTCAGCGGAAGTAGCACAGGCTCTTCCGCCACCAAAAGGCTTGCAGGCCTCCGGACCTGAAGCCCCCAGGGCCTTTTGTCTCCACAGATAGCCCTAAGACCTCCGTGCCTTCATGCGTGAACCTCGAGCGGGCATCCAGCACCTCGTCCGAGGTGATGGACACAACAGCAAGTCCAGCGATGTCTTCGGCACCGAAGGAGAGGCGCGGCTCTTTGGAGCGCGCCAGAAAATCAAAAACCATCATTACGGGGCCTGACAAGGCTTCTTGACTTGATGCAATACTTCTTTAGGACACACAGCACTCATTTACAATCAAAATGGACACACAAATAATACGATGGAACGTCAGAGGGCTGCTTAGAAACCTCGATGACATTCAGGAACTCTTACACAAACATTCCCCAAAAGTGCTGTGTGTACAAGAGACACACTTAAATTCCAAAAACACCAATTTTCTATGTCACTATGTAATATTCAGAAAGGACTGCAATGACGCTGTAGCGTCATGTTTATAGTTGATCAGGGCGTAGCATTTACACATCTACCGCTACAAACATCCCTTGAGGCAGCGGCTGTTCGAGCAGTTCTTTTGAACAAACTTGTCACCATCTGCCCTCTTTACATACCTCCACAGTACCGTCTCGAAAAGCACGAATTTCAGTCACTGATACATGAACCACCGGTACCTTATGTGGTCCTTGGTGACTTGAATGCACATAACGGTTTATGGGACGACTCTCGTTACGACGCACGAGGTCGTCTAATCGAACAGTTCCTCTTTTCTTCGGGTGCGTGTTTGTTGAATAGGAAAGAGCCAACATACTTTAGCCTCGCCAACAAAACCTACTCATGCATAGATCTCAGCATTGTGTCCCCATCGCTTGTACCCCTACTTCAATGGAAAGTGATCAGCAATCCTTTCGGAAATGATCACTTTCTGATCATTCTAAGTACACCACTAGAAAAAGGTCCTCCACACGTTCCCAGATGGCAGACAGACAAAGCAGACTGGGAACAGTTTCACAACACTACTCGTTTAAGTTGGACCGACATATGTAGGTTAAACATAGATGAAGCTGTGCAGTACTTCAATGCTTTTCTTACTGATCCAGCAGCCAAGTGCATACCGCAAACATTTGGTATGCCGGGCAAGCGACGCGTCCCATGGTAGAACACTGAGTGTCGGAATGCGCGAAAGGAGCAGAACAGAGCATGGAGGTTGCTTCGGAATTCATCGACAGCCAAAAATATTGACAGCTTTAAGAAAATAAAGTCTCAAGGCAGGAGAACGCGTCGGCAGGCCAGAAGAAAAAGCTGGCACAAGTTTTTATCAGGGATAAATTCATATACACAAGAGGCTAAAGTCTGGAACGTGGTTGGTAGGGTAGCAGGAAGACAAGTACACTCACTCTCACTCGTAAACACACAGGGTGACAGCCTGGAAGATCAGGCGAACTTCCTTGGTGCACACTACGAGCAGGTGTCTAGCTTGTCACACTATACTGAAGCTTTTCAAAGATACATAAAAGGATAGAAAAGCAGAAACTAGAATACAAGTGCACAAATTATGAGGCATACAACCAACATTTCAACTAAGCTGAGCTGCAAACATCACTAAACTCCTGCAGTAATTCTGCCCCAGGCTATGACCGTGTCACGTATGAAATGTTGAAAAACCTGCCGCTCGAAACGCAAAAAACTTTACTCTCCCTATACAATGCTGTCTGGCTTTCTGGCACCATTCCTGCTTCCTGGAAAGAGGCTATTGTTATCCCTATTTTGAAACAGGGCAAGGACCCTTCCTCAGTTTTGAGTTATAGGCCCATTGCACTTACAAGCTGCCTTTGTAAACTTTTTGAGAAGATGATAAATTGCCGACTTTTACATTTCCTCGAAACACGCAATCTGCTTGACCGATTCCAGTGCGGGTTTCGAGAGGGTAGATCCACCACCCACCATCTGGTGCGCATTGAGGGAGAGATCCGAGACGCTTTTGTCCACAAACAATACTTCCTCTCTGTGTTTCTCGATATCGAGAAGGCATACAACACAACATGGTGTCTTGGCATATTAAGAGACCTGTCTCACTTGGGTGTGCACGGTAGAATGCTTTCCATAATCGAGAGTTACTTGTCCAATCAGACATTCCGTGTCCGTGTGGCCAGTATTCTCTCCCAAACATTTGCCCAAGAAACGGGAGTACCGCAAGGTGGTGTACTTAGTTGTACACTTTTTATTATCAAAATGAATTCCTTGCACCTGCCATCCCCCGCAACATGTTCTATTGCACATGTCGATGACGTCCAGCTTGGCTTTATGTCATGCAACCTGGCAATGTGTGAGCGGCAGGTTCAGTTAGGTTTAAACAAGGTCTCCAAATGGCCAGAGGAAAACGGATTCCGACTGAACCCACAAAAAAGCATGTGTATCTTGTTCCCCCGAAAGAGAGGCATGCGCTCAGAACCCGACATTGAACTGAATGGTCAACGCCTGTCAGTTAATGCGGAACATAAATTCTTAGGCTTATTAATCTTGGACAACAAGTTGACCTTCGTACCACACATCAAGTATTTAAAAACAAAATGTTTAAAAGCCATGAATGTTTTAAAAGTGTTGTCACGTACTACGTGGGGTAGTGACAGGCAATGTCTCATGAATCTATATAGAAGCCTCAGTTGCACCCGCTTAGATTATGGGGCCGTTGTTTATCAGTCTGCGACTCAAAGTGCTTTGAAGATGCTGGACCCCGTGCACCATTTTGGCATCCGCCTTTCTATGGGTGCTTTTCGCACCAGCCCAGTAGAAAGCCTTTACGTTGAGTCAAATGAGTTGTCGCTTCATCTGCAGAGAACTTACATGTCCTTTGCATATTTGCTTAAGGTGAAAGCAGACAAGAAACACCCCGTATACTCTACTATTAATGATTTGTCAAGCTCCATTCTGTTTCAAAACAGGCCTTCGATGAGGCAGCCCTTCTCAGTTCGCTTGAAGGGTCTAGCTGAGGAAGCTGGAGTGTCACTTGAACACAGTTTGATGGCTCCTGTAGCATACTCGCCACCGTGGCAGTGGCAGACTATAGACTGCGATGTGTCTTTCCTAGAAGTTACAAAATATGCACTTATTGCCCATATCCGAACATGCTTCCTGGAACTTCAACACAAATACACACGACCTGAGTTTTTTACAGACGCCTCCAAGTCTAACTCCTCTGTGTCCTACGCTGCTGTCGGCCCATCCTTTCCGGTTGCTGGCCCTCTACATCCAGGCACAAGTATCTTCACACAGGAAGCTTACGCGATACTTGTGGTGGCTAAACACATCAAACAATTACGAATACAAAAAGCAGTAATTTATACAGACTCCCTTAGTGTGGTAACAGCTCTGCACAGTCTTAAAAAACAAAAACCCTGTCCTCGTCTCACTTTACTTCATTTTGTGCACACTCTACACACTCAAACAACATGTTGTAGTGTGCTAGGTGCCAGGGCACCGTGAGATCCAAGGTAACGTGATGGCGGATCAGCTTGCTGCGTCCGTCCACGAAAGCACTGCCACTACACCCATATCAATCCCGGCCCTTGATCTTAAGTCGTCTCTCAAACGAAAGCTTAAGGACTACTGGCAGAGCAAATGGGATAGACACACACAAAACAAACTACACATTATTAAGCCACACCTTGACCATTGGCTGCCAGTATCAAAATCACGTCATACAGAGGTGATACTAACAAGGCTCAGGATAGGACACACATACACGACACACACATATCTTTTGTCCGGTGGCGATTCACCATTGTGTGACAGATGTGGTGAAGCACTAACAGTTCTTCACATTTTAATCCAGTGCAAACAGTTAGGAACTCCAAGAAAACAACACTTTCCATTACCCTACCGACAACATATACCTTTACACCCTGCAATGTTCGCCGGTAGGGAACCACTTTTTAGTCATAAATCATTGTTAGCATTTTTTAAAGAAATTCGTAGTTTTCATATCATATACCCGGGCATCCTGTAGCACGACCTCTCCAGACAGGTTTTCGCTGCGGTGGCTACACTCATCAAAAGCACTTGCCTCACGGCCCTTGGACGCAAGTGTATGAAAGAGTGAGGCACTTGTGCTTATGCCATACATGTCCACCATCGTTTTTTATTATCACCAACTTTTGTCATCTATTTACACCACACACAACTTTCACGGCATGGTCATGATTTTATTACTTGTATGTTTTTACCCGCCTTACCGCGAGAAATTTTATGGCCCTTATACAGCCGCTTATCACAATCATTGTCCATATCTTTATTAAGACGAACTGGCGCTCTTTGGCCGTGAAATGGCCCTTGCGCCACAAAACACCAAACATCATCATCATGCACAGTAGGTAAGGAATGACAGTCCACCGAAAGCTTGTTGAAAGGTCGAGGTTTAGGAAACGTGAGGTCGGGTATTGTCATGAAACAGCATTAATCAAACTGTCAATCATCCTCCCCAGTGGTTCTGGATAGCCTGCCTTCGTTTTCTTAGTGTTGCAAAATAATTATCTGAGTTGATTGTTGTCCCAGGTTTGAGGAAATCGATCAGCACTATCCTTTTACACCCTCAAAGCACACTGGCTTGAGGGTGTAAAACCTTGCCTGCAGGAGTTAGTGTGAACTTCTTTGGGACGAGTGACCCAGAAAGATGCCATTGTGTTTCATTTCAGGAGTGAAATGAAACAGCCATGTTTTTTTCTCCTGTAACAATAGAGTCCAGCAATGCTTTATTTTCTTGACACTGTGAAAGGAACTGGCAAGCATGAGCAAAGCATTTCTTTTTCTTTTATGCTGTCAACAAATGCGGTACCCATAAAGCACAACACCTGTAATGCTCCAATTTTTTCGAATGAAGTTCAGAGTACGATGGAAGTCTGCCTGGTTGGGAAAATTCATGACGGGAAATAGTAAGCACCAACCAGTCGTTGAAATAAAAACAGAAATGAAGTTTTGGCCTTACTATGGAGGCTTTGTTTACCTACGGAAAGAAGGAATTTTTAGAGCTCATTTTTGATGCGAAGCATCTCTTGCTCGTAGGTGTGTCACATGTCCATCATCCCCACTCACACTATGCATGCGCAACTCTCCTTCCTTCTTTCCAACAGCTGCACGTCACTCTCTCCACTTCTCTCCTACCACTTGCTTGCGCTCGCTCCCACACTGCGCATGCGCGTCCTGCAAAGGTTTCGAGGTCGATGGCAGGAACGGCGAGCTTCTTTAAGGTAGCTGGCTTCCCGCCGTCGTCCGCATAGCCGATCTTCGCCAGTGAGGGGACGCATTAAGAGAGGTAGAACGAAGATTTATTTACATTATAGAAGAGAGATAGGAACTGTACAGGGATTCTGAAGATCCCGCAATATGTACAACAGAGATATAGTTCATGATTCAGCTCATGATTCCGCACATGATTCACAAAACGCTTCAGCTTTTATAACCCACCGTCTCTTTTACACCGAGATCCAAAGCAGGCGGCAGTAAGCACTCTCGCCACAAATCCGGTGAAGAAGCCTCAATGGTCCAATGGGAGCACGAGCGCACCACACAATGACGCACCCGGCCCCCGCCTTTAAGGCGCTGCAGGGCGATGAGGTAGAGTCCGGAGAGGGAAGGTTGAGCTCCTCCAGGGAGATGGTTGCTAACCCGAACGTCAGCAGCGGTCCATGCTGCTTTCAGCTTCAGGCAGTCCAAACGCTCTATTCTGGGGACGGCTTCTTCAAAGCCTTCCCATCCTTCAGGACTGACGGTGCTTTTGTGACGATTTCGCGTCGGCGACGACAATAGCCGAGTCAAGAGGTTGTCTTAATGAGACCAGCCACAGTGGCGCCGTCCCACGCTGTTCGAGCCCATTCAACAAAAGGCTCGTCTCGCGAAGCTTTCGTTGAGACCCGATTGCTTCCTGGAACATCTACAGGACAGCGTCTTGCAGACTGGGCGCCGATGGGGTTGAAAGACTTTCTAGCAGACAGGCTTACGCACAATGGCGTCTGCCCAGACGAATTGCCGGGCCAAACGTAACAGTACCTTCCCCTCCTCTTTTGCGCTCCCCCTCTCCATCCTCGCAACGCCGATGCTGGGAGTGTCTACTAACCTGTGCTCGCTCCCCCTCTCATCTAGGCATTCCTCCCTGCGGCGTCTCGCAAAGCCAACGCAGGCAGAGTGTGCTAGCGAGTTTCCTAATTGAAAAAATCGACTGCTCGTGCTGCACAATTACGGTGCTCTGCATCACCCCATAGTTCTTTTGGGGAAAGCGGTTGTAATTTTATTGCCTTTGTTAGACACAGTAATAATAAGAACTAACAAACAATGATTCCACTGAATGTATAGGGGATGTTATTTGTAGCAATTGTGATAGATGTGAAGAAAGTAAAGTGTACGAAAAGACTTTCTGCCAGCAGGTATTGAGCCTGCAGCCTTCAAATTGCGCTTCTCATGCTATGTCATTTGAGCTACAGCGGTGGGCATCGTCCTGTCCACTTTATTGGGTATATCTCTGCATGTAAACCTGGGTGTGTTTGTTAGCGACTGCAGCTATGGTGGCAAATGTAGAATTTTCTTTTTTTCTGCCTGCTGGCATCATGTAGCACGTGCCATAAAGTTTTCTATAAATACTCAAGAGAGAACTCTGGCTCTGGTGTCTATGTGAGCTGCAATGCACGTCACTTTAGTGAGGATGGAGTGATGGGTAGTACACAAATTTGTCTAATCTTCCTACTTTTGGCTACATTTCGCTTTGCGTGGCTTGGAGCTGCTTTGTCATGTAATGACGATAGACAAATGTTCTGCAGTTGCTTTTCACCACCATAATCTTTTAGGCTCACCAATTCAATTCTGGTCACGAAGCCCACAATTGTGCATTTTATTCGAAATAAAACCGAAACACAGCCATAAACAAAGCCAGAAGTGCATTCGAAGCCAGCAAGCATGAAGATTAGGCAAATTTGTGTACTACCTATAATTCCCATGGCACTCAACCAAGGCAGTGCCAGAGTCCCCCCTAGTTAACTGTATGAAACTCTATGGCATGTGCCCGCTGACCAATAATTCCTTGCATACTACCTCGAGGCATGAAGTCTGCCAACGCGGGACCCTCGCTATGAGTAAACCAAAGAAGGTTAATTTCAAGAGCTATTTTTTTATGAATTATTTTGTTAGATAGGTCATTGCATAAAATTAATAGAGGTTTATCATTTATATCATAATTACTAGAACTAACATCTCCTATACTTTCCTTGACATTATTGTTTATTAGTTCTCATCAACACTTCGAAAAGCAGTACGTTTTATTTCTTTTGTCACTATGTTTCTATCATGTCATAGGGCTATGAATATTTATCTAAATGTAGTGTTTCTTCTCTATTCGCAGCTGTTGAAAAGAGAATATGGTCCCTTGCTTACAACAACTGAGGATGGTATGTGCTGCTGATGCTGCTTCCACACGGGTTTTCTCAGTCTCTGACCTCAACGCGATACATGTGTATCTCATGTAATACTTTCCATTGTGTTTTGTACGGCTTGCTATGCTCTCCTCTGCTTCAGTACGCACATGAAACTGTGTATGACACTCCTGAATTTTGCAGTAATATATTTTTAATTGCAGATCACCAAAAGGAACAGAGTCCTTTCAGACTCAATCCTGTCAGAACCAGATGCTGTCATACATTCATTAATACACTAGGCAGGCTCTTATTGCAGTAAAACTGATAGCTGGGAAGTTGGTATGTATCTATATTAACTATCTTTAGCACGCACGAAACACAGGGACAAGAAAGAGACAGACGAGTGTGTGTCTGTCTTTTTCGAGTACTTGTCTGACGGACAAGCACTCGTCTGCGTCAGGACGCATTTTGTGTAATACTTAAAATTTGACACATATGTAATAAACATTGCACTCGTCTGTCTCTTTCTTGTGCCTGTGTTCTCTGCGCACTGAAGAAAAGTTCAAAGAACAGGCAGGCTCATTCGTACCCACAATCTTTTAGGGCTGTGGTCACTGAGGCTCTTTGAGTCGCATCACCAACTCACTGATGAAGAGCCAATGAGTTAGCTTGTGGAATAATGATGCATTATCAAGGTTATTGCCTTAAGTTTAAGATCTGTAGAGCAAAGGACAAAGTACCATTGTGAGTACTGTGAAAGAAAACACGCGAGCGTGTGGCAAGTAGCTTCAAGCTTCAATTCATTTGCTCTTGGATGACGCTTTTAAAATATAGAAGATGCAACCCTTTTTTTCTTGCACTTTTGTTACTTCCACTTTGCGTCTGCTTTTGCTTAGCATGGAAGGCATGATACAGGCAGCTTGAAATAGCAGCTCCTGTTGTGTACTGATGCCGCATGTACACACAGAGCCAACAAACAAACTAACGGATGAATAGCAATCTGCTTTGTTTTCCTGCCTTATCACTGCGAGTGGCCGATGACCAGCACTCAACTGCCATTTTGTATCAGCAACACTGAGATGGCAGTGCCAATGTTTAGCAGAAACGTGGTGCCTTTTCTGTACGTTTTCCGTCAGCTGCCGTGAATTGCCTTATGTTGTGTTTGAGGCTGTAGACCATGAGCTGGCCCGTTTCCACTCATATTCTTCGCAGTAGTACATATGATTTTCACACCTCACAAACTTAGACTGAACACCACAGTATTGATGCTTTTTGTGTCAATCGCACCTTGAAAGTCTGTACTAGTAGTACTTTGATGTTGATCACAATATGCAACTATGATATGTTTAACATGAAATCCATGTGGTGTAACAGATTGAAGATCTCAATTTACAGAGGCTCAAGGCATTGCTCTGAAATATTGTGTGTCATTACACATTCTATTTAACATTTAGTATTCAATGGCACATAAATAAGACATATCACAACACAGTAGAGAGCATTATTTTATGATATATGCACCTGCTTTTCTGTAGGTTCAGATGTGTTCATATACTATATTCAGTAGATGTTCAGTAAACATCAAGCTGTTAAATGGAATTGCTGTTAAAATCGAGCAACTAACTCTAATATGATTGATTGGTTTTGTGCTCAAATTTTACAGCCTTCATCTTCTCTCAGTAAGTAGAACTCCTGTTGAGCTGAACATATTTTCCGGGTCCCTTTAGGTTCTGTTCTATTAGAGTCTGCTGTAGTTTATTTAGACCATTCGATGGGACTTTATATTCTCATTTCATCTCAATTTAACACCTTTTTTTCTGACACCTGTAGTATGCATGTGAAGTTTGATATCTCATTTGTGCATGCAATATTGGGCTTTTTGTTCATAAACGTAATCACACTAGAGGCTCTAATTGTGCCACATCAGTGCTTCTTTCGACACCTTTTTTTTTTTTGAAGAATGTGTTGCTCACAGTGGACCCAGGCTGTATCTTTCTCTTTCTTCGGGAGACAAGTGCAATGCTTGTGACATGCCACTGCCGCTAAAGTTCCTTTAGCTGTTGGCTCAAGATTTGGCAAGATATCCTTAGACACACTTTTTCAGAAGTGCAACCACTTTAGCAAGATTTCACATGAATGGCATCAAATACATTAGAGCCCATAGAGTTTTGTACAGTATAAACCAGAAGGAACTATGGTGCTTTTGATGTTAAGCAACCGTGAAAATGACAAGTATTACACCCCTTTGCCTAGGCTTCGCACTTGCAAGCTTCCAACACACCTGCGGCTTTGTTTATTGTTGTGTTTCGGTTTTGTTTTGAATAAAGGAATGGACCGTCGTCAGTTTTGCCGAGCTGATTTTAGTAGCTGAGCCTAAAAAGGTCAAGGTGATGAAATGTAACTTCTGAACTTTTGTTAAACTTCATCTTGCGACAAAGCGAATACAGGCCACACGGTGCAAAATGGAGCTGAAAGTGCGAAGTTTATACAAACCCCTGTACTACCCACCATTCCCATGCTGGCTGAAGTTCCATGTGCTACAGGTGCCATAGACACAGAGTTCTCTCTAGTGTGTCTATAGGCGCCCTGCCGCGGTGGTCTAGTGGCTAAGGTACTCGGCTGCTGACCGGCAGGTCGCGGGATCGAATCCCCGCTGCGGTGACTGCATTTCCGATGGAGGCGGAAATGTTGTAGGCCCGTGTGCTCAGATTTGGGTGCATGTTAAAGAACCCCAGGTGGTCGAAATTTCCGGAGCCCTCCACTACGGCATCTCTCATAATCCTATGGTGGTTTTGGGACGTTAAACCCCACATATCAAATCAGTGTGTTTATAGGAAACTCTATAATAGAGCCTATGGGTAACAATGTCTTCTGCCATGAAGCTAAGCATGCGGTGTAAGTACAGTGTCAGTGATACCACTTGCTATTAGCATTAACCTGTCTGCTGTTAGCAATATCAAATTACGAATTAATTAATAGGACACCCAAAAGTGAACAACAAAAAAATGCTACTCAAGCATGACGAAGAAAAGAACTCTTTTGTAGCAATTCTTTTGAGACTCTCAATTGCTGCTATCAAGGGGCAGAAAGGTTGCCAGAAGACTATGAAAATATAAGGCACTGAGTTCAGTGTGATTAGTCTCCTTGTTATTAGTGTGTCTGCGGTGCTTCTATTCGAACCTGGATGCATCAAACTCAAAGGGGGTCATGCAGTAGTTTGATATATTGATTACTTGAAATCTAAAATGTTCCAATTCAAAATGTTATCCAAAATGTTAAATCGAGTTGAAACTCGATTTAACGAAGTGGTGGGAATGTTCGAAGTATTTTGTTAAGTCTGAAATTTCATAAAATCAAAAAAAGGATTCATTGGTCCTTCAAAATCTAAAGATGCAACGTGGAGGCACCTGAAAGCAACAGCGGCTTTTTTTTTTTTTTTTTTTTTTTGTCGGCAACTTTTGCTCGCGCGTCTGAAAAGTCTGCGAAGGCAGCCAAGGCATAAGGGACACCATATCTTGGTGATGCAGGCCAGATATATGGTCACATAGAGTTATGACCCCCTACTTAAATGCTCTAGTGAAGAAAATGAATGCAGTGACTGTGTCTGCTGTTTGAGAGAAAGATAGGAGGCAACAATCAGTGCTATACATTGCATAAACCATTAATTAACCAGAGGAGCCACCGCCAGCTCTGATACAATCCAGTACATAAGAACGTTACTGGCCGCCAAGTCCATTGTTCTGTGCTCTGGTGAATTGTGCAGCCTTGTCAAAGCAAAGCTAGGGCCATTGCTGTGATACCTAGATATATTAACATTAGAGTACATGCTCGAATAAAAACCAGTCTCCGTCGAAATTGGAAGGAAATTACCTCTTTTTCAATATGTTACTTCAGTAAAAATTATATTTAAACGGGTTTGGTGACCAAAGTAGTTGGTTGATTCAGGATGACGGCAATGCTGGATGACCTTTTGTCAGGGAATAAAAATTTCTTCGTTATATCAGGAACTTAGTTTTCCACATCCTTACTTTTCCTCTTTCTGACATTGCTGTTTTCTTTCCTTTTGAAGGTTACAATGTGTCGCTGTTGTTTGATCTGGAAAACCTTCCCGAGGATACAGATGGTGTTGCACGCAAGGCCAGCCACCTCAAAAGGAACTGCTTTGCGTCTGTGTTTGAGAAGTACTTTGACTTCCAGGAGCGTGGCGAAATCGGTGACAAGAGGGCTGTTATTCACTACAGGGATGATGAAACTATGTAGGTACACTTTAGCTTTCTTCATTCAGTAAAGCCTGGGAATTACCATCGAGTGATATATAATAGATCCATGATGAAATCACTTGATTGATTTCTGAAAGTACAATCTGAATGCCCTTGCTTGGTAAACTTGAAGCTCAAGAGTAAATCTTACATACCAACGCTACAGTTCATCTGTAATAGCTGTAAAGGGAGTGTCATTGCAAGGGTGCCGCTTTATTGCGAGTGGCTCTTTTAATATGCAGTGCTGTCTGATCTTGTTTTGTTTGTGGACCCACCTTGTTAGCTTAGCGGCAGTGGTATTCTTCTGCTGAGAATGAGGTCATGGGTCTAGTTCTTGACAGTTTCCACCACATCCCGATTTAATGCGAAAACACTCTTTTGCCTACTGTAATATCTTAAGCAAGCATTCTATGGTGATATCATTAGCAACTGTGGGCTTGTCCTAAGCAAATGGATGGATTGTGGGACTTATTTTTAGTCCAGTCGAGACTCGACTAGTACGCAGTGGGAATCTCCTACGTTGGGGCGGGCAGCTTGACTGCCGCATCGTGGGTTCCCTGGACGGCCCAAAGCTTTTTCCTCTTGCTGCATAGTACTTTCATTTTGATTCTGGGTGTTTTGGAAGCACACCTAAAAAAGGCTACAATGTCACTAATGATGATCCGTCGGGGGCTGCACTTTTGTTTTCATTGGTTGCAACACTCTAGCTTTGTTTGAACATGATGCATGTTGGCTTCATTTATTGAGAACTGCAGAGCCTCAGTGATTCCTGGACTGCCCAAGTCAGTGCCTTCAGCTACTAAGCATGCCATGTGATGCATCTCAGGCAACTAGGGACGTTCAAAGTTGTCTAATCAAAGGGTCTCATTACTCTTTTGTTGCTGTCACTGACCCATACGATTGCTTATGATCTACTTATAGCGTTTTGTCAAAAAAGGTGCAAAACTTTCTTGGTGCAGGGTAATGCTTAAACGCAGTACTGTACTGACACATGCGGAATTAAATTAAAGGGATAGAAGACATTTACGTTTCATGTATTCATTTAGCTACAAGATCACAAGGCCACACGACCCTTACCATATTTTATTGAATAGTACATTGGAACCTCTATTGTACATCCCACAATCATGCATTAATATTATGGTGAATTGTTTTGGTCGCTGTGAAGTGTTTTAGAAGTAATGCGTCAAAAGCTTTGGTTATATGAGGCAACTTTACTCCAACTTCGCCTTGTACAGTGAAGTCTTGTTTATCCAGATCTCATTAGCTTGAAATTTAGTTAACTTGGACTCTTGGGGTGGTCTCCGCAAAACTGTGTGTACTTCTATGGTATAAAAGGCTCATTAATTGGGAGGGATTGTGTGTCACACCGGTCAACTCGGACAACTCTGGAGAGGGATATCAGCATTCCATGCTATGAGTCGTGCAAACTCGGCGGCTTGGAGGCTCAAGCATTGCTTGCCTTAACCGACAGCAGAACCGGAGAAAATGAAACAGAGCGAAAAACTTCAGAAGAATATGACCATGATTATAGTAAATGAAGGGGAAGTGGCTAAGTGGTGCTAGTCACTACCTGGCAGAAGCAATTGGGCAGCGTGCACATCCAGTGTCTACTAAAAGAGGAACACATGGACGACAGGATGGTTTGCGCTGCCAATTCCACCACAGCTGCTCGCTACGCCTACATTGCTGGTTTTTTTCACCACCACTTTCCTGTGTCTTCACCACCTTCCTGCAGAGCATAGCATCAGTGGAGAGGCCTGAATGACCTTATATATTTTGCGAGCTTGGCTGCAGCAACTCGACCGCTGTTTCTTCGCTAACAAGCACAATGTTTTATTTGTAGTTTGTAACTGCAGCGCTCATACCAATGTGATGGGGCTGGAGTGCATCGAACTTGTATTGTTTGGAGTGCATCGAACTTGTATTGTGGAGTGCATGAACTTGTATCCCAAACACGACAGCTGCTCTGCAGCTGCTCAATCAAGGGATAAATCAGCTCATAAAAAGCAGGTACAGAAAGCACGTACTAGAACGGATCCTGCTGTGCATTGAAGCAGTACGAGAAAATGAACTAAGTCTTCTGACCACAATTCGCATGTCAGCGCATGTCTGAAGTGACACGCCGCCTGAGGTCATTGCAAATTCATTCTGGCATAGTCACTTTGTCCGCTGTGGTGACTTATATGTTTCTTCGGAGGCGACTCCGGAGGACACTCACAAGCCCACTGGAAATACGGAGGATGAAGAGGTGAATGACATGCATTTTGAGTATCTTTTTTTTGGCATCCAGCTTGTAGACTACGCCGCTATAGACAATGCCGCCGTTGCTGGTCCGCTGACTGACGATGATATATTATCAGAAGTGCTTGGAGCAGATCAGAATATCTGTTCCGATGATGACAATCAAGATGAGCCAATGCGCGACTGCACAGCGCAGGAGGCCGAGGCGCCTAAGCCCTCGCTGGCCTCAAGGAGTTGTGTGTCGGCTCCCATGACAGCTAGCGAGCACACCATCGCCTGATGATGTTGAAGAAGATCATTGTAGCACCAATTCTGACGTGAAGCAAGACAAAAATAACACAGTTTTTAATAAAAGAAAGGTTTGTCTATTCAGAGTACATTTTTCTTTTGTTTTCATAGTCCATTCAATAATCCTAAATTCAGTGAACCCGGACATCCCGTGAGATTCATGTTAACAAGGTTTTACTGTAAATTCTTAGAGATGGTCATTCAGTGATAAAGGGAAAGTCCATTATGCTGCATGAACTTTTCGACCGAGCCTCTACTCGCCTTTAACATTGGCTGGCCGATTGTATCTCGTACCAACTGCTGGGCTTTGATGCTGATGACCTCACAGGACACCTGAAGGCTCTTTGCATGCTTCTTTTTTACATGTAGCCTCGGTTCTTTCTTGAGACCATCATTGCCTCCCAGTTTGCTGGGCTGCGTAAGGCACAATGCGCCACTCATCGCGTGATAAGGTTGGTCCACTGCTTCGTCTAACTTGTAATCAGCCGCAATGAGCTTTTTATTCGTGTTAAAACTCTCGTTGAGCAGTGCTCTTGTTAGAGTTCTTGGCAAGTCCTACTTCAAGTCCTACTTGACACTTGAAGTCACCGGTGTTGCCCTGCCGACGTGAAATTGTCACAGAGCTAGGCAACAACAAATGCGAACTGTCATGTAGACATGTTCACAAAATGGCAACACTGAGCGAAGCAACCAACAAGGACTTGTACATTCTGAGTATGCTCATCAATTATAAGCCCCGCCTGAAATCTGCAAAGTGGACGACTTAAAAGCCAATGTCAGCGCGACCTTTCTCCCTATTAATTTGTAATAAGTGTATTTCTTTAAATGAAAACTTTTTGGCATGGCTACCTTTTTTGTTGGATTTTGAACCCTTCAGTTTGTTGCTAGGCCCCTCCCGACAGCGCAACACGGCCGCAGCAGTTCCTTGGTGGGCATCTAACGCTGCCCAAATATCGCTGAAAGGCTTATGCACAATATGAACTGCAAAAGTAAACATCCAAGGAGTTTTCTTGCTCAGTTGTTTTTTTTTTCCTGTGAACATGTGAGCCATATAGTACGCTGTAGAACGCAGCAGGAGACTTACAATGCACATAAGAGTTAAATGAAATTGGCTCGCTATGAGCTCGAATTGTATAGTATATAATAATTGTCAAGGTTTAACGTCTCAAAGCCGCAATAGGATTATGAGAAACCTCTCTCTCTCTCTCTCTCTGAGAAATGCCATAGCGGATGGCTCTGAAAATTCGACCACCTACGGTTCTTTAACTCAAATTGTATTTTAGGCTGGTCCGGGTGTGACATAGGCGAAAGGACATCGCTATTGGCTGATTTTAGCATTTGTGTGCTGCATACTTGCCACGACTGCCACAGGGTGCCAGCACGTACCCGTGCCATGCTCTGTAGGGCTACAATCTTACATTGAGGAATGGTGCTAGCATACTTGTGATCACATCGAAATTGAGGTGTTGCATTTAAGTGATGAGAGAGAATGAAGTACTCGAGGTCATGACACATGCAGCCATAGCTTCGTGCCTGTTTGGTGTCTCTTCCTGTTTAGCCTTAAGTGCACTCGTTTGGACAAAAAGAGGGAGAAAGCGCCCGAAGTGTGTTAGAAGTTGCTGCAACTCAGCTTGTGCTTCCCAGCTTCAAAAATTTTTGGAGCAATTGATTAGTGAGGCACTAAGTTATAATAATGAGGCCATCTTATGATTACTTGGAAAATTATGACGGGGCCTTTTAATCTTTGTCTTTCAGTTTTTGCGGCATTTCCATCTGTGCTGCAAATGTACATATGTAATATACCGGTGTAGCCGGCACTGCTTGAAAAACAACAGGTGCAACGATGGAACTTTATTAGCTCAATAGCTTTGATCACAAATATAGGTCGGAATTCTCTGGTCATGTATACACAGCAGGTCGATTGCTAATTGTGGACAGCTTTTCAGGGGAAAAAACTTACCGGTATTTGCATAAATATGGTATCTTCCAGATGACTTGTCAATATGATTGATTGGGCGAGTTGTTGATACATGATTGTTTGAAATAAGAGCGCACTACGTAGATGCAGACAGGATAGACAGGGACAAGTGGTTGTCCCCGTCTATCCAGATCGCGTCTACGTGGTGCGCTCTTATTTCAAACAATCTTACAGATGAACTTTTCTTCATTTTCGTTCGAATAAAACAAGCAGTGTACTATTTCACATGGAAACTTAGCTGATTACAAGCTCTTGCTATCATAATTTCTTAAATGGATTTCATTTTTGTGGGACCCAAATAATTTGCATTGAAAATAAATTTATATTGTTTATATTGATACATAACAGTGTCAATTCGATGGGCCACCAGAGATGTTTGTCCAAGTTTTGGTGAAGCGAAATCAGAGAACGTTGTGGTACAACTCCAAGAAAAGATCCAGGTCCGGGGCAATCGTGTTTTCGAATGCGTCATCATCAGATGTCGGGCTAGCAGCAGGGCTGCCTGGAGGCAGCTGTGGGGCATCAATGGCCAGGGCAACAGGGTCGTTTGCGTCTAAAGGTGATACCGTGCCCATCGTGATACCTTCTGGAAGCAGTTGTGCACAGCGTCCAAAGTTCAGGACAGGCATGCAAGCATTGTTTGCAGAAACAGCCACAAGAGAGTGAGGCAGAGCTACTCGTCGCGTCAGAACAATGTCCAAGGAAGGGGTAATCAAGTAGTCACCGTCACGTACCGGTGGGACTGCGTTAAATGAGACTTGAGTCACAGTACCTGGGCGCAAGCAAACAAACTGGACAACACATAAACGTGGTGGCGATGGAATAGTGAGATCAGGTATAGCAGGAAGCTCTAACTGTAACAAACCAGACAAGCAGTCAATCAGGGCAGAGTGTGTCCTCAGAAAGTCGTGGCCGAGGATAAGGTCATGATGGCACTCGTCCAGAACAGCAAAAAGAACTGAGGTCTTGTGGTCATCGAAGCTCACACGCGCAGAACACATTCCATGGATGGTAGGTGTACGGCCATTGGCTACGCGAGCAACTGGTGATGAGGCAGGTGTAACGACTTTACGGAGACGTCGAGAAAGGTGAGCGCTCATGACTAATAATTGGGCACCTGTATTGATGAGCGCTGAAACAGGCACACCCTCTACTTCTACGTCCAAAAGGCTTTGCCGGGTTGCCAGAGTTAAGAGAGGATATCCGGGTCGATAGGTCACCTCCAGTAGCTACACTGGTCAGTTTTCCGAGAAGGGATGGCAGGGGAAAGGCGAAGGGGAGTGACGGGGCATAGCTGGCCAAGAACATCACTGGGTCTGGGGAGACGGCGAGCGGTCGTAACGTGGGGTCGATGTTCAGCCATTAGGGTTCGGTGGGTCCTCATGGCTGTGCAAAGGGGAAGATCTAGTGTCGTCTGGATGGTATGATAAAGTAGGGGACGATGGCTGACAATGGCGGGAAATGTGACCGACGCCATTGCAGTTGAAACATATCGGCCTGTCATCACGCATGCGCCACTGGTTCGGATCACGATACCTGGAATATGTCTGTTGTGGCCGGTAGTATGAAGCAGGGCTAACTGCAAGACGACTTAGGGCATATACTGGCTGGATGCTTGCATTTTTCAGTTCTTCGCGCACGGCGGCCTAGATTAGTGACACTGTTGGACATGCTTCCTCATGAGAACGAGCCTGGAGAGTGGATGGAGTTGCTGCTTCGATCTCTCGCCGCGCAAGACGCAAGAAGTTTTTGGTACTGGGTGGCGGCTGAATCTGGACGTCTTGACACGACAACGTAGCAGCAGTGTTAGGGAGCCGAACGAGTTGCTGCGCCGGCCCTTTGCTTCTTCGAACCGTTCACACTCCCTGATAATGTCGTCAATGGTGGAGCAGTCTTTACACACAAGTAAGTGAAAGGCGTCGTCAGCGACTCCTTTGAGAATGTGGCTGACTTTGTCGGCTTCGGGCATTTGGCTATCAATTTGCGGGCACAAGGCTCAGACATTGTATGTACGCCATGTACTGCCCCATTGAGGTTTGTGCCTGGCACGAGAGTTCTTTCTGGGCGGCTCGTTGGTGTGCAATAGGCTTTTAGAAAAGGTCTTTCGTTTTTTGCTTACATACGCCCCAGCTGGTCAGCTCCTCCTCCTGCGTGTCGAACCGCACACTGGTCGTACCTCTGAGGTAGTAGCTGACATTTGCAAGAATGAAGTCCGGTTCTAGCGATTGGTCTTGCTGGCGTGCTCATAGTCAGCCAGCCGCTTCTCTACGTACACGTTATCAGTCCTGCAAAAGGGGCCAGGGTCTCGTGGGTGGGTCACAACAACGTGGCTCGGTGCATTCGGCATAGCGGGGGCTGGATCGACGGGATTGTCTGTCGACATGATGGACTGTTCAAGCAAACGCCCGTTGCGAAGTTCCGTCTTGCGTGAAGTGAGTACCCTGCACCTTCCACCAATGATGTTCCACCCCACGTAACAATATAGTCATGCATAAGATTTGGCTTTGGCTTTGATAGCCAGTCATTTATGCAGTCCCCTCTCCAATGCATTTTTTGTTCACAGTATGAATTAACAGTTCACTCAATACACAGGCCTCTTCAGCTTGAATGGTTTCGTTGACAAAACCAGTGATTAACTCAAAAGGAACCAAAAGCAACTATTCTGTCGCCATATTGATACATTTGTGAGCGACTGCTTAGTGTTACAGCATTCACTTGGAGCATTAGTATCAGAAGAGTGGCTGATAATGCTGGGCAATGCACCTGTCACATTCTTGTGCACTCATGCGGCTGAGCATCCAGAACCTAATGTTCATGGCCTTGTTCACTTTCAGGTATGTCGAGGCAAAGCCAGACAGGGTCACTGTAGTCTTCAGTACCATATTCAAGGATGAAGGCGATGTTGTACTTGGAAAAGTGTTCATGCAGGTGAGACCACTGTGCACACTATTTTTTTTTTACGATAACTTTAGACAGTTTCCAGCATGTGCATTTCTCGTCATGCATTTTGCACTGCATATTTTGCCCCTGGCCTTATGACCTGTGTTAGTTAATATAACTCTTTTTTTTTCATGAAATTGATTGTCACAATGCAGGAAACTTTGCAAAACTTGTTTGGTGCCATAGCCTGGTTGGCTAATAATTAAGTCAATTGTTTGACAAACCTGCATAATTTAGCAAGCTGTTACTACAGTCACAAAATGTAAACAAAACTAGATGAACATAGTAACAGCAGACAAATTGACCACTTCTGTGTTTATACGACTTATCCACTGAGCATGATATGTTTCATGGCCACGGAAAAATTTTGTGCTGCCGTCACGTAATTTGTGTGGTATTCCTAATGAAACTGTCTCGAGATGTTGGAAGTAGTGCTTTCAAACAATGTCTCAATCTTCTAGTGATATCTGGGAAAAGAAGCGTTAGGGTTCGCTAATCTAATCGTCTGTATGTGTGCAGGCTTCTTCTGTTGCTGCCTGTTGAACACACTTCTACATTGTTGCTTGCCTTCTTCACATTACCACTGTCCATCAATTCGTCCCTTGCCCTTGTAAAAGTGTGCTGCCTTTTCCACAATGTGCTGTATAAATCAATGTTAAATAGTGTAGAACCTTTGTATTAGTGATTTGGTGAGAGGCATTATCTATATTAACGTGCTTTGCTTTTGAGGCAGGGCACGAGAGATAGCAGTGTTGTCCATTTATTTATGTTGCGATTCATTTTTCTCAGAGTACTGTTGAAGATATTTATGCCTGTCGAGTGCTTGTCTGTGTGCTTCAGTGGCGAGTCCATGATGTCTCTTCTTGTGTGCTAGGAATTCAAAGAAGGCCGCAAGGCAAGCCACACAGCACCGCAAGTGCTCTTCAGCCACCGTGAGCCTCCAAAGGAGTTAGAGAACACGGATGCTCGTGTCGGCAACAGCATTGGCTACATCACATTTGGTGGGTGGCTGGCTCCTCACGGCTTGGCCAGTAGATACAGACAGGCCCTACCACATTACTTGTGCATTGGGCCTTATGACACTTGTACGAAATGCCACTCACTCTACACATGTTACTGGACTTTTGTAAGGATATCATACGCTTATGGGGCTCTTGTACACTCTGTACAGTGCTGAAGCTTCTTTAAGTAGTTAACTGATTTCCTTTCGCAAAGCCAGTAAAAAAAACGATTTGCTTTTAAAAGAAAAAAAGCGAGCTGATACCGTAGAATGACAAAAGGTTGAGCTAGCTGAGAGTGATTCTTCGTAACAAATGCAATGCATGAAAACATGATAGTGATAGATGTAGATTACATGGCACAGATTAAGTTTTCGTGCCTAGCTACTTTTGTGTGGCCGTGAGTTGGCGTTTGTATTGTCTAGTTCTCCTCTGCTGTGTCCCATGTTTGCATGCCTTATTTGGCTTAACTATCACAGCAAACTGTTGGGACAGCAGTTCTGTGAAAGGATTTTTTTCCTTGGCTAATGGGAACTTGTTTATTCTGTCAGCACTATTGGCCTCGAGGACATACTGTGGTGCCACCCACGTGATGATGTCACTCATAGGATGCCGGGTTGACTTTGTTTGCTAGAACACCACATTACCTGCGCTTTTTCTGGGGACACTGTGCGTGCTTCCCTTTGTTTTGAAGCTCAGTGCTTAAAGAAGCGGTAAGACCTGATAATACGGACAAGCAAACTAGGAATCGGTAGCCCCGGTGGCACTCTAGTGTCTTATTTACATTGTGAAATCACGACTAAGAACCAGTGCAGCCATGGGGGACGATGCAAGTGGTGTCACGAAAGCAAAGCTGTTGTATTCCACAACTAGTAACCTATCTGTGACGTCAAAACGATTGCAGCGCTGTCCTCTCTAGTGGAGGCCTTCGCGGCCAATACATTATCAGGTATGGCAGTTTTAGGCAACCTGCCCATGCGTTATGACTTTAGAATAAATGGTTCACCACCATTTAAAATACATTAGCTTAGTAAATGGAAAAAAAATACAATTGGTGAGCTCACCTTGTTGTGAAATATGTTTTGAGTTACTATGAGTGTGAAAATAGTTTAAACTTCGCAAGTCTAGCACAGACGTATTGATAAGATCAGTTATAACGTCAGCAGGAACAGCCAAGCACTTGCAATTCGGGAGCCTATGTTTTATGTATGCTCGAGTTTTTTGCACATACTGCTGGTGCCAGATTACGTGACTGCAATTATGTGAAAAAAAAAAGGTTACAAGTAAATCAACGTGACAGCCCACCTTCCACCCCCGGTGGCCGAAATCTCTGGGATTCAGAATCTTTAAACTTGGCAGGTATTTGTGTCAGATTATCAACGGCTCTAACTATCCATCGATTACCAATGAGAGTCATGGCAAAGGGATCATACAGGTCAACGCCAATGACCTTAAATAGTTTCAGCACACACGGGAGTGGTTGCAGTTGTTTGCTTTGAGCTGATGTAGGGAGCTTTCGATGCTGACAGTAGGAGCATGAAGCAATGTACTTCTCTGCACTAGTGGACAAGCCCGGCCAGTAGTTGCGACTTCTGATGCAACTACTAGTGCAGCTGAATGGGCACCTAGACTTGACCGTCAGTGTAAAGTCAACTGGTTGGTGGATGGTGATGAGGTGGAAGGTTTTCTGATGGAAAAGAATGTAGGTATAACGAATAAATTACAAAAATGTAACATGCATTATTAACATGTATGCACACGTCTGCATTATTAGGTTCTTTTCTGGTCGAATTTGACTGAATTTGAGTGGAGTTCAAATATGGTTACCTTTAGTCCACCTGATAAAAGTCTGCGGTGTACAACTGATGAGGGGTGTGAAAAAGGAGTTTTTACTAATTTTAATTTGCTCATGCTGTTACCTATGCTTATTTTGCATTTATATTAGTACGTTCGTCAGCACTTTCTTTTAAGTGTTCACTGACCACTCCTGTGATTAAGAATTCGCCTCCCCCCACCCCCTTCATAAATAGTGTTCAAGAGGGCGAGTTTAATTTTTAGGGGTGAAGCTCCTTAAGGTGTGCGATTGTCAGTCGTTGTCTGTCGTAACCACCCGTCGTACTCGGATTGCTCACTAGATTATGCTGCGAGGTTTGCTCCCATTGCCAGCTTATTCACGTGGCAGCAACTCGAAAGCGGCGGGCACGAGTTCATTGACAAAGTGTTCAACCGAGACCCGTCCTTCATGCGGGGCGCACCCAACACGATGCAATACTGGCAAGAACACCGCAAGGAACTTTTTGTCATGATTTGCCAGTTGGGCAAACTGAATGCATTCCTCACGCTTTCTGCCGCAGCAGTACTCTGGGACAGGCTCCTCGAAACTCTGAAATGGCTGTGAGTAGAATTCACGGTTTACCGATGTACCTCCAGAGCTTCGCCCACTCATTATCATTCACTCTGTGGATATGCTGTGATGGTTCTTTGTTGTGAAACACTCATTTTGCACATTCGCTGAAGATGGCTGTGAGTAGAATTCACGGTTTACCGATGTACCTCCAGAGCTTCGCCCACTCATTATCATTCACTCTGTGGATATGCTGTGATGGTTCTTTGTTGTGAAACACTCATTTTGCACATTCGCTGAAGTGACTGTCAAGTGAACACAAGATGACAAGCAATGACAAAAACACTTAGTGGCCTGAAGTAAAACGGACAGCATACAAAGCAAAGGAAGGAGCATTCGAACATTCAAAATAATTCTTTTAGGAAGTTGAAATGGCTCCAGCCAAGTTTATAAGAAGCCCGACGTTTTTGGACTGCTTCAAGCCCTTCCTCAGGGGTTGACTGAGTTGGTCATGGAAGCATCTCCAGGTCTTGTTTCACCACAGCTACGGCTTTCTCTTTCCCTAACGTTTTGAAGACCGTGAATGTATACGCATCGTTCCTAGCGAGCAGTTCACATTTGCAGGTGTGTTATGAACGTGTCGGGACCCAAGCAAGAGCTTGCCCAGATCCCCTTCTGTTTATAGTAGAGAAGTACTATCAACATCGTGCTTCTCAAAGTGCTCTGCAAAAGTGCTGTGGTTCACTTCCGTCTTCCTGATGTCATTCATATGTTGGCATATTCTTTCCGGGAAACACTTCCTCTTGCCTATGTAGCTGGCTGGACATTCAGAACACGGCACCTCATAGACAAAGTTCTGGTGTTGTTCCTTAGAAGGTTGACCCTCCAGCCGCAGTAACAAGCAGGTGGATGTCAACGCAGGCGTGTGAATCACCTTGATCCCTGCATTTTCGAGTATTCTGAAGAGCTCTGCACTGATAATTCTTGGCTGTTGAACTACTGAAATTTTGCATAAGCTGTTCGCTACTCCCTTCTACGGTAATTTAGTGGCTTCAGCACTTTGAGCTAGCTTAAAGCGGATGTTAGCGGTCTCAGGTTGAACATAAGTTAGTTCAAAGCGGATGGTTGCTATTTCATGCAGTCTAATTTGCTGAAAGCAGTACTTCAGTAGTGCAAAATGGCCTCTGCAGCCATCTGCCCTCATTGCCGCCTATTCCAATGCCAGACCATAAAAAAACGTTATGACGCGCCCAAAAAATGGATGCTGACGCAAACAAATCACCTTGTAGTAATTACCGGAACATCCTATTGCTGTATTGGCCCATTTCGTTTCCCAGGTTTCTCCACATTTGCACTGGTTTATTGCATGGTGCAAAACCTTCAGCACGCTTTACAATTTCATCATTTCTATTCCCCACTTCTTGTTCCAGTGCTCTTCCCTAGGCACACGAACCGTCAAGCAAGAGACAATACAATAAACTTGATTCACATCTTCCGTGACTACCTGCACTATCACATCAAGTGTTCCAAGGTAAGCCAAGGTCTCGGACTTGGGCACTTTGTACACTTCCCAAGTCTTGCTTACACCCAGCACTATTTCGAAAAGAAACATGTGAACTTAGCAACTGTTCAGGATCCCTTGAAAAAGGGTTTGCTATTCTATTTTAAAGAACTGTCAATCGATTTCTCTCGACCGAGCTTTTTATGCGCAGCAACATGATCATCCTTCGTATTAAGAGTACTCAAAGTTGGGCGAGTTGGCACTGATTTATGGCTAAAACTTGTGCAACAAAAAAACATAGACAAGAAGAGACAGACACCCGCGGTGTCTGTCTCTTCTTGTTCATGTTTTTTGTTGTGCAAGTTTTAGCCATGCATCCTTTGTATTGTTTGTGACTGCAGCAGTTCGTCCTAAAAGCGCATGACTAGTTTATAACCAGTATTTTCCTGTCTGAAAAGTCCCTAACCCCTTTGGGCACAAATTATGATGCACTGTCTACAAATGCGTCAAATTGAGATGGCATGATTTCAAGGCACTCAGCATTAAATTCCAAGAAAGAACATAAATGAATATGGTGGTTTGCATGAGTTTCAGTAATTACTGTTACTTAGCACATACTTAAATATTTAATTGTTCTCCAATTGGTCGACTTTGTCACTTGCACAAAAGTAATGAAATATTAGGTCCGAAATGCATGGGCAGTTTGCTTTTTGGTTTATTTATTTATTTATTTACACATACAGTACTGCAGTGCTAATTGCACTATGGCAGGAGTAGATATACAAGGATACACAAAAATATAACTAAAAACAATGAGAATAACACAAGCAGAAATGAAATGAAATAATAAGTCGTGCGAGCATTAAAGCAAGAATATTAAAAAAGGAACAAAGAAATGCCATTTGCATACAGATCAGCGTATTTCCCGCATATGTGTTATGAATTTCGGCTAGAAAACTCTTCGATGCGCATGAACGAACAAAACCAGGTAATGAATTCTAGTCCTCAATAGAAAATGGGAAAAACTGAACTTGTACATATTAGTTGGAGCGTATTAAGGCCTCAAATTTAGGTTGTGATAGCTTCTTGTCGTTGACTGTGGGGTGAAGTTTATGTATTTCTTGTTATTTGACAGTTTAACTGTGGAAGAAACGATGCTTAGCAAGAATTTTAGTGACTGTTCGACGACACTAATCGCGGTGGTAACGATGACATATGAATCTTACCGCCTTTTTCTGGACTGCTTACAGTTATGGAATCTCGCACTGCTTATACGGGTTCCAGACAGCGGACGTGTAGTCAAGTACAGGATGAATTAGTGATTTATATTAGAGGAGTTTTGTGTCTTTTGGGGATTTAGACAGTGTGTGACGTAGATAGCCTAGTTTTTTTCAATGCTTTGTTACATATATAGGTAGTCAATGTGCTTGGACCACGACATATTGTGTGTAAAAATAACACCAAGATACTTGTATTCGAAAACCCTACTTACAGGACAGTTATCAAAAGAGTAATCAAAAGCAGAGGGTGATTTATTACAAAAAAAACATAAGCATAGTTTTTTTAAAACTTATGTTCATCTGCCTGGTTTTGCACCGCAAAACCCAGCAAACGACTCCTGCAAGCGGTACTGGTCGGTGTGTTTTGATCACTTCATACAAAGCGCAATCGTTGGCATACAAACAAACTGGAGAGAATGTGTGGGCAGGCAAGTCATTTGTGTAAAGTAAAAAAAAGTAAAGGCCCAAGAACGGACCCTTGTGGCACTCCAGATGTTACATTAATAACAGCAGGGTTAGTTGACCTGTAAGAAACAAACTGAGATCGAGATGACAAAACGCTAGATATGCAGTTGACGAATTGAGGATTGTTTAGTATCACAGTTGTATTCATTTCGAGCGGAGGAAAAAAAGAAAAAATACTGTTGACATTGGTTTTGGAATTGAACGTTCATCGAACATGGTGGTGTTTTCAGCAAAGCGATTCTCTGCAGCAGTGTGCAGCAGAACAAAGTTCGATGACTGCATGTTGTCTGCTCAGAAAGCCTGCACTTATGTGCCCACTGCGTTTCGAGCCATTTTAAGAAACACGCAATGCGTTATGCACCTTCAAAGTTTGTGTATTGCACGTGGCCGCTGAAGGGGCTAAACTGTGCGTAGACGTCCTCTAGCAACGCTGTGAAACGATAGCAATGTCAATAGCCCTGCTTGCATTACGCTCAAAATCCTGCTTTCATAGGAGTTAGTGAAACTGTGGTTAACCGCCTCCATATTGACATTTCCAACTGCAGGTCGTATATGCACTGTAGTGCACTTGTAATGCCTGCGCAAACGTGTTATTGCCCGCAATTATGTGAGAGCTTGTTGGCATTTGTGAACATGCCACCATTAGAGATAGGCCTTGGGAGCAATAGCTGCAGTTAGCGAGGTGCTGTAAATTGGCATTCGTACTAGTGTCATCACCCCACAGCAGAAACTTGGGACCGTGTGCCACGCGATAAACTCTTCTAGGGCATAAAAAGCTGGATCAGTAGCTTCGCGTTGTCTTCATGTTGTCTCATTTGCTCTATCCGCTATTCCTACAGGCCTACATAAGTTTTTTTCCGAATTTTCATCATCACGCGATGTCTTTTTATCACCTTGTGAGCAAAGCACGCGTGGCCTCTGACTACTTTTGGCAATAAGTCGTTGTCGCTGGAGAATCTTGGTGGCTGCGAGGCGCTCTTCGTACTTCTCCGACTTGTCGGCAGGTGCTGTGAGGCCCTCAACTAGCAACGTTCCTGCTGCCACTCAATCAGCAGATCATACGTCAAGTGAAGGCCGTGCCACTGTTCTGCACAGTGCAAACGAAGGCATATCTGCACGTTTTAAATTAGAAGACATAATGAAAAGTGTACTGCATTTCAGCACTAATATAGAGACAATTAATAGTATTCATCAATAAAAGATCATGTGATCATCTACAAGTTCACATTTGCTTTTTTTGCCACCAGAGGCGCCAACATAATTTGATTGAATAAATAAGTTTATAGATCACAATAGCCAATCCTTCTATCAGATGGGTTATCTCAATTCCTGATATTAGCGGTTGTCGGTCTCTTCAGAAGGAACATTTGTCTCAAATGTTATCGATAATCAACCCTCACTTGTCACATGTCTTCTCTAGCTTTCAATTAAAATTGTCTTAGCTACAGATAGTGTGACACATAACGTCTGATTATTCAATGCTTTGAAGTGTTCATGTAAGCTTAACGATCCGCAAAAAAAAAAAATTGCTAAATTCCTACATCGTGCACCGGCGACTTGTGGTGGGCATGCTCATACCTATTGTTGTGTTGCTGCTATTCTTGGCGTCTCAAGCATTCTTAGTAACCCTTACATAGACAAGCGAGCTCATCCACACCTTTTTTACCACTTCCACCTAAGACAAGCGGCACTCATTCACACTGTAACAAGTGTCTGGCCATGCTGCAGTCAAGCTACCCTAATCCATTTTGTTGAGTTCTTTCCAGCTTCAGCAAATGGTGGAAAAAGAAATTCCCAACCTCAGATATTGCATAAAGTGTGACATGCCGTAGACGCAGCTAATTCATTTCTGGGGATTTTCTTAAGTGATATTTCAATTGTGTATAGTGCAAGCAGGTGGAGGCAGAGGTAGGAATGAGATGGGACATGTTGCTGTCTGGCATAATGGGAAACATTAACCCCATTTTTGTTAGATCTCAGTTCACATCAGGCTGTTTTTGAAAATGCCTTTGTTAACAATTTATTTCATACACTGTTTAAAAAGCATCATGCTCATTCCAGCATTGTGCTCAGTTCAAATAAATGGCGTTTTAAGCCCCCCCCCTCCCCTCTCTACTTGGCTATTCATTTTGGAAGTGTAGGATCAGTAGCTTCGCGTTGTCTTCATGCTGTCTCATTTGCTCTATCCGCTATTCCTACAGGCTTACATACACTCCCGGATGCGTGCCAAGACGTCTGACTTTCTCAAGGTGCTCAATCGTGCAAGACCTGATCCAAAATCTGTAGAGAAGAAGACAATCACGTGAGCATGGCACACCTTTTTTTTTTTTTCGGGAAAACACATTTTGTGCTGTGATACATTACATATGGGAAACATGTCTACGAATTCCTCTACTTTCTTCTTGCTTCTGTAGAAAATTTTCCACATTTGCCTTTGTTGCTTGAGTTTTTTTCTACTTTCTCAATTATACTACTTCATCTTTATATATACTGCTCCAGATGCAAACAAATTGACCTGTGGTGGCTGCTAACATAGTTTCCCATGACAAGAAATGTGAGAGTATAGTAATCTATCTAATACAGTCTTGTTGACTACCTTTCAAATAGTAATTAAGCACACAACAGCTTTATTAATCATGTATAAAAGATTGTTCACGAACTTGCTCATTCTGAGACACTGTTTGTCAGAAGCCTAAATGGGGTGTTTTTGTAATGATAGGTACTTTGTTCACATACCCAGCATTCTTCGTGGAGTCGAAATGATAGTGGCTTTTAAGCAAAATCTGACTTCCCAGCATGATTTACAGGTCGATAGTTATAGCGCGAGAACAAAACGACGACACAGAGACAAGAAGGACACGAAAGACAAGAGCGCTAACTTCCAACTGAGTTTATTGCGCAGAGGACGAAAATATATAGACGGAGACAGTAACCATGTGATAAAACCATACGGCACGAAGAGCAGAACATGAGTAAGAGAAAAACAAAGACAAAACACAAAAACAAAAGCACAGAAGAACGGCAAAAAAAAAAATCTATAAGAAAACGAAACAGAAAGGTAAAGATAATATAACTACCTGCGTGCACCGAAACCTTCGAGGAACCTGAGTTCCTTCTCGGACAGAGCCACGGAGGGCTTGCTAATACAAGGCACCTGTTTGCGTGCCATCTGCGCGGCCTCGACGATGACTCGGGTACGCTCATCTCTGTGCTTGTACAGCATCGCTGTGTCCTTGAAGAGGGGAACACAATTACTTTCAGTGCAGTGCTGAGCAAGAAAACCATCTTTCCCGTTTCTAACATTATTAGTGTGTTCTCTCAGCCGATCGTTCAGACACCTTCCGGTCGTTCCGACATAACAAGCATCGCATGAAAGGGGGGTCCTATAGACAACTTCCCGGGAGCAGGCCGCATACCTGTTTCTATGTCGAACTCTGCATTCCGTTGATGACTGCGTTTTCAAGGGGGTTTGTTAAAAGATTGTTTAGAGCCTCTTTTGTTGACACATGAAATGCCCGAGAATGACAAGTTACGTTTTTTGGATTTAAAACTGGTTTTTAGCTCACAGCACATCTGTTGGTGTTATGAACCACGTGCGCAGAAACCTCTACTTCCCTTTTCGTCCGCTCACAGCAAGTTAGTTAAGCGAGACATAGCACGAACGTGTCTTGAGAATGCCTTAAATAGGTCGTGCGCCCACAATATCTTTGCGAGCTTCAAAGCTCAAGTTTCCTGGCTTAAGGCTTCGGGTTTCCCCGAGGTGTTTATCGCTTCCGTTGCTGAGACGATCCTGAGGACTAATAAGGCAGAGCAGAGGCAGCGAAACAATCCGAGCAACACGGATACAGAACGTGAAAGGATAGCCGTGATTCCATACAAACACCAGATATCACACAGGCTCAAGAAAATCTGAAAACGTGTTGGAGTTCGTGTCCTGTTCTCGGCACCGTTCAAATTAATCAGCCTCACCAAATCTACGAACCCCCTGAAAACGCAGTCATTAACGGAATGCAGAGTTCAACATACAAAACAGGTATGCGGCCGGCTCCCGGGAAATTGTCTATAGGACCCCCCTTTCATGCGGTGCTTGTTATGTCGGAACGACCGGAAGGTGTCTGAACGATCGGCTGAGAGAACACACTAATAATGTTAGAAACGGGAAAGATGGTTTTCTTGCTCAGCACTGCACTGAGTGCAATTGTGTTCCCCTCTTCAAGGACACAGCGACGCTGTACAAGCACAGAGATGAGCGCACCCGAGTCATCGTCGAGGCCGCGCAGATGGCACGCAAACAGGTGCCTTGTATTAGCAAGCCCTCCGTGGCTCTGTCCGAGAAGGAACTCAGGTTCCTCGAAGGTTTCGGTGCACGCAGGTAGTTATATTATCTTTACCTTTCTGTTTCGTTTTCTTATAAATTTTTTTTGCCGTTCTTCTGTGCTTTTGTTTTTGTGTTTTATGTCTTTGTTTTTCTCTTACTCATGTTCTGCTCTTCGTGCCATATGGTTTTATCACATGGTTACTGTCTCCGTCTATATATTTTCGAGCTCTGCGCAATAAACTCAGTTGGAAGTTAGCGCTCGTGTCTTTCGTGTCCTTCTTGTCTCTGTGTCATCGTTTTGTTCTCGCGCTATAACTATCGTCATGCCATACCAACTAGCCCAAGCTGTCACACTTCTATGATTTACAGCTCTACTACATAATTTGCCGAATTTTTCTCTTGCAACTATGGCTACTAAGATGAAATTTATTGCTCTATCGTCTCAGTTTTCATTGGATTGGACACACGAAAAAGATTATTCGGAAAATATTTGTATAATTGGAGGCTGAGTTAAATAGAGCGTCATTTAACTCATTGCTCAATTTTTATTTTATTTCTTCAATTCACACATTAATGCTGCTAATTATGCCATTTGCATCCTAGCTTATATTTTGTTCATCTCTTGCGAGTATTGCTTAATGATTCGTGGTGAATAATGTTACACTCTAGTTCAACTCATCATTGACAATTTTTTGGCTGACATCTGCATGTGTAGCAGTCAGTGTTAGGGCTTTGTTTCTACGTGTATCTTGATTGTAAAGCTGAACACTACTTTAGATTCTCGCTCACTAATAAACTATTATGACCGAATCAGTGAAAAGGCAGCACAGTCGTCAAGTAAGCCTGATATGCTGGTTAGTTAGTATGCCATAATAACGTGTACGAATTGATATGTTTTAAAAGGGGCCGCCCATAGTTAGCCATCACATTTTGCTTTCAATGGTGGAAAAACTGCGCAAACCTGTTATTTGTACAAGCAACTAGAGCAGCTTTTGACGTGTTATCAGTCAGAATGATTGGCTGTTGACTCAGAAAAAAACGCCAGGCCTGCGCGGAAGGTGCAGCACAGTCAAAGCGAAAGCTAGAAGAGTGGCCTTTCAGAGCCTTTTCTAAATATTCATTGGATGATTGCTGCAAGCACACTTGCTTGATACCCACCACGGTATTAATAATAAAAGCTTTAGGGTAGTAGGCTGCCATTCGCTGTGCTATTTTTTGTCATTTTTTCTGAGAAGCGTGGTATACACTAAACTATTGCGAGGAATTTTGTGCCAATTGTTCATGCAGTGGCTGACAACGATGAGGTATCATGTCTGAAGTGGGTATGCGTCACAATTAATAGCTTAACAAGAACGAGTTTTTGTAATAGTTTAGAGCATTGGATGACCCACTCGTTACGCTATTCGCATTGTGCGACGACTAGTTGTTCTTTTGCTGTTTTAAAACGACTTATAATTTGTATTAACGCCATTGCTTTCCCGACATCAAGCCTGTCTAAAGAAAATTAGCCAACAAGTCCCAAGCACCGGCGTGACTCAGTGGTAGGATACTGGGCTGGCACCCAGCGGACCCGGGTTCGAGCCTGACTGTGTCGTTGGTACTAGTTTTATTTTTTTTTTTAATTTCGTGCGATGTGGTTACAGACACCGGCGGTGGCGGCAGTGGCGACGGACAACTGTGCATTAGTTGAGTTGTGATCTCATAACAGCTTTCGCTGTAATATGTGCACTGCTTCCTCGGTTGTACAAATCTTATCAGGGGCATTGTGCTGTTTCGCACAGCACCAGCTGATAACCATGGCTGCTCCTATCTCTGCAGGGTTGTTGGCACACATAACAGCATGTCTCACAAATATTTCGCCAGTAGTTATTGCAGAAGTGTGAACATTAACGTTACTTCATAACATTGTAAATTATGTATCTGTACACAATTGGAAAAGCAATGGCATTCAGCACTGTAGAACGCTAGTTGGGCATTCTTTCGGATTATCATATATCATGTTTGCTGTCACGCTATCAGTGAACTCGACAGTGCAGCTTTATTAGACGACACATCTCTGACGCTACGACTACATCTCTGCTTGCAAGTGCAGCGTTGTATTGACTAGAATAACTGGTGTCTTTTATTGCAGGGGACGGACGTTCACACGCAACTAGCAATGACGAGCTGTTATCCACGCAAAAGGCCTCCAAAAGAAGGAGACCCATTTGTTTAACCTTGGCACACAAGACGCAATTGACCCAATGGGTTTTTAATTTATGCGCCAGAGACGCTTACCAGCCTTGTTGTGTTTGACAGATGCAGATTATAGTTACATCTTCCCCCTTTTTTTGTATTATTTTCTCGAGATTTTTTTTGTTTGTTTTCCCTTCCCAGTTACACATTCATTTGTCACACTTGTGGGAATAAATTTGTGATGTTGTAAAAAAAAAAAAAAGAAATAGGGAGCACGGTTACACACAAGTGATTGACACTAAACATATGCATTATGGTATTACTTAGCTGCTTTCCAAATAAGGCTAGGTGCGCCTCCGTTCTTGATTTTTTTTTATATTGAGCACTGATTGAGGCTTATAGAAATCTTTTTTGAATCATTGATTGCAGCTGTTTGCGGGGACAAACACTGTGTGCTGTAAATATTGAGGTGATGATGATGATGATTAAACTAAGTTCTTTATAATTTTGTCTTCGCTATTACTGCTCTGATTTGCGTTAAATTAAAAAACGTGAGTGCAGAACAATCTGCATTGTTTCTTGTTTTTGCATATGTTCAGGGGCATTTTCTTTTTTATTTGTAGTTAATGTGTGGCTGAAATATCGAGCCAGTTTCACGTGACAGCTACATTGCTCCAAAAGCAGTGCGGCTGCTAGTGGCGTAGCCAGAAAGTGGCACACCGGGCTTGTGCCCCCTCCCCCTCACTCTAAAAAAATATTTTTTTCGCTGTGGCATACAGAGCTCTAAATGACACTCGACCACATCATCTGCCTGCCCTTCCCCCAATTCAGATAAAAGGGCTGTATCCACCCCACCTCCCAAAGAAGAACACCAGGCCTGTGCAGAAGGCGCAGCACAGTCGCAGCGAAAACTAAAAGAGCGACCTTTCAGGGACTTTTCTAAACTCTCATTAGGTAATTGCTTGATACCCACTATGGCATTAATAAAAATTTTAGGGTAGTAGGTCTGCATTCGCTATGTTATTTTTTGTCATTTTTTTAGAAGTGTGGTATTCGCTAAACTATTGCGAGGAATTTTGTGCCAATTGTTCATACAGTGGCTGATGACGGTGAGGAATTATGCTTAAAGTGGGTATGCACCACAGTTAATAGCTGAACAAAAACAAATTTTTGTTATGGGTTGGAGCATTGGACAACCCACTCATTAGGCTATTCGCATTGTGCAATGACTGGTTGTTCTTTCGCTGTTTTAAAATGCTTTACAAGTCGTATTAATGCGATCGCTTTCCGAACATCAAGCCTGCCTAAGGGAAGTTTGCCAACAAGTCCCAAGCACCGGCGTGGCTCAGTGGTAGTATACTGGGCCCGCACCCAGCGGACCCAGGTTCAAGCCCCACTGTGTCATTGGTACTAGGCTTTTTCTTTCTCATTTCGTGCAATTGGTTAGGAACACAACACCCGAGTTGTGATCTCATAACAGCTTTCGCTACCTGTCTACGCCCCTGTTGGCTGCTGTGGCCCTAGGCACAAAATCTTCCTTTTGGGTGGCATTGTACCACTGAGACACTGATATTTCAGGGGTAAGAAAAATTCGCTTGGTCCAGAGTCCTTACAAGCAACCACACAACAGTGAAGTCACAATTGTGTATATGTGAACTGTAGTAAGGTTTTTGACCAGGCTAGTTGGTGAACACCCATTATAGCTTACAGTGTACTCTGACACATAGACTTCTGTGTATTAGAGTGCAATGAAAGCTACAATGCTTGTAATGTGAAACAGGCATAATGCCACCATTGTCCTGAAAAGCAGCTGATATATGGAGGTTAAGTTTGTTTAAACCCTAACTTGTGTGTGTGCAATGCAGGCCAGGAGACATGAAAAAAAAATACGGAAAAGGTAGTACCTTATTTGTAAGAATTTCATTTACCATTTGTTGACGCCAGGCTCCAGAACGTTTTTTGGACCATTGGTCCCGGAGATGTAGCTGCATTGCACTTCGTTCCTGAGAAAATCTATAGTTGCCATGTTTGGGCATCAATGGTGTGGTGGTTACCACAACAAGGCTGTATGATGTAAACAAAGGCAGTTTCGTCACCAAACATAGTGCACATCACTTGTTAGCCTCATTGAAACATAAATAGTGGGAATGCCCTACATGAAAATGCAATGGTGTGTGCTAGTTAAGTTTAACAAATGATTAAACCATGGTGGGGACCGAGACACTAGATATTGATGCATGACCAAGTAATACAGCAGTTGCTGACCAGATTTTGTCTTTTATGTATTGCAGATAATTTCGATCATGTGCAGCTCGTAAATACTTAGGACACCAGACACTGGGACAAACAAGCACAGAAAAATGAAAACTCTGAAAAAAGAAGTTTGTGGGTGATTATTAAAGCTCGAACCAGAAAGTTTGGAAAATTGGAAGTGTGTGGAAGAGAAACAGGACTGACACTCTTTGCTCATGCCACTGATGCAGTAATTAATGGCTAATTCGGGTTGTTGTTTAGGGGTGCTCTGGCAGTATTTGAAAGTGGTGGAGTCAACAGGCTTCACTCTATGTCGAGAAATTGCAGGTAAGCAACTGAGTGAGGTTTATCTTTCCCGATTACGTACTGGCCTGCTTATTTTGGTAGTGTAGCCTACTTGCTCTTCTAAGTCAATATGTTACGGCCTATGAAGCGCACTGAAACAATCTCCTGAATGTACTATTATAGGCAGGTCACCGCTGTAGAGTGTCCATCTTTCTGTTGTCTATGTCTCCCTTTTTTTTTTTGCGCTGCATGTTCCAGGTATATTGGAACATCAGATTTTCTTTTTTGTTGTTGAGTTCAAATATGCGCATGATGAGGCCACTCGAGAAACATATGAATTCCGACTTACCACATCATTTGTGCATACCTGGTGACGAAATGTGGTGACTATCAAATGCAAGTAGAGGTGAGTCAGCCGGTAATTCTTGCTAGTGCTGAAATACATGCATATGTAGCAGCCCCAGGTCAGCTTTGTAGAAACTTTGATTCGTGGCGCGTTCACACTTGGCATCAAGTGAGTGAAAGCGCCAAAACTCGCCAGAATTCTGCGGCCGGAAAACTACGCAGCGAGCCTGATCCGAAAAAAAAAAAATCGATGCGGGACCAGCCTTTTCTGCCACGCGAAAGAGCCTCACCTTCACGCTGCACAGAAAGCTATGCTTTGGCGGTGCTAGCATACAAATCACGTGATGCAAACATCCCGCCACAAGCATAGATTTACTATGTTACTCTGTGCCACAAGTTCGAAACCGCGGTCTCGCTAATCTATGCACTAACTTGTGCCTTTCTCAGCTAAATTCACAGCCTCTACAAGGACGTGTACCGCGAAAATTCTCATTTGGGTGAAGATAGCCGAAAAGACGGTAATTAGTGAAAGAAGATAGCCGAAAAGACGGTAATTAGTGAAAGGTGTAGCAGCAGTGCGTCGGCTTGCCCCACGCATATTTCGTCCTTGCACAGCCAGGCGAATTTGCCGCCACCGCTGTGTTTACCTATGTGGCTTCTGTGGGGTGCCTCCTGAAACAACAGCCTGAAAAGGTAAAAACTCTTTCTTTTCCGTGTCCTGCATGTGTAACTTCAGTTTGGTACGAAATAAAATGCTAAGTAGGCGGGCAAAGTGACGGACGTACACCAATCAATATTTACGGCCTGTTTTCTTCAGTGCATACATTTAAAAGCAGAGTGTCTTAAAGGAACACTAAAGAGCAAAACGATTTTTCGCGTATTAGTAAAATACAATTTTACAATCCCGAAAACACCACTTTTACCGCGACAATACGCTTGGCAAGCGAGGAAATGAGCGAAACGCGGAAATTGTTTCCTTTCTTTATGGTGCGAATAGAAGGTGCGGGGGCCACAGTGACATTCCCGATTCCTTCACCTCATTCCTCCATGACCTGCCTTCACTGAACATCGTGACGTAATAAATTTTGGAGGCGTCTACTGAAGCGTACAAAGCTTCTACTCGACGAAAATGAAGTATATTGTCTTCTGTGGGTGCCCTAGACCTAGCATACAAAGTTTTGGAAAATTTTCATCTAGCCAATGTCGCGAAAATACGAAGAATACATTGTAAAATTTGCCACATCATGCGCAAAGATGTTGGCGCGAAATTCAAAAATAAAACTTCAACAATAGTTTTCTCCGTTAATAATAAACTTATGGCACTAAAACTCACCCTGTCCCACGGAGGAAGGAAAGGTAAGGAGAGGCCCTGACGTCACTCGTTGTGAAGCTGCGATGAAGCCGGAAGTCGGCCATATTGACTAGGCAAGTTCTCCTCTCTTGTTTACATATGAATGCGAAGCAGAAGGCGCGACTCCCTCTCCGGCTCGGAAAGCACGTGGGCTGCGCAGCGCGTGTGTCGTGACGATCCGAAACTAATGGAACTGGGCTCATCACTCTGAGCCAGCGGTACACCTTCAGCGAAATCGCTTCGTCCGAGTAATAACAGGGAGTAACAGCTCGCCGACAACGAAGCAACTACGAGAGAACGCGCGCTAGATGCACTGACAACGGCGAGTGCTTTCACGTCATTAATTCAGCAACTGTACAGACAACACGATCGGTCGTGCGCCTTCTACGGTTGCATTCCGCCACGCGACTGACGCAGCGTCCTGCCACTGTGTCCGTGTTCCGCGTGAAACTCACCTGCGTCAGCATTCTGCGACCGTGGTGACTTTGAGCACGGTGCTAGTGACAGTTGAACGTGGTTGCTGTTACGTTGAGATGACATGCAATGCTGGTGCAGAGTGTACCAAGCGGAACAGAAAAGGTGTTTTAATACGCACATGCAAGTTGTTACTGTACATACACAACACGAAACTACGTATGTGCACATGGTCCTCACGGCGTCTTGCTGGGCTCAACAGCGTCGTCCGTTGTCACAAGCAGGAGCACTGCTCAGCCGTCACTGACCTGCAAGGCGTTCGTCGTCATTCAGCTTCGTCATGGTGCCCAACGCAATTTCGCTGAACACTAACTGCATCATCCGCGTCATCCGCCGCACGACACATGGATATGCACTTGTTCTACGCACTGTTGAAACCCCGTGATGGACAAAGGGATTTGTAAACGTTGCTAAGAGTAATGTAACAGCCAGGAGAACACTGCGTAACCAATAACGTGGCGCAGAGCACAGATATTGTCCGCCACGGCTCAGCACGAGACCTGGGGAGGCACACATTCCGCCACCAGCCGCGGCCGCTCACTGCTAGACCAGCTCCACTGCGCAACACGTAACCATAGCAACGCCGCCGTTGTGCCTAGTGAATATGGTCGCCATGATGTCATTTCCGCCACATTTTTTACGCCCTGCGCCGGCTGGGCATGCCCTCTTCTTACCGTTTTCCTTCCTCCGTGACTGAAGCCAACAAAGCTTCTACTCGACGAAAATGAATTATATTGTCTTCTGTGGGTGCCGTAGACCTAGCATACAAAGTTTAGGAAATTTTTCATCTAGCCAATGTCGCGAAAATACGAAGAATACATTGTAAAATTTGCCACATCATGCGCAAAGATGTTGGCGCGAAATTCAAAAATAAAACTTCAACAATAGTTTTCTCCGTTAATAATATACTTACGGCACTAAAACTCAACCTGTCCAGTTGCCAAACTCTCCGCCTCCGCCGTCCATTGAAAGCGGCGTTGGCGGCGCAAAGCTTACTTTCGGTCCAGGTGGCGCGACTGCAGCAACAGGCTCCTCGTAGCAGACGACGAAGCGTGAGTGGCGTGAGAGAACGTGGCGTGTGCAGCTGCTATCCGCGCAGTAATTGAATTGCTTAAAAATGCAACGACGAGAACGACTAGTTTTTCTCGTTAGGTTATCGTGAACGTTTAATATATTAGCAGGAATGTCTGAAAGCGCGTTACGTGGTGTTCTATGTTAGGTAACTGGTGTTCGGCGCATGGTGCGGCTCTAACCAAGTTCAGCGTGACAGGCGTTATAGCGTTATTCATTGTCTAAGCAACCAGCTGTGACGACAATTTTTTTTCAGCCAACAAGGAAGAAAGACTCCAGAGGTTCTGTGAAAATACGTAACGGCAGAATTTTGTTGGAGACGCGCGAATCGTGCAGGAGCATCTGCTCACATCGTTCGCATTACGCATTATAGTTTGTGTTATAGTTTGAAAAAAACGACTAGAAAACGTCGCTTAACAATGTCAGACATATCGACTAAGTGGCACGGCACATTCGCAGAAATCAACCCTCGCAAGCGCATGACTGAGTTATGCATGTGTCGCGACACACTTCGGTAGCGATCGAGCCCAGTCGGGATTTTTTCGCTGGCTCATCTGCGCAAGTTGCGGAAACAAGCCCATCAGGCTCAAGAGCTTCACCTTCAAACAAAGTATGCTGCTTGTACTTTGAGTTAATACTTCACAGCAGCTCCTTCACAGCCTGCGGGTACACATTCAGTGACCCAACACTCGTGGGCAGTCCTGTTAGGTGTGAAAGCGCGGTAATAGTGTGAGATCTAGATGTGTATGCAACATGTCCACTCGGTCGCAGGTTCAATCCCTGCTCCGGCGGTCGCATTTCGATAGAGGCGAAATGCGAACGGCCCGTCTTGTACTGTGCAGTGTCAGTGAATGTTAAATAACGCCAGATGGTCGAAATTTCAGTCGCCCATCACTATGGCGAAAACCTAGATATCGTTATTATTGTAGTTTGTATTAAGTGCCCGAAAGTGCCAAGAAGACTAGATAACATCACTAACGTTGTTGTGTAGATTGGCTATGTGGCACTGCGCGTTCGCACAAATCAACATTCGCAAGCACATGACTAAGTTACGCATGTGCGCGCTTCGATAGCGATCAAGCCCAACCGCGACCGAATTTTTTCGCTGGCTCGATCCTCTGCGCTACTTGCGGAAAGTTACTCAGTGAGGTCGGGAGGTTCACATGCGAACAAAGTATGCAGTTTGTATGAACTCTGCAGGTTAATACTTCGCAGCAGCTGTTATCTCCTCCACATAGAAGCGCCCCTGCGCATAATCTTTCACAGCCTGGGCACATATTCGGTGCGCCAACACGAGCAATTCTGTCAGTTGTGAAAGCATGGGGATAGTGTCAGACTTGAATGCCTTTACAGCACGCCCATGCGCACTAACACTCGCTGGCATATCTTTAGCGACGATGACGAATTTTTTAATGACTAGTGTGCGCTGTTCAGCCTTTATTGCTGAAAAGGCCACGAAGCCGCGAGATCAAGTCCCGGCTGATTTTTGATGGAGGCGAAAATGCTTTCCAGTTTCGGAGCACTGAGGACTGCCAAACAGTGTATGGTGTATATGCATGGCTTGCCGTTAGCATCCTCGACTACGCACGCTTCGGGGCGTAGTGGTAAGCGCTGAGAAGCGAGAGGTTGCTGATTCGACGTCGCGCGACAGAATCTTTCCATCTTGTTTTTAGATGCAAAACTTCTTAGGGTCGAGCTCAATCCGATGTGCGGTGTGACCACCCTCACAGCGCATGCGCGCTCCTCTCGCTCCTCTCCTACGCCCCCCTCTCTTCCAAGTCTCAGGCGAAAGCAACGAAATGCTTTCTCAGCAGTGCCGCGTCCACAGCTCCACTGCGCATCTGCATCGTTGCCCCTCTCTTCTCTCCTGCGCTCCCCTTTTCTACGCTTTATGTTGGAACGCATTTTACGGTTCCGTAAGACAGAGTCGTCTGCGTTGTTGGTAGCTGTTGATCAGTGGCCCCCTCTCGCGTGAACGCGAGGAGGTGGGAAAACACTTGACCACCTTTACAGCGCATGCGTGCCCCTCCCGCTTTCGTTTCTCTCCTAAGCCCCCTCCCCCTCTCTTCCGAGTTGCCGGCGAAGGCAACGAAACGCCTCCTCAGCAGTGCCGCATGCACACCTCCACCGTGCATGTGCATCCCCCTGCCCCTCCCTCTCCTCTCCTAAGCTCCCCGTAGGAACGCGTTTCACGTGTCCGCGAGACAGAGCGATAGATAGATATGTGGGGTTTAACGTCCCAAAACCACCATATGATTATGAGAGATGCCGTAGTGGAAGGCTCCGTAAATTTTGACCGCCTGGGGTAACGTGCACACAAATCTAAGCACACGGGCCTACAGCAATTTCGCCTCCATCGAAAATGCAGCTGCCGCAACCGGGATTCGATGCCATGACCTGCGGGTCAGCAGCCGAGTACCTTAGCCACTGGACCACCGTGGTGGGGCATGAGACAGAGTGCGTCTGCGTTGTTCGTAGCTGTTGATCGTCGGCCCCCTCTCGCGTTGTGTGCGTGCACCCCCGTGCAGCTCTACATCTCGTCAAGAACCCCTTGAGCGGGAGATCGTGTAATTTTTTTGCAATCTGTTAGTACATAATTTGCAACGTCACATCCGTGACGGGAATACATCAGCGAAGCTGTGGTGGACTCCGGCATAAAACGATTTCGTGTTAAAAGGGCCCTGAAACACTTTTTTGAGTAACCATGAAATTAATTCACTGGAGAAGCGTATTACCTCACAAATTCAACGCCGAAAAAATTTAAGAATCTGTCTAGTACGAGCGGAGTTACAAAGGTTTGTCACACGCTGCAATCGCATTCTCTCTTGTGCCGACGAAAGCGCTGGAAGCTAAGCAGGGAGGAATGCGAGGGGCAAACAAAAGGCGTCACTCCCGCTTCTTGAGCTTGAGCACTTTTATTTCTTTTTTTTTCGAATACTTAACTTCTTTAGTGTGATCGTGCGCGCACGCGTGGACAAGTGACGACCTCTCGTGGCGACCTCTGCAACAACCGAGCGCGCCATGTTCAAATCAGCCAATGGCTGATAGATGGGTTTACTACGAGTGATTTTTGGGCTTATTCCGTGATTTGTAGAGAGAAGAAAAATCTATTTTTAGCTGACTTTAATAATTTATTGTGAATTCCAGTCCGCGAGCGGCGCTATAATATTTGGCTCGCGTGTTGTCGGGAGCCTCTACTACCGATCGGCAGCGTTTTCTGACCATGCTAAAAAAGTGTTGCAGGGCCCCTTTAACAAACTAAGACGGAAGGGGCACATCTTATGAACCAATGCTGTCATATCGTGTTTGTCTCTTTATGAACACTGTCGTTCTTGGCACCAGCCTCGGTGCTTTGGGCTCGCCTCTGTGACAAGTAAGCGGATAAATGCGAATGCATTTGCGGTGACCAGGCGGGCAAGCAACCGGTGGGAAGGTGACCGCCCCATCTACTCGTTGGAGCCTCCCCACCAAACTTTTCTGACGGCTTTGTGACCAGTGGCGTAGCCAAGAGGAGAGTTGGTGGGGGGTTCAACGTCCCCATTCCCCGAATTTTGTTCAACTTTGCTTGCGTATATTACATGCACACAGACAAACGCACGGAAAAAAGTTTTAGCTACGCCCCTGTTTATAACCCTGTAACAGCTCGCGCTTTCTTCAGGCTGGGAGTTTGATTGCGCGCCGAATTAAAGATATACAGCTGAGGATACATACAGACGGACAGAAGATAACGGGTCAAAGCGAGCTGAAAGTTATGCTTTGTTGCGGTAATCTCCCTGCGGCTGCGTGTCCTTGCTCGTTGTAATTCTTTCAATCAGACCACACTCAAACTTCGACGTGAACCGACTATACCCGGCGACAACTTTCTGTGGCAGCACCGCCAAGGCTACGTGGGCGGAGCCTATGCACATGTGCTACTGCGCCAAGTAGTCCGACCGCTTCGACGGGTGTTTCGGTTTCGATTTCACCAGCGCAGTCCGCGTCTCGCAGTCCGCGTCGGCTCGCGTTTCGCTCCAGGAAACGCGAGTCACATCTTTGGGAACTCGAGAGCAATTCTTAATAATATTGTGACGTGATTTACTGACGCGTGGACCCAGGTTGCTGGGTGAATGATACATTCAATTATTCATGTAATGGTTACACAACTCATCATGCACGTACCGCTTAATCCGGAAGACAATGCGCTCGCTAACACCAGTGAGCTCGCTGACTTTCCGACATGCGGCTCTCACAGACAGCTGTGGGTCGCTTTTCCTTACTTGCGCGTAAACGTTGTACGCCACCTTCTTGGCCTGTATGGACAGCTTGTGATTTGACAACGCCTGGTACGGCTGCGCAGCTGGTGGACTCGCGGCACGCGGCGGTGTTTCCTCCATAAGCGACGTTGACGAGCTGTAACCGGTGGACGCCATCTTTGACAGCGAGGAATGCGGTGAGGTAAAAAGGCGACGGAAGCCAAAAAACCCCCAAAATCCTGAGAGAGCGTGAAACGAAATTTTTTCTACTGCGCAACGTTTTTATTCACTAATTAAAAAATAAATCCGCGAAAAATGTAAGTGACGAATGGTAAAATCTTAGTTACCCAGAACAGTATACAAACGTTTTCGTAGAGGGACTACATGCTGTGGCGCAGTAAGACAAGCGTGCTTCGGCTCCGTAGCCTTGGCTGTGCTGCCACAGAAAGTTGTCGCCGGGTATAGCACCGTTCTTCGCCTTACTGACATTGATTCCGGGCTGGGCACCGACTGTATCGTGTGGAGACAGCCTAGGAACGAGTCCTTGTGCCTTCTGTCGCGTCGTTGCTCGGTTCGTTCTCACGCATTCCAGCCGGGCCATAGGAGCCGAGAAGAGCGGGTGGGAACAGCGCTCGCATTGTGGACCCGCGTCCTTCCCGCCGAAACCCAACACCGCGGCGGCGTGTCTTCTTGCGTCCCCCGAGCGAGCGACTGCGCGTCGCCTTGTTAGGGACGCTGATGTATGCGAGCTCGGCGTGCGCAGCGTGTTTCCCGCTGGGCTTCTGGCACAGAAATGAGCCGCAATAATGGCGTCGGATTCCTCTCAGTGTCAAGCTATGTCCGTTGCCGCCTGGTTATACCGTGTACTCTGTGCCATCATGCGACACTTTTAGGAGGGGCTGAAGGGTGGATGTTTTTGGGGCACGCGAAGTTTATGTTGTATATATGTTAAACTCTGTGTGATTAGTGCGAACTTCACAGCCCAGTTTCTTCCAATGATGTTTCCTCCATTAGACCTGGAAGTCAAATCAGGAACGCTATAGTGTCTTACTCTCTTTGATGTTGCCTTTTCTCTGTCGCTATTCTTTTCTCTTTCTCTCTTTTGCAACATTTTTTATAATCTTTTATTCCCCTCACCCTCTTCCCCCGCACAGGGTAGCCAGCCGGTCTAAGAACTGGCTAACCTTCCTGGATCTTTCCTCATCCTCCTTCCCGTTTCACTTTGTTTTCTTGTCCGGACCAACCGGCATGTGCGAGGCAGCTTATCTGGCTCTATCTAACTGCGAACAAGATGAATTCGAGCGCAGTGAAATTTACGAAGAACAGAGCCTTAAGGACCTATACCCTGTTTCCATTCTCACTCCTGAAGTTTCTGGTAAATTTTCGATCACCAATTTTGAACTTTCGCTGATCCTCTCATCGAGTATTCATTCTGACCTACCTTGTATATCAGTTTGGTTTGTGACTATGCATGCCTTCTTTCGGTAGTTGCTCTGATAGTCCATACAACGACATTTAGATGGTTGCGAAACGTGTTTATGAAGGATGCTACAGAAAATAATTGTTCTCGGAGATATAGTAGTTTGCCATTTTACTTGGAATAATCATTCGGTGTTTTCTTTTGAACTGCACTTTTGCTAAGACCAACAAAGACGTTCAAGCGTATTGAATAGCGAAAGCGAATTCCAACTCCTTATGCTGAAGATGTTAGCTTGACCGTGTGGCATGAATGGTGCCGTAGACTAGTACGATGGAAAAATAAGTTATCCAAATAAGCTCACAGTGCACGTCTAACTTAACACACTGCGAATTTCATTGAGACAAAGGTATCTGAATAAAGGCTAAATGCGTGCCTCCGTTGAAATCTGTCGTGTCATTGTGGCGGGCCTTCGTCATCGCCGCTAACAATCAACCCTTTTGAGATTATTGAGATTTTTAATCACCGCTAACTGATTTAGCGTTGCCTTCTAGTGTATACGTTTGAATATATATTCGCAACGCACGAGAAGGGAAGCTTGCGACGTCCGTGGATAGCAGCCTTGCGGAACGAGACCTTTCAAGTCGGCCCGGTTCGGCTCTCAAAATCGCTGCTGGGCGACATGGCTGCAGCTCGCTAATCAAGCGTGGAAGGAGGACAAGCGGCGACCGCAGGCTCCCCCTCCTTGGCCGGTGGTCGTTTGCCGATGGGCGGAACGGCACGTGGCAGCTGCATCCAGACCCTTTGTTGGCTGCGACGCGTGCGCACGCTCCCAGCGCGTTTATGGCCGCGGGGCGCTGTTTGGACACGGGGGCGCAGATGGGACCGCTGCCTGCACTGACAGGTACGACGCCGTCCACGCCGAGGCCTTCGGGACGGCTTTACGTGCGGTGTAATGGCAGTGTCAGAGCCACGCTTGCGTCTTCTAATCACTAAAGTGCACACAGGCTGTGATAGTACGGGGAAATCAATTTAGTGCGGCATTCTTTTTAAAACCTATTTTTTGATTGCACTGCGAATGAAGAGTTACTGAAGGTATTATCGCGAAATGGTACGAATAAAGATCATGCTTTAATTTCTTGAGTTTTGCGCCGATCTTCAGTGGCAATACGACTATGAGTCTTCATGAACTTGGAAATTGTACTAATGTGTCCTACATGCTCCAACCGCAGTTTCGTTTTGAGGTCCGCTATTTGTACAGGGGCACATTCTGGTACTCTTGCGCTTCCTGGTTCTATAGTAGACACCTATAGTAGATACCACTAATATTGACTCATAAAGAAAACGGACTTTCGCGTATGTGTACTTGCTTCTAAAGGGTTCATTTTGATTCGTGAACAACTCCACTCTTGAACTCGACCCGATGGTGAGCCACTGATGATCAGCGACATTTACAGTTTACATTTGTGCATCTGTTCTTCATATGTCAAGTGCTAGAGTGGTTAGAGACTTTGGACTATTTTGATACAGCAGTCATGGTGCAAAAAACGCCAGTCTACTACAGTGGCACATCCGCGTTCCTTGAGAAGTCTTGCCTTTTTGACAACGGAGGAGGGGTCGGACAAGCAGGTGTTGCCGAGTGTCCTTTTATACCGAGCACACTAGTAGACAAAAAGAAAGGTGACGACAAGACTTGAAAAATTACTGGCTGATCAGCTTGCCCTCCGTCGTATAAAGCAATTTACAAAGGTAAATGCTAGCAGAATTAAGACAGCATTAGAATTCAATTAACTAAAGAAAGGATCAAGCAGGACATCGTACAGGCGACTCAACAATCGATCACATTCATACCATCGATGGGGTGGTGGGGAAACGCTCGGAATACACCCAACCACTATATACATGGCAGTCATATACTGCGAGAAGGCATTTGGTCCGGTAGAGATATCAGCAGTCGTGCAGACACTGCGGAATTAAGGCGTCGACGAATCATATATAAACATCCTGGAATAAATCTACAGCGGATCTACTGCCACCATAGTGCTCCATAAAGAAAGTGACAGAATATCAATAAAGAAGGACGGAAGACAAGAAAATACGATTTATTCAATGCCATTTACTGCGTGCTTACAGGTGGTTTTCAGAGGTCCGGAATGGGAGGAGTTATGGATACGAGTTAGTACCCTATAGCCTGCGCTTCGCCGATGACATTGCATTGCTGAGTAACTCAGAGGACGAGTTGCAACTCATGATTACGGAGTTAAACAAGGAGAGCAGAAATGTAAGTTTTAAATAAATTAATCTGCAGAATACGAAAGTAATGTACAACAACTCGGAAAATAACAGCGCTTCGAGATAGGTAATAGTGCACTAGAAGTTGTAAAGACTATGTCTACTTAGGACAAGTAATAACCGCGGAGCCGAACCACGAGATTGAAGTAACTAGAAGAGTAAGAATGGGGTGGAGCACATTTGGCAAGCACTCTCAAATCTTGACAGGTAATTGCCACTATCCCTCAAGAGGAAGGTATGTAACATCTGCATTTTGCCGGTACTTAGCTACGGAGCAGAGACCTGGAGACTTACAAAGAGAGTTCAGCTTAAATTGAGGACGACGCAGCGAGCAATGGAAAGGAAAATGGTAGGTGTAACCTTAAGAGACAAGAAAAGAGAAGAGTGGATCAGGGAACAAACCGGGGTCAGTAAAAATATCATAGTTGAAATCAAGAAGAGCAAATGGACATGGGCCGGGCATGTAGCGCCCGGCCCATGTCTTCGTAGCGCGTAACAGGATAACCGCTGGTCATTAAGGGTAACTAACTGGATTCCCAGAGAAGGCAAGCGGGTTAGGGGGAGACAGAAGATTAGGTGGGCAGATGAGATTAAGATGTTTGTGGGTATAAAATGGCAGCAGCAAGCACAGGACTGGGTTGACTGGCGGAACATGGGAGAGGCCTTTGTCCTGCAGTAGACGTATAGTCAGGCTGCTGCTGCTGATGACGATGACACTAGTAGGCATAAAATTCGAAAAATTCAAGTGCGTGATGAGCTGCTTCTTGGCTAAGTATTTGTAGATGGCTTGGGAGAACAGCTACAAGCTTCTATGGGACACCGTGATGCCAATGTGGGGTTTTGTCGTCCAGCGGTACAACGGAGTGAATAAACCGCTACATTCATGTACTATTTACTTATTTTTTTTAATTCTGTGCCGAATAGTTTCGAGGCTATCGCCCATTTGTACAAACATTTCTAGTTTTGTGCCCAGGTGTTATGTGTACCTTTGATGAAGAACACAGACCGCGAGTCTGCAACTCGTGCAACCAAGATAGATGTAGCTAAGAGTCGTTACTCTTCTCGCTTGTGTATCGAAGTTTTACATTACAGTTTTGTATCTTCACATCGCGGTCGTGTCAGGCTTTGAAGAAACGAGTCAAGCACTCGTCACTGGCGCCGTTCGAGCAGGCCGGATGTGTTTGCAAGCGGCAGTATTTTCTTTTTTTCGGTGCCTCAGTTCCGGCTCCGTCAGCTCGACGTAGAAGAGGAGGCCACGTACACACACACACACCGCCAGCGCTGAGCAGCGGCGCCTGGCAAAACGGTGACAAGTGTGTCTTCCTGACGGGGTGTTGTTCTTCGCGCGCCGGCAGCGCTGCTCCTGCTGCTGCACCGTTATTTATGGCCGGTTTTGGCGGCCGGCTGTAAGCCGGGAGGCTGCCGACGCGATGATTGTCTCGCCGTCTGTCGATGCCGCAAGGGAGCCGTTGTCGCTGATGCGTGCTCCTGTGGTCGTCCTTCTTGCCTGTTTGTTGTCTCGCCTTTGAACCGAGGTTGCACTGTTTTCACGAAATGCGTGCGGTGGAAACACGCCCACCTCCGCGAGATATATGACCTCCGTGCGGACCAGTAGCTGTATAGGGGGAACTACACGGGTTACGCTCTGTGTAGGGGCTTGAATGTGGTTACGGGACATCTGTGCACAAAACCCTTCTTGTTTTACCATTCATATATTTTATAGAGAAGGCACAGATACTGTTTTTGTTTAGCTTCACGCTATCGCATATAATCCGTTAAGGTACGGAAAGTATATAGGGCAATATGCACGAATGATGTCCCCGTGAGTCACTGAAATTCTATGGTTTTTTGTGTGCAGCATGCTACCGCACTTCACGACATGAGCATCGGGAACACTTACGAGGGCCCTGAAACACTTTTCCGAGTAATCAATAAATGACCTCAGTATCGCAGTTAATTGCCTCGAGAGTGGATTTCCGCAATTTTTGTTATCAACCGAGTATTTGAAGTTACAGAAATTCGTCGCACGCAAAGGCTCTTGCTTTCTCTTTCGTCCCGACGAAAGCTTGGCGCTGGAAGCTATAAGAGAGATGACAAAAAGGCAAGAAGCTATAGCTTCTTGCCCCTTTGCTGAAGACTTATAAGTCTTCAGCGTTTTCTGACCATGTTGAAAAAGTGTTACAGGCTCCCTTATATGGGTGAGACATAACACTGAGGGGAAAGGCGCTTATCCCAACCGCTGCTTCGCAGATTCACGGTCTCTATATACATAATGTGTTGTAGCGGCCGTCGTATATTCACAGTCCAGTAATTCTGCCAGAATCTCTGCTCGCGGAGGCTATTAGCTACGAAATGACAGTGACGGCTGTAAATGTGAGAAAATGATGACGCCATCGCTTGCTGCATACAAGGCCCCGTACGCACACTTGTCCCCCATAGCTTCTCACCTCTCATTTCGTAGCATTATGTGAAACTTCGGCCTTTATGACACCATACCACGAGATTTGAGAATTAGGCCCTCGAGGCTTTGCAGTAAGGCAGAGAGGTGGGTGAGTTGGATTTGATTCATCTTGTACAAAACCAGCGCAAATAAGATGTCACTTGGATTTTTTTCTGCGCACACATTTTCTGCTGTTACACACAGCTCTTGTACTGTGTCCTTCTATTCTCGTGTCCCATCTGAATCACGCTGATTTTGTAAAAAGACGCATCAAAGCTTCGCATACGCAATCCTCTTGGATGGTCGTCATTGCAAGCCTCTCGAGTGCGCGTGCATGATATTTTCAAAATGTATCCCGCGCGTACCCAGGAAACACAGGGAAGGGGTACTCAACTGCTAAATGTCTCGAATGACACAGAGATTCGAACTGCCGGGCGCACGAAATTGCTACCATTTGCTGGTAATCCTGAGATACTGACACAAATTTGGGACGTTGTTAGGCGAGTTCGCCCATCTTCAGAAAAGCTATAAACTGCTCAAACTAACAACCACGAGAGGTCTGATGCGCTTGTCCTTGTGTCTCGTCTGCAGAGGCGCGGTCGTCAGTCTGCGCAGTTTGTACCTGTATTGATCACAAATGCGTCGCCAACTGCGACTTTGGGGCCGGGAACAGACCTAGCCCTGCGGGCTGTGCATGCAGTTGCCCAAACTTTTACCAGCGTGCGCAAGCGCCATTTTCTTTGCGTATCTTCGCCAGATGACTGAATCAAATTACAAATGGGGGTAAGGACAAGTGCATGCATGTCCTTAGAGCACATGCCCGCAAAACAAGTTCTTGTTGTAACTTCGTTCGATCATATATAACACTGAGGCACAGAAAAGTCACCGCTGCGCACGCTTGTTAAAAATATGGACAGCTGTATACAGCGTTCTCAATTGTAGTAAATCAAGCTTCAGACGAAAGACGGCCTTGTGCTTGCCATTTCTCGTGCTATGTTTTCTTTCTAATGACATCCCAGTGGAACCGGATTCTAGGCCTCTGTTGTTTGTGACCGTCTCTGTGAAGCGATGTACGTTGACGCAGCAGCAGCATGATGATGATGATGATGACGATGATGATTATGATGATGATGATGATGGTGATGATGATGATGATGATGAATTGATGATGATGTCCTCACCATGATGGCACTCACCGCAACAGGGGATGGGCCAAGAACCGCACAGTAAAATTTGAACACTGTTGCGCGTGTGCGCGTATCATTTCTTCATTATCTTCTTCTTTTGCACTCTCTTTCCCTAACGTAGGATAGCAAATCAGGCTGAACCTGTTTAACTTCCCTGCCCCAATGGCCTCTCTTCGTCATCACGCTTTCAAAATTGCGGCCATGTACCTGTTGGCCAGAACTGCGAAATTTGTTTGTAATCGTATTAAGCTTCGCCTGCCACAATGGACAAAACATCGAGTTGCCTGCCTCCCGTCCACTTTTGCTTTCCACGAATCCAATACATGCATGCAAAAACGAAGCTTCACACGTTGCCGCAGCATGGCTCTACACCCGGCACTAGCTTCCCTGTTCTGCTTGTGTTAAACAATAAAGAGTACAATTTATGTTTTGTAGACATATTCATCTTCAGGCCTTAGCAGGAACATTTTACAGCTTCTGTCTAATATCATACCCTTCTGGCGCATGATGTCCGGGGCTTTCTTTTTCTCTTTCTTTCTTTCTTCCTGTCCTTCTTTCTTTCTTTCTTTATTTATTTCTTTCTTCATACACATATATTAATTTCGTGCTTCTGGATCCACCCATCTGTATTTGTTTCTCTTTTTTTTTCGCTTATAAATACATACACATGGTGGCATAGCACCGAGAAAGGTTGTGCTCGGACGTGGCTTCTCGTACCGACCGATGAGGCGGCTAACAACGGCAGCAGCTAAGCAGTCCCCCCCCCCCCTTGCTAAATCCACCCCCCTCCCCGTCCAGTGCTCCCCTCTTTCATACTCTTATATCGAACCCCGAATTTATTGCATCGACAGCTGGAGAAGCTCACGCGAGGCACAGCGCGCGCGCCTTCATCGACTGGATCCCTGCAGCTCACGTCACACGCCTCGCCTTTCTTTGCTTTACAAAACTTTTTTTCGACATTTTTTTGTTGTCAGGACTTTTTTCGCTGTAAACATGTATTTTTTTTTTCCTTTTTCCCTCGCCCCGCTTTGCTGAAGCACTTGCAGTGTTCTGTAATAGCCGATGTCTCTCTCTCTTTTTTTTGAAGTTCTCAATGGGCTGTCGCTCTTTCCTTCTCTCTCTCTTATTGTTACGCGCCCTATTGAAGCTCGTCAACGCCGTCTATTGATGTCCGAACTGCAGGATCTCGTAAAGCAGACTAATGATAAGATATATGGGGCTTGACAGGTCCTCTCCGTGTATATACTATCTTTCTTTGCAACTTTGTAGTTTTTTTATAGTGCATACTGAGCTTTACCGACACAGAAGGGACATTTTTTTTCTCTCTCTTTTTAACCTGCAGTGCAGCGTATACGATATGCAACGTCCGGCTTGCTGTTCACTGCCTCACAATGGCGCTCCACTTGACTCGACCGCTGTGCCTCTCATTCACGTCCCAGCTCTACTTGTGTCTCGCACCCCTGAATTGTGCACCGCACGTTCACAATTGGCAACGGACTGGCTGAAAACTACAATGAGCGACGATTCAGCCGCGGCTCATGGCAACGTTGCCGTCGCATGTTTCTGGTTGTAATCTCATTCAATATATTAAAAGTAAAGAAAATTCTTCCGGTGTTCCAAAAGTAATCCGTCATAACATAGGCCTTGTGTTCATCTACTAGTTAGTACGCATACGAGGACAAAGAAAATGTTAGTTTAAAAACTGCCGCTTGCTTCGTTTGCCTGATAATGAGGAACATGGCGTTGATCCTGGTGGTGTGCATTCTTAGCGTACTGGCATTTTGTCGCGTAATGGGGTTTTGTGAAATCAAGTTATGTATGCATATGGACGGGCCCGTATTTGTGCCGTTCCATAGATGAAGTTGAGGTTAGCTGAGATTGAGCTTTTGTATAAGCCTGTTTGTGAAACGCGTCTGTCATCCTAGTTGCCAACTAAGCCACTATAGAGTGAGAAAAGTCTATTTGGATTAGCATAGACCCATAATCATGCACGGTGAGAAGTGAATATAAAACTTCAAAAACTTTCGTGATGCGCAGTCACTCAGGCTGCCCGCGATGTCGTCGTGGCGGACAGGTGGTGAAAGCTATGGGTTCATCCGAAGAATTTAAAGTGAAAATTAATGAACTAAAAGATATATCCATGGTTCAAATACGAAAGCTGAGGTGGCGCCGCTGCTTAGCGATGAATGTCTGTCAGGATGCCTTCTCAGTCTGTTCTTTTTTCCTTTTTAAGCTATATCACTGTTTTACGTGCACAAAAAAATGGTATGCAGACCCTTGGTGGTCAAATTTACGATAATAAAGGCCGCGACCCCGAGCTCTTTTCTTGTGCCCGCTCTCTTTTCCGGGCCCTTATAGCTGTTTTGCAATTTTAAGCCGTATCTTCTCCGCCGAGGAAGTCGGCGCACTCGACTGCGCCCGTCGGCACGTGTTTGCATTCTGCACGGCGGCTTCCGTTCCCCGGCAATAGCCCGCGTGCACGGCGGTGAAGCGTGCTCCCTCGTTGCGCTGCGCTTGCGTGAGCTGACTGCATGCACGAGCCACTCCCAAGTGGAACGCCCTATACACACAGACCCTGCAAAGAAATTGCGGCTTATTGAAATTTCTTACTTTCTTTGTTTCTTTCTTTATTTCTTTTTTGTGTATTTATTCATTTATTTTTATTCCTCACGGTGTTCACGCTCTAAACCTTTTGTGAAGTTTCGCAATTTCACGCTAGAAAAATGTTTGATTTTCGAAACTCGCGTTGGTTTTCTGAGTCACTGAGCTACGCTTGAGCGTAAATACTTGCGTCAGGGCTTGCATTATTCTGACCCGGCGCTATTTCGCATTTATTTCGGCTTCCGACACTCCAGCTCTCTTCTACTCATTGGATGTTTGCTTTAAGTCTTTAAATGGTTTTATCGTGGCATTTTCTCCACTCCAAGCAACGACATTGCCGGGATGTACGAAAATGTCACGAACAGACAGTGAATTCAAACGGAAAGTACTAATCCTTGAAACTTTTGCAACGCAGGTTCGAAATGTATATCGCGTCACGGCCACAAAGATGCCGGTTGAATTTTAAGGGAAAGATTAAGCACACATCACACATTGGCGTACTAGGACTGATGGCGAAATATTTGTGGTTCTGCAAGTTTTTTTTATACCTGTGCAACACGAAGGTATGACTATTCGACTGACTTGACTCTCTCTTAACCTCGAATTCTTTGTGGCGACATCATTAGTTTTATGAAACGATGCGGATGTTATTATACAAACCACGTGTTCCCGTTCCCATAGTCGTCGATTGTGGTTCTCGTGACGTACCGAATTTTACCGTTACAGTCGAAAGCTTCAAGGTCGTAGTTTGACTTTTGAAACCTGATTGTGTCATCAGTCTATAGCAGTATACTTTTCAAAGCTTGCTGAACTAAACAAAGGAGAATGAGTTCTTTTAACACTTGCATACATTCAAATAACGTTGCATACAAGAGATATTTTCCTTTCCTTTACCGTCTCTGTCGGAAGCTTGGGCTCTTCAGGGCCCTATTGTAAAGAAACAGAAAAGGTATTTATAGGTGATCGCATTAGCCCTCGCATAAACTTTCAGAACACTGATCGTAATACAGAAAGCTACAACTGCCTGGCATCTCTGATGTTTTTTGGCTCACACTAGTATACACAGCACGACGTTAAGTCATGTGGCTCGAAGATGCACACTTGGTGGAATTTTTCTTTGTGTATACTTCCTTACGCGCATGCGGCATGGGCAAGCACGAGTGGGTCAAGGCAGCTAGCTGCCCTCATTTGTCGTCCCCAGTTGTCGTAGTCTTGGCAGCTCTTCGTGCTGCAGATTGGCCAGACGTCAGTTTCCGGCCTCCTAAAGCGATGAGTCGTCCATTGTCGCTTGCATGCAGTGACGCACACCCGGAGACCTGGGCATAAAGATCGTACAATGACGAGGCTAGCGGTCAGAAGCGGGATTCTTGTCATTAAGTGAAAAGCAAGTTCTTTACAGCTGCAAAGCACACGAATGTTCGTGACGGCGTTGTTTATGTGCGGTTGCTGCTGCCGGATATGCTGGGCAGCAACCACACACACGTACTGCCGCAGGAAGCGGCGTCTTGAGGTGAAGGCCTCAGAGGCATCATCAAACGCGGAGACCGTCAGCATCAACGCGAGTGATGCAAAGAAAAATATGTATGTTTTTTTTAGTAAAGGATGCACATGCAAAATATATACGTGTTGTTATGGTGCCCCAGACTACGCAATAATTGCTTATTAATTGACAATTTCACAAGTTTGAACACTAAACCTTGAGCAACATTGGTGGTTGCTGCGGATGGGGTCGGCCCGGTACCCGGTGCCGTTGAGAGTAGGCAAACAGACAAATGTACAGACAGATAGACAAGCAGGCAGACAAACAGACAGACAGGCTGACTAAAATTTTTGCGTCGAAGGTCTCCAAGAAAGACTATCGGCTTTGAAAAAAAACGGTGCATCTCCATGAAGTGAATCGTGAGGAGCGTGTGTGAAGCACTGGGAATCAGGCTTCCCGTCATTCACCCATGGCATTGCCACCTCGCGCGTGTCAATGAGTTGCAACCCGTGTGTACAGCATATGCAATGTATTTTTGCCGTTGAGCTGCCGCTTCCCGCGCCCTCAACTCTGGATTAGCTTAGAAGTGTGGCAGCTTGGGCTAGTTGGTATGACATGACAATAGGTATAGCGCGAGAACAGAGCTACGACACAGAGACAAGAAGGGCACGAAGGACACGAGTTGGAAGTTAGCGCTCGTGTCCTTCGTGTCCTTCTTGTCTCTACATGTGTCGCAGTTCTGTTCTCGCGCTATAACTATCGTCTGGAGTAGCAGCTTGTTGTCGGAGTTGTCGTTTTTTTGCCGCTATACTTCCCGAGCCCTCGCCTCTGGGGTAGCTTTGCTGTCTGCGTATATATATAGGCGTAGAGCCGACGCATGCCGCGATCTCGCCTCCGGAGTTGTCGGCGTTGCCGCTTTGCCTATCGCGTGCGAAAGTGCTTTCACGATCGTTTTCATCCATGTCAGAAGGGGAATCTGTGGTCTGAAACGCGCTTATTCTTCATTGTCATCATCATCGCCGGACAAGGGACAAGCCTAGAACCTGAGGTGCTTTGCCCCTAAATATCGTGTGATTACGTCACATGTGTGACGTCATATGATGACGTTACCCTTGGCATGATCCCTTGATCAAAGGTGCGCTGATCCCGGAGGCACTAAATACAACTTTTGGTGCAGAAATTGTCGAAGGGTAACTGTACAATGAACTGAGCTGAATAACAAGATGCCTTTTAGCTTTGAGTCAGGTAGATGCATGAGAGACTGCATGACTTTTGCATGCAGTGACTATGAAGGAGTAATGCAAGTGGGATGGACGTACGGCCTCGCGGTTATGGTGTTTATGAAGCTCTGATTGACGTTATTCGCGCTTTCTTCGCCGCACTTAGATACTGTTCCTGCTAAACCATGACAGATACTGTTGAGTCGAGTGGGTTGAATTCGAAGCGACTCCGTCGTACTTCTTTGCAGTGTCACTGACTGCGAAATGACAGTGATTTTCATATTCAATGACCAGGACTGACCAATAGAAAGACAGTCAGATGTATTATAATATATATGCGAAGATACCTTTGTGAAATCTCGCGGTGAACAAGCATCCTGCAATGATGGTTATAACTATTATACCTCGTTTTGTTGAACACTGTAAACGCCGATTCAGATCTGTCAGGGATTCTGAGCAAGCGACTTGCAAATTGACTCTGTTGACTTTTATTATTAGCACGACACGACGAACCGAGATCGATGAAAAAAAAAGTGAGTAAAGAGAGAGATAAATCCTTGAATAAAGAGATATAAAATCAATGGGCAGCCAGTGAAAGGTGAGCACGCTCCCGAGTACCCTTCTTTGGCACAAAGCACACACGGCTCACTCAGCCAGCAGAGCTCGAGCCCGAAACGCCGGTGGGAAATCGGACATACGGAGTACTCTTACGGAGGCGTGGTAACTGCCGCGGAATTACGGGAGCCGTGTCTTTCGATAAATGGCCTGTTTGCCTTTCTTCTTCATCTCGCCCCCCACCACCCAATTCCTCCCCCCTTCCCTTACATATTTCTTTCTTTCTTTCTCCATTCACCTTCGCTCGCGTACCGGTGTCTGTTTGTTTACCGGCGGAAGCAAGCGGCAAAAAAAAAAAAAGAGAAGCTTCTCTTCTGCCAGAACGGTTCCATTGTTTCAGACGCCCCTATACCCTCCTTCATTCCACCCCTTCTTCTTTCTGTTCCGTTCTGCCGTATGCAGCCCTTCTGAAAGCAGTAGCGTATTTATACATGGCGCATGCAGAAGGTGGTTGGGAGGGAGAGTCTTCTGCGTGAGTCTTGCTAATTTGGCCGTCTCGCGCTGGCCGCGATGTCGTTGCCTCAAGACTCTTCGTTCGATATCACTCTCTCCTTTACTTTCTTGCTTCCCTTTTCGTCCGCCTGTTCCAACAGCGTCCTTCCGCGGAACCACCCCCGGTTCCTTGTTTGTGCGCCCGCTTCGGATCCATAGATTTCGTTAGCTCCTTGGACGCGCGGGAACTAAATTCGATTTGCACCCTCTCCTGTACGTGTGTATACTGTTCGGTGAGCGTAGTATACGCGTGCAATGCTGTGTGCGATAGACGCTGCAGTCATGTGTACAGGACCCAAAGGGGTCGGGGGTCGAAGAAGCAGGGCTCGTTCGGGCCCGCCGCTGAATCGAATGAGCGCCGGGGTGTCGTATAATGGGGCGCCTCTTTCGCACCCGCCCTGTGCAAGCGCACAGGTGGCTCGATGGTCGGGTGTGCTGCGCGTACCGAAGCCCCGGAGCTTGCGCGCGTTAGGTCATGGACGTATAGAAGGAAAATATAAGGGCACGAAACAGATCGAAGCTGCCTGCAAAGTTTGTGCCACTGTGAGGGCCGCAGACACTTCTCTTCATCTGCGCACGCGCATGGGCAGTTCATGTCGTAGGGATGTTCTCTCTCTCTCTCTCTTGTGTCATTCGCAGAAGCTTTCCCGTCCGTATAGAGAGATTCATTTACTAATAAAAACATTTTGTTCTGTGCCAATGCCATCATGGCGTATCATATGTTGTGTAACGAGTCCCGTTGACCTATTTTGATATTTGCGCGTCATTTAGTTTGCCGGGCCAGTTCGGTAGGCTGCATAATTCACGTGTCATATAGCCCAACATTACAGGGACCGAGGGTAACAAGACGACAACACATTGCGAACTTGAAATAAATTTTTTGCTTATGTTCCCTCGTAATACTTGTGCTATAACAACGGATCGATAATAAAAGCATGTAGACAGCGCATATAATGATGCAGAACTCGTACGTGTGATAGCTGTGACCGCACCACAACTCACCTTTGCATGTCAAAGCGATTCCAAAAGCTTAATTTTCTTATACAAGAAAGCCTAGTATGACACACTAACACATTTTCCTTTCATTTTGTCTCTTTTTTCGGCTTCAATCATTTCTCGTGCAGTCCTCTCTCGGGCTCTGTTTGGAATGCTCCATTGAAAGTTTGCTTTGGTTACTTTGGTAGCTGTTTCTAAGACACATGCAGTACCTGAAAATGTGATCACCAATTCAAAGTGGCGCTCCAGCTCTGCTGTGTTTAGAAGCGCGTTCCGGAGGAATATTCTTCTGCATCATTGGGGGAAGTGCTCGGCGAACACGCCAACGTTGCTAAATTCACAGTGTATACTCGTTCACTGCAGCTGCCACCTGCAGTCTCAGAGGCGTATGTTCCTACACTTCGTGGACGCCGTCTCATCCCCCGCCGAATGGAAGCGCGATATCCTATAAGGCCTTTCACTGCGCGGACGTTCAGAAAGGAGGAGTGGGAGAGAGACGGCGCATGCGCGATGGCTCCGCGGGACAAAGAGGCGCCTCAAAGTGAACGAACGCCGAGGCACATACAGGCCCGCCCTCCGTGGCCAGAACTGAGCGGATGAATAGGAAGGTCCGGGGCGAAGCCATACAGAAAAGCCCGCTTGGCTCAGACGTTCTTTTGAATGCGCTCATCGTATCGGGGGCTACGTTCTGGCCCTAAGCCAGTATGCGACGCCCGGGATCCGCTTTAATGCCCAGATGAAGACGCAAGCGAGCGCTCGATATCGATTCCACGGGGACTGAGCGGTCAGTTTGCCTCGACGTGGACGCGTGGAGCTTTTCTGCGCCTTCCTTTCATCTTTCTAATGCGGTATCACCATGCAAAGCGGATTCGAGATTCAAGCGTTTGTCTTTATGTCCTCGTTTAAAAACTTGCTTTTCCTTCTGCGCCGTTTGTATTTATAGTGCTATACCTTCGCGCTATATATATATATATATATATATATATATATATATATATAGAGATAAGTATATATATATATAGATATATATAGATATATATATATAGATATATATATATATATATATATATATATATATATATATATTGTTACGGATGTGATGGGTTTATTTACAATGAAAAATGGCAGCGCTCTACCGTCACTGCCAAATCACCATCGCTCGAGCGCGTCCGATCTCTTCTTCTTCCTCGCTCTTTCAGTCCGCGTTACATTTCCCTCCGGGCAAGACGAAGCTCACCGAGCGAGTAGAAGCGATCGATTGTTGTAGGGCTTCAATCGGGCAATGTGCACAATTTGCGTCTTGCGCGAACGCCGGTTCTGAGCTGTCACTCTCGCGACAGCGTAAGTGATGTCACTTAAGCACTGAGTAATTACAAACGGTCCTGAGTACTTAGAAAGAAACTTCTGGCAAAGTCCCTTTTTTCGAACAGGCGTCCACAGCCAGACCGAATCACCTGTAGCGAAAGTCACGGGCGGGTGTTTTGCGTCGTAACGGTCTTTCGCGCGAGCTTGGGCGGAAAGAGTTCGGAGCCGAGCAAGTCGACGAGCTTCTTCGGCGCGACACAAAGTCTGCGCGACACTGGCGTTTTCGTTCGTCGAAAATGGAAGTATGGTGTCAAGGAAACTTTGCGGATGACGAGCATAGAGAAGAAAGAAAGGCGTATAACCTGTGACTTCGTGTTTCGCGGTATTAAAGGCGTATGTAACAAAAGGTAATACGGCATCCCAGTTCTTGTGATCCGCTGCGACGTACATTGAAAGCATGTTGATGATGGTACGATTGGTGCGCTCAGTGAGGCCGTTGGTCTGAGGGTGGTATGGCGTGGAATGGCGATACTGACACCCACAAAGCCGTAGCAACTCTTCGACAACGTCAGCGGTAAACTGACGGCCGCGATCACTTATCACCACACGAGGGGCCCCGTGACGAAGTATGATCGAGTGTAGAAGAAACCATGACACATCAGATGATGTGGCTGAAGCAACCGCCATCGTTTCGGTATACCGCGTCAGGTAATCTACGCACACAATAATCCAGCGGCGGCCGGTGGTAGACTTGGGGAAAGGGCCCAGTAAATCTATGCCGACTTTTTCGAATGGTGATGTCGGTGGCTTAACCGGCTGCAGTGGGCCGGCCGATGGTGTGGTAGGTTGTTTGTGGCGTTGGCAGACATCACAACTTGCGACGTAGTGCTTGGTGGTCTTCCAGAGTCGAGGCCAGTAAAAACGTTGTCGGATACGGTGAAGCGTTCGGGCAAATCCAAGGTGCCCAGACGTGATGTCATCGTGCATGGCTTGGAATACCGCAAGACGCAGGCATTCTGGCACGACGAGTAGTAGTGTGGAACCATGGCTGGAGTAATTCTTGCGATATAGTAGGGCGTCATGAATCACGAATGGCGTGGTGCGTTTAGAGCTACGAGCCACATCAATCATTGGTTTCAGTGAAGGGTCACGCTGTTGTTCGTGACGAAAGACATCCAAATTTGGGAAGTTGGATGAGATTGCGGCCAGGTAGTTGTCAAAATCATCATCATCAGCATCCACAGTTGGAGATGGAAGACGAGATAAGCAGTCGGCATCTGCGTGACATCGACCGCTCTTGTAGGTCACAGAATAATTATATTCTTGAAGCCGTAAGGCCCAGCGAGCCAACCGACCAGCTGGGTCACGTAGTCCGACAAGCCAACAAAGCGAATGATGATCTGTGACGATCTTGAACTGCCGGCCGTACAAATAAGGTCTGAACTTTTGGACGGCGAAAACAACTGCAAGACATTCCAGTTCGGTGACCGTATAATTCCTCTCCGCCTTAGTCAAAGTACGACTTGCATACGCCACGACGTGCTGCCGGCTATCGTGATATTGAACTAGCACGGCACCAACTCCGATACCACTAGCATCTGTATGCAGTTCCGTGAGTGCCTCCGGGTCGAAATGGCGCAAGAGGGGCCCGGAAGTAAGCAAATACTTCAGCTGCTCGAAAGCAGCCTCACACTCAATGGTCCATCGAAATGGAGTGTTTGTGCGGAGCAACTCTGTCAGGGGATGAGCAAGCTGGGCGAAGTCTTTGATAAACCGACGAAAATAAGAACACAGGCCCACGAAACTACGGAGATCCTTCAAAGACGTCGGTTGCTTGAAGTCTCGGACAGCACTGATTTTGTGCGGGTCTGGTCGTATACCGTCCTTGTCAACTAGATATCCAAGCACAAGGGCTTGACGCTCACCAAAATGACACTTATTTGCGTTTAAAACGAGACCAGCTTGTTTGACGCAGTCTAGAACAACGCTAAGCCGATGGTTGTGTTCGTGGAATGTCTTGCCAAAAATAATTACATCATCGAGATAACACATACATATCTCCCATTTGAGACCGCGAAGGATGGAGTCCATGAATCGTTCGAAGGTAGCTGGGGCATTGCATAAGCCAAACGGCATAACGTTGAATTCAAATAATCCATCAGGCGTTACAAAAGCAGTCTTCTCTTTGTCAGACGGATGCATTGGTATTTGCCAGTATCCAGACCTTAGGTCGACAGACGAAAAGTATGCGGCCGAGTGCAGACAATCAACAGCATCGTCGATGCGTGGTAGCGGATACACGTCTTTCTTTGTGACGGCGTTGAGACGGCGGTAGTCTACACAGAATCGCCAAGAGTTGTCTTTCTTTTTTACCAATATAACAGGAGCTGCCCAGGGACTGCTTGACTTTTGAATAACGCCTTTCTGCAGCATGTCGTTGACCTGATCGGCGATCACTTGCCTCTCTGACGGAGATACGCGATAGGGTTTCTGGCGTATCGGTGTAGCATCTCCCGTGTTGATGCGGTGGTGCATACGGGATTCGGGCAACATGGAACAACGCTTGTTTTGAGCGAAATCAAAGACTCCCGCGTAGCGTGTAAGTACCTCCTCAAGGACATTCTGCTCGGAAGAAGGCAACGACTTGTTGATCATACGTTTAATCTCGGCTGAGTAGTTGGGCGCAGTCTGACTGATAGCTGGAGACTCTGAGACCATTCTCACGTCAATTGTGGCCTGCTCCTCGAACGTACCCAGTTTGAATCCGGCTGGTAGAACAACAGGCTCTGAGGCTGCGTTGAGTGCCCACAAGCAAGCATGTCCGTCGATGGCTGTAAGAACAGACCGTGGGACCAGCACATTCTTCTTAATGGCGTTTGCATGATCAGGCTCCACAAGTCCAGTGCAGGGTCCTGAGCGGACATGAGAAGAGCATACGGGTACAAACACTGCTGTCCGACCAGGGATCGTCACATCTTCAGACAACGAAAGAGCATCGATGGGCAGATTCGGAAAATCGTCAACTATTGCAGCGGGCAACGTACTTGGTAGAAGAATCTCTCCAGTTCCACAGTCAAGCGTAGCGCCGCATTCATGAAGGAGGTCTATCCCTAAAATGATGTCATGAGTTGCGCGAGCCAGTACGGTGAATTCAACTCGGAAATTTTGTCCACCAATCGTGAGTACAACTGAACAAATACCAACAGGGCATAACGTTTCGCCTCCAACTCCACGAAAAGTTTCTTTACGATTCCACGCGAACATAACTTTGTGACCCAAGAAACGATGTTTGAAACGAAGGCTCATAACCGAAACAGCAGCACCAGTGTCTACAAGAGCAAGAGTATCTACACCGTCTATACACACACGCACTTTGTTCATCAACATCACAGCAGAAGGAGGAATTGGCGAAACTGACCGTCCCGCGACCGCACCTCCATCGGTCGCACCAGTTAGTTTCCCAGCTGATGCGGGGAAGGTGACCGACGACGCGGAGACGGCGACCGGCGGGACCGTGTCGGAGGCGGCGTCAGGCTTCTCTCGGAGGCAGGGGACTCGCTGCGAAATTCGTTAAGCCATTGCTGTCGAGGACGGTGGTCGGCCGAGTGAGAGGTCCAGGTTTCGTGCATACGAGGCGGGTGCGTCGAAAAACGTGGCGGCACAGGCGTTTCGTACATACGAGCCGGATACGTCGAAAAACGTGGCGGTGCAGGCGGCCGTCTGGGACAGAAGCGCGAAATATGTCCTGGGAGACCACATGTGTAGCAAACGGGGACTTGTCGACTTACGTTAGCCGGAGCAGAGGTGGCAGAAGTACGCGGAGACGGGTCGTGCTCCGCAGGAACATTTTGTGATGAAGCATAGTAATCTTCTGGTAGAGGCCTGGTTGACGACGGTCGGGGGTCCGTAGCGGGACGTCGAGATGATGACCTCCGGTGGTGGCCACGACCCGTCGGGGAAAACGGAAGCCGCGGGGTAAAATCTGCAGTTTCTGTGCGTGGTCGGTTTTCGACGTGACGCTCTCGCATCCAGTAGGGAGGTGGTTCGGGGCACGCGGCGAACGAGCATTGGTGGTGAACGTCACCTGCTTGAAGTCGTACGAGCTCTTCTCGAACTACCCGACGTACAAGGTAGGAAATGTCTTCGCAGGTGGCGACGTCCATACTTGCGACAGTGGGAACATTGTCCAAGCGCCCGAACTTGGGTAAAATTCTTCGGGTCTTCAACGCCTCGAATGCGCGACACTGCTGCCTGAAAATCGAAGGAGTGTTCAAGTTTTCTTTTGTTATCAAAAAATTGTACACGTCCTCGGCGATGCCTTTCAACAAATGACCGACTTTGTCTTCGTCAGACATATTTGCGTTGACAATTCCGCAAAGCTTCAGCACTTCTTCAATATAGGTTGTGCACGTCTCGCCGGGCAACTGAGCCCTACGTGACAGCGTTTGCTCAGCTTTCTTTTTCATGGAACTCGTGTCCCCAAAGCAGGCCTTCAGTTCCTTAACAAATATATCCCAAGTGAGGAGGACATGTTCATGGTTTTCGAACCAGAGCAAGGCTGTCCCGGCAAGGAAGAATACTACGTTCACGAGCTTCGCCGGTGCGCCCCATTCGTAGTAGCGGCTGTTAGGACCGGCGCCAGGTCTGACAATGGATCGGCGTTCCTTTTGATGTTCCTTTTGAGTCGCCAAACGGGTGGGCGGCCGGTGTCCGCCATGTATTGTTCCCACCTGGCCGGAGGGTGCGGCGTCCTGCCGCCGCGGCGCCGTGAGCAGTTCGGGAGACCACCGGTGCAGCTTCTTCTTTGGAAGATGACGGCGGCGGCGGCGGCCGGGAATCGTCCCGCTAATTGAACGAGTCGTTCGGCACCCTTTGAAGCTTGTTTACGGCGGCCCTTTCGATGGATGCAGTCATCAACTCCAGACCCCTCGCCCAGCGACACACCTTGACGGGGGGGGAGCCGCGTTCGTGCCACATGGCCGTGTGGTGACCACGCTTCAGTTTTGAACGTTCGCGTGGACCGTGCGTGCTCGTCACCCTCGCGGGTAATGTGTGGTCCGTGATTGGACGGTGCCATCTGTACGCGGTCCCCGATCTAGGGATCTGGGGAGGACAGACCCTTTATAATGAGCCCCCACGGCTCATTCGGTGCTTTTTCGAGTGGAGAACTCGCCATGTACGAAGAACGCCACTATATATCTAAACTTTCTTATTGACCTCTCTCTAATGTAAATAAACGTCTGTTCTCTGTTTTCCCATATAAGCATTGCTTCTCGCTATAAGGGACGAGTCCGATGGGAGCCAGCTACCAACGACGAGACCCACAGGACCCAGACCACAACAACTGGATGGCAGCGGTGGGATCGAGCTCATCGACCAGGAGGCAATGCTGAGACCTGCTGTCTGGAGGACCTAGAGTCGGACAAAACTGCTTCGTGGCATCTCTGACAACACGGGAAGGAACGCGTCCGAATTCATGACTGCATAGGGTGAGTGCACTGCTTTTCTTTGCTGAGATATCACCAGGCTTTGCGTAGGATTGTAAACAAAGCAGTGATTTGGTAACGGTTGACGGAAGTATTGATAGTACGTCAAAGTTGTTTAGTTAAAAGAGTTAGCAGCACCAAGGACCGCCATGAATTTGAAGGGACTAAAAAAGCCAGAGTTGTTAGAGTTGGCCCGAGAGCTGGGCCAGGTAATTGCCGAGACGAAAAGAAAGCAGGAGATCATTGACGCCATCGAGAAGATCGGGGCAGATGACGATGAGCTGAGCGAATGCTTGGAGGCTATTACGCAAAGGAAAGAGGAGCAGAGGCTCCGTGAGGAAAAAGAGGAGCAGAGGCTCCGGGAGGAAAAAGAGGAACAGAGACGTCGTGAGGAGAAAGAGGAAAGAGAACGTATCGATCGTATGGAAATGAAACGCCTAGAAATTGAACTAGCAAAGGCTCAATCAATGAACGGAGCTAGCGCAGTGGCACGAGAAAGAGAGCGCCGAATGACAGATTTGATGCCATCCTACGCGGTAGGAGGGGACATGGGTCTTTTTCTGGTGCACTTTGAGCGCACGTGCGAGAGGGAAAATTTTGCTAAAAACACGTGGCCCCAGCGCTTGCTTACGCTGCTGCCGTGTGAAGTAGCTGACATTATAGCCCGTATGGGTAAAGAAGACGCAGACGACTATGACAGAGTCAAAGCGAGTCTGCTCAAAAAGTACAGACTGTCAGCGGAGGCGTTCAGGCGAAAATTTCGTGAGATCGAGAAAGCCAAAGACGAGTCATACCCAGAGTTTGCGTACACCTTAAAGGTAAATCTGGAGGAATGGCTTAGAGAGGAGGGTGCGCTTGGCGACGCGGAAAAGACTCTGCAGTGTTTTGCGTTGGAACAATTCTTTCGGCGTCTACCTGAAAACATTAGGTACTGGGTTCAGGATAGACAAGGAGTAGATACTATCACGAGAGCGGCAGAGCTCGCAGAGGAGTACGTAAATCGCCGTGCCCTCGAAGGCAAGGATGTCCCTAGGAGGGAGATTAGTAAATATCGGGCCGACAAGCCTCCGCGATGGACAAAGTCGGGTCGGTATATGCCGAAGGAGGGTTTAGACTCCAAAGGAAGCGGTGATGAGAAAAACAAGAGAAAGGAAGAAGCACCCGAGAAAAGGGCGGAAGGGCAACAGAAAAAGGCGTTCGAGGCCAAGAAGCCGATAGTTTGCTATAACTGCCAACAGACGGGGCATATTTCTTTGGGTTGTAAGAACCCGAAAGTTGTGTTAATGTCACTCTGTAGTAATGACGAAAACATGAAATTGCTAGAACCATACATCCGAGACCTAGTCGTGAATGGCCAACCGTGCCGCGTGCTCCGCGATTCGGCCGCCACTATGGATGTAGTGCACCCGTCCTATGTCGAGGAGAGTCAGTTTACAGGAGAATGCGCGTGGATAAGACAAGCAGTAGAGACAAACAGTGCCTGTCTCCCAGTAGCAAGAGTCCGCATCGAAGGCCCTTTCGGTGTTCTAGACACTGAAGCTGCCGTTTCGGCACATCTCCCAGTGCAATACCCGTATTTGTTCTCAAATAAATCAGAGTACTTGCTGCGACAAAAAGGAATTGGGTTCAGTGAGGGTATCGTACAGGCCTTAACTCGATCCAAAGCAAGGGAGCTCGCCGCTCAGACAGTTTGTAAAGATCCGGTGGCAGACGAAACAGCTTCAGCGGCAGAGCCTTCTTTACCTGGCACGAAACTGGACCGCCCTATAATGGAGCCTCAAAACACAATATCTAAAGAAAGATGTAAGAAACCGGATGAATCCGAGGCATCTCGAGAAGTAGAATGCACTATAAAGCTGTTAAATGTAAGTCCTACAGAACTGATAGTGGAACAGGAAAATGACTCCACTCTCCGTAACTTAACGCCAGACGCGAAGGAAGGGGTGGCTAAGCAAAACATTCAGTTCACCAAGAAGGGGGGCGTCTTGTACAGAAAGTACACAAGTCGAAAAGGAGTTCGGTTTAATCAGCTAGTCGTACCGTATCCTTTCCGCAAGGAGCTGCTGCACCTGGTCCACGGAGGTTTGTGGTCAGGGCATCTCGGCATCAAAAAAACAAAAGAATGTTTGTTACGGGAGTTTTACTGGCCCGGCTGCTTTCGGGAGGTGGAGGCATTTGTAAGAAGCTGCGACACGTGCCAACGCGTTGGCAAGCCAGGGGATAAGGCTAAAGCACCTATGAAGCTGGTCCCCATTATCACAGAACCGTTTCGCAGGCTAGTTATAGACACAGTGGGTCCACTTCCTGTAACGCAGTCCGGGTACCGGCACATACTCACAGTGCTCTGCCCGGCCACGAAATTCCCGGAAGCAGTACCGTTAAAGGAGCTCAGCTCGGAGGAGGTAGTTAAAGCGCTTTTATCTATCTTTGCACGTGTAGGCTTCCCCGCAGAAATTCAGTCCGACCAGGGATCTGTTTTTACAAGTGCACTAACCTCGACATTTCTAGAAAAGTGTGGCGTTAAAATCATCCACAGTTCAGTGTACCACCCTCAGTCAATGCTGTAGAAAAGGTACATTCAGTCATGAAACGGCTGCTACGCGCCCTTTGTTATGAGCAAAAAGAGGATTGGGAGGCTTGCTTGCCCGCAGCTATGTTCGCGCTTCGGATCGCTCCTCACGAATCAACAGGGTTTTCGCCTGCGGAGCTTGTTTACGGACGTGCTCTTCGCTCCCCACTTCGCATTGTTCGAGAATCTTGGGAGGGCCGGGCGGACGACCCTTCGGTAGTAGCATACGTGCTTGAGCTGTTAGACCGACTTCACGCAGCTCAAGAACTAGCGGAGCAGGAAATGCGCAGAGCTCAAAACAACGCTAAGCGCTATTATGACAAGACAGCCCGGACGCGAAGCTTTCGAGTAGGGGAAAAAGTGATGATACTGAAACCCTCACTGAAGAATAAACTTCAGGTCCAGTGGGAGGGACCTGTTGAGGTAGTTCAGAAATTGTCAGACACAAATTACTTGGTTACTGGACTGGGAAGGCGTAAAACGCAACAGGTGTACCACACTAATCTGCTCAAACCGTACCAGCAGAGGCATGCCGTTGTAAACATGTCGCTCAATCAACCGGAAGAAATGCCTATTGATTTCCCGGAGTTAACAACAGAAAACAAAGACATTGGCGAGACTATTAGTAACCTGGTAGAGCAGGCGGAGTTGGAGCCAGATCAGAAAGCGGAACTGAAGGAACTATTGTTTGACTTTAAAGAAACATTTTCAGACACACCTGGCAGAACCAAAGCCCTAGTTCATGATATTGAGCTGACATCTTCGGAACCAATTCGTTCTAAAGCTTACCGCGTTTCCCCGAGGCAACGGGAAATAATGGCCGCGGAGATAAACCGAATGCTCGAGCTAGGAGTGATCGAGCCAGGAGAGAGTGATTACACCTCGCCTCTGATCTTGGTTGAGGTCCCAGGGAAAGAGCCGCGACCGTGTATTGACTATCGGAGGCTCAACTCGATTACAAAGGACCAAACTTATCCAATTCCGCATATTGAGGAAAGGCTTGAGCAAGTCAGCAGTGCCAATTTCATCTCGACTTTGGATTTAGTCAGGGGATACTGGCAGGTGCCTCTAACTGAAAGGGCTAGTAGGTTTGCGGCGTTTATTTCCCCGATGGGAACATTTCGGCCGAAGGTCCTTAGTTTTGGATTAAAGAATGCCCCTTATTGCTTTTCTGGCCTAATGGACAAAGTGTTACAGGGTATGGAGGACTTTGCCCTCCCGTACCTAGATGATATTGCTATTTTTTCTTCTTCCTGGATAGACCACATGAAACACTTGCGAGCTGTGCTATGTCGTCTGCGTGAGGCCGGCTTAACAGTGAAGGTTGCGAAATGCCAATTGGGGCGCGCTGAGGTAGCTTATCTAGGGCATGTAATAGGCCAAGGCTACCGCCGGCCGTCAGAAGTAAAGCTGGCCGCAATAGACAACTTTCCCCAACCACGAACCAAGAAAGACATTCGGTCGTTTCTTGGATTGGCCGGTTATTATCAAAGGTATATCCCGCGTTACTCTGACATTGCAAGTTCCTTGACAGACGCTCTTAGAAAGACTGAACCCCAGACCGTAAAATGGGATGGGGCCAAGGAACATGCATTTTCTACGCTAAAGAAGGCACTAAAAAGTCAGCCAGTGTTGAGCGCGCCTGACTACTCTAAGCCGTTCATTCTTCAGTGTGACGCCAGCGACCGGGGTATGGGTGTCGTGCTTTGTCAGAGGGGAGAGAACGACCAGGAACACCCTGTACTGTATGCCAGTAGAAAGCTTTCTGTTCGTGAGGAAGCATACAGTGCCTCAGAAAAGGAATGTGCCTGCGTTGTTTGGGCTGTGCAGAAGCTAGCTTGCTACATCGCCGGTTCTAGGTTCACAATAGAGACTGACCACTGTCCCCTCACATGGCTACAGTCCATGTCATCGAAAAACGGCCGTCTTTTGCGCTGGAGCTTAGCTCTTCAACAATACACCTTTGATATCCATTACAAGAAGGGTAAACTCAACAGCAACGCAGATGGTCTGAGTCGTTGTCCCTAGTACCCCGAGGGCTTCAAAACGATTTTCTGCTTTCTATCCTCGATTTGAGGCCCACTAGTTTTCTGTATTTATCCAAACATGTGTCAAGTGTTTTGTTTAATGTCTTCAAAAGTGGCTGATGTGGTGTTGCGACTCGGCGGGGGCCACAGGAATAAAGTTGAGGTAGAAGGAAATGACTTCCACAGGTGAATCTAAGTCTGGTGATTCTGAGTAGGGAATTGCCGTGTGCTTGCTCGTGTGTGGGTGTGCTTTCGGCGCAGTTTCCGCAGTTCCTCATTGGTGGTGGGCGGAAAATATGGTGGAGAGGGGTCACCTCATCCCTGCGAGCAACGCCCTCTTGGTCAATGATCATCGGATCCAGTGTTCGGGACAAAAATAATAGAGGAAGAGCCGACAAGCTGCAATACAGATCCCGCTGCACAGTACCTGCTGGCCACTGCACCTCGGGATCTTCTTTCCCCGGCGGAGAGGCTGTTAGGACCGGCGCCAGGTCTGACAATGGATCGGCGTTCCTTTTGATGTTCCTTTTGAGTCGCCAAACGGGTGGGCGGCCGGTGTCCGCCATGTATTGTTCCCACCTGGCCGGAGGGTGCGGCGTCCTGCCGCCGCGGCGCCGTGAGCAGTTCGGGAGACCACCGGTGCAGCTTCTTCTTTGGAAGATGACGGCGGCGGCGGCGGCCGGGAATCGTCCCGCTAATTGAACGAGTCGTTCGGCACCCTTTGAAGCTTGTTTACGGCGGCCCTTTCGATGGATGCAGTCATCAACTCCAGACCCCTCGCCCAGCGACACACCTTGACGGGGGGGGGGGGAGCCGCGTTCGTGCCACATGGCCGTGTGGTGACCACGCTTCAGTTTTGAACGTTCGCGTGGACCGTGCGTGCTCGTCACCCTCGCGGGTAATGTGTGGTCCGTGATTGGACGGTGCCATCTGTACGCGGTCCCCGATCTAGGGATCTGGGGAGGACAGACCCTTTATAATGAGCCCCCACGGCTCATTCGGTGCTTTTTCGAGTGGAGAACTCGCCATGTACGAAGAACGCCACTATATATCTAAACTTTCTTATTGACCTCTCTCTAATGTAAATAACGTCTGTTCTCTGTTTTCCCATATAAGCATTGCTTCTCGCTATAAGGGACGAGTCCGATGGGAGCCAGCTACCAACGACGAGACCCACAGGACCCAGACCACAACACGGCTCACTCTCTCGAAGTGTTTTAGCCAAGCGTCCACGTCTTCGTCAGTTTTACCTGAGAAAATTCGTGGCTCAGGTGCCCAGTAGTCTGGTTGTCGATGTCGACGGCCACCTTGCGCCGTGTCGGTGGCACTGGTGGATGCAGCAGCGTAGGACGTCGATGGGATTCCTGTGTCGTCGTTCATGCTGATGTTGTCCGGAGGTAGGCCAGCTAAGCGTCTGCTTCTTCGAAGAACTTCTGCTGCGGGGTCCAGGATGGCAAGTTACCCAGCACCGCTCCACCAAAGGTGTTACGGATGTGATGGGTTTATTTACAATGAAAAATGGCAGCGCTCTACCGTCACTGCCAAATCATCATCGCTCGAGCGCGTCCGATCTCTTCTTCTTCCTCGCTCTTTCAGTCCGCGTTACAATATATATATATATATATAGCAAACGTCGGTGTTGCGTGCTGAGCATTGCCACAGAACGCACTTCGCTTCATTTTCTTACGGCGAGAAATCGAAGCGAGTAAAAGTGAAACGAACAGACTGAGACGTACGAACTATATACTCGATAGTGCGGTCTTGTTGCTGCTCACGCATAAAGGCGGCTTTTAAAACTTCACAAAGCACTACCATCGTGCCGCTTGCATGTTATATCTACAGCGTAAGAGTTAAAAATATTTCTTGCAACCCTGTCGGCCGGCCCTATGAACGCACGCACACACGCGCGTTCACACACACACGCCCACTCACGCTCACGCAAGCACACTGGAACGTTTCGGCCATGTGTATGTGTCGGCGGTGCCCTGACGACGCCATAGAAAAAAAAGATGGTCAACAAAGATAGTGGCGTGGAGGGACTTGGTCGACCGTGTGTACTGGCTTGCTGCTGTTCTCAAGGTGTAGACCAAATGAAATAATAAACAATAAAAGAGCGATGGAGGGTGACGTGACAGAGAGATAAAGGCATATTGGTAATTATTCAGAAGGACTCATAAAAGTGGTAGTGGGTATAGTACATTATCTATACGCAGTCGTGTGTTGCTATATATTTTGTCAGCCATGTGACTATTTTGGCTACTGCGTGGATGCATGTGTACAGCAAATCACATAACAAGTTTGTGCATTCAATCCAGTTGCTTATAATTTGATGTTCAGCAGCTATAGACGAGAACAGACCTCCTTTGTTCTTGTTTGAGGAGTGACCGCAGCAGTAATCACACCCGCGTTGATGAGAATGTTTAGAGATATATTTATTTTACCCTGGTAAATCAAACAGTCGTCTTCGAAACAGAGCTGAGCGCATGCAGATCGATGAACCTGCTACAAGACTGTCTTTTGTAGTCAACATTTCACCGAGCTCATATACTCCGTGAACTTTGTCAAGAACTTGAAGTTCTCGCGCAGGTAGGCCTCAGAACAGCGGCAGAGAACAGCACAACGCCCCGTAATCGGTAGTGCAGCCATGCAAACAGTTGCCACGGCAGGCGAGCAACATCGCCTCCTCGACTGCAGGGAGGGGTACAACGAGTGCTGTTCCAGAAGAGCGCCGACGCTTCCGGAGTCCATCGTCCCAGAGCGTGCGCAGTTTTCGAAGGACGGAATCATCGCACTTGGGGGGACGCACAAGAGGCTCTCGTTTAGATTAGACGCGGCGCGACCGAGAAAACGAGGGACGTCGCGGTGATCGACCAAGACCCTGTGCACTCGAGTGCAAGCCTTCAATCCCAGCAGCTGCGACCTCGGTCGAGTGCACGCCGCGGCGGAAGGAGGACGCCTGTTTCTCCCGCATTCCTCGGACAGCCCAAGAGACGTGCTGCTGCGCGCTGTTGGCCATCCGCGAAGCTTGGCCCTCCGATTGCTCTAAAACTCTGCGTGGCGTCAGCCAGGCGGGGCCCAGCTCCGCGCTTGCCTGATTTCCAACGACCGCGGGCCAGCGAGCGTCTCGCTTCGCTCGCTTCCTTGGAGACGTACAGCGAGCGATCCGATGCGAAGCAGAACCAAGGGCCTAAATTTTACTCTTACGATGGTTAAGGAGAAGGTGTTAGAGGCCTCGGCAGATTCCAAAAAAGGGGTTCACCGGCGTCCACACGAGTGATGCAACACGTTTGTCGATTGAAACGATGTAATGTGTAATATATAACGTGGTGTACCCACTCCTGTCGTGGGTCCCAAACGGCAGCCGGAATTATCTGATAAATAAAATTTTAGACATCGTCATCATGTGATGACTTCACCCTGTCACTTCATCATGATGTCACATAAGCTGACGTCATATGATGACGCCATTACATGGCACCGGTGATCGGTCAAAGTTTGGCCGATTACTGAGGTAGTGCAAAACCACAATCGTGTATACTGCGTAAAGCGCAATATATATCAGGAACACTACGCCTTTTCTTTTAGGCTTCCTGGCTATAGCTATCACTTTATCCGGGGACGTCATTGAGAGTGCAAGCGAGGTGAAGAAAGAGTGGCTTTCGCCCTCGAGTCGTTTTATGCAAATGCGTAGAACCGTGTTACTTTCGCTCTATTTCCTTCTCGTTCTTCTTACTCGTCACCCTACGCAGCCATCAATAGTAACCATCATCACCCTAAGTTTGCTTCTATGTTCACGTTCGCCGGCCGCGATGCTGCATCGCCACCGTCATGTCTTCGCCACCACGCTTCTCTTCACCAATTTGTAAATCCTTCGCGATGCATTCGTCTCCTAAAGCGGCAGTCGGCTACATGTCTGTCCCATGGTCTCCCAACTTGGTCTTTGTCGTTCGGCTTGCGTCGCTTTTGACTCGCGCGGTTCTATTCTTAACGGCGAAGGCACGGGCGTGGACCGCTCCGCCCCTAATGACGTCTTTTTCCGAGAAATCTCTCTAAACGCTCTTTCTCAAAACCGGCTAGCAACAAAGGGACATCGTTCTGCCGTTCGTTTCGACTACTTCGTGCATGTGAGAGGCGTCAGACATGAAATCGAAAGAGAGAAATAAGAGATAATAGTACAGCCGTGGTTGCTGACAGATATCGGATGTCAATATGGCCTACATGCTTCGTTAGCACATAGTTCGGAGGCCGTACTTTGTAATGTTCCCTTTCATTCGATTCTATTCGGTTATCACTCTCTCGCCGAATGTTGATGGCAATATATTACGATGGGGCCCGTTATAAGTGAGCCACAAAAACGAAAATTACGAAAAAATGAAGGAAGCCGTTCTCCCAAGAGCAGTACCAAATTTGCAAGAAAATTCGTCACACACACACACACACACACACACACACACACACACACACACAAACACACACACACACACACACACACACAGCACCTATGCGTTTTTACGTGCTGCAGGACAGATGTTACCATGGGGAGCGCCAGCTCTTTGCGGTGATATTGCGTAACTACAATAGCGTGCTGCAAAAATAGCAATCTCGGGCCACCCTCAAGTGCTCTTATTCTCAGCAAGAGAGGGAAAGAGAGGCGGAAATCGCGTTCGAAATAAATTTGATCGGCTCGCCAGAGCCGTTAAGCTGGAGTTATGTTTGTCACCACGCGTTTAATTTTGTGTAGCGCGTCGCCCCAATCTCTTGTATACTCACGTGACCGGGGAAGAAGACAGAGGACTCGATTCGGCTTAAAATTGGAGGCATCGCTCCCGAATTGCACGCGCAATAAACTACACGCTCGCGCGCGCGTCACTAGTTACCCGAAACGAGCTCGGCCCGTCGCGGCTTTTCGGCAGATATAGCTCCCACGTAGAGCCAATCAGTCCGGACTCAACCAGGCAAACAGCCAGGGAGGAAAGAGCGGCTCGCAGTCTTTTTTTTTTTTTGTGAAACGTCGTTTACGCAACGGTCGCTGTCCGGCGGCAGTTATTATATCCCCAGCGGGGGAGGAAGACGGCCGAATTTGATCCAGTTTACGTCGTTTTAAGTGGGAGCGTGGAGAACAAAAAAAAAAGAGGGGGGGGGGGGAATTGGGAGAAGGAATGCGCAGTGACTCCCTCCGGAGTGAGTGCTATAGCTTTTCCCAAAACCGTGGGATGGGTGGTGCTTGAAATCGGACAGCACCTCTTCGCTTTTATGGCCCGGTGTTTATATAGATCTCCACTCTCGGACAGGCGTATACGGGACAGCGCTGTCTGGACACTCTGGACGACGATATATATACAGAGAGACAAAGGGAAAGATGGGTGCAAAAATGCACCGAGCACAAAAGAAGGAAGGGCGGATTAAGAAGATCTGCTGGTTTCCCCATTTAGATCTACGTTTATGTGTATACATATACGTGAAAGCTTTCAAGTGTGGCCTCGGGCCATGTGTTCTCTTCTCAGTGTTCCTTTGTCGTTTGGAGCGCAGAAGTGGCTCGAGTTGCGAAAAAGGCACTTCACGGCTGTGAAGTAAAGACGCTCCCCTTCATACAGCATAGCAACCCCTTTCCCCCTCTTGCCTCCTCTCCTCCTACAGCTTCTCCGTTCGATAACAGCCACTTTTTCTTGAGAAGCTCAAAAATACGTACTGCAGTGTACGAAGTGGATGCGGTAAGGGCCCTTACTGTGTCTTAGACGGTTTGTTGGCGCGTCTGGGTCTGTATCTCGCGGACTCTCGTGATTAAAAGGGGGAGGGGGAGAGGGGAAAGCTCGTTGGGATCGCCGAGAAAGTGCATTTTCCGCTCGGCTTTGTTTTGAGAAAGGAAGAAATTGAATGGACAGTCGTGGCGTGATCCACTAATGCCGTTGAGTGCCCTGCTCCTACGACCGAGTTTATCCTTCTCAAAAGCCGGCCGTGCGATTCCCTGCACTGTACGTGAAGCGCACCAGCTCCATTCTACACGCTGAAGTGTCTTATAGTCTAAAGGAGTGGAAACGGGGCTCGAGAGCTCAACTCTTCGGCACCATGGCACCGAGCATTTGTTCTCCCGTTCCTAGAGCAGGGTGCGATGTACACCTATGGTCAAGGCACTTTCTTCATCAAATTTTGCTGGGAAATACGTGTGCGGACATTGAGTCACGACTCCTATACGCAGCCGTTTCCACGGCTATAGTGATTTTGGCAACCGCAGCTATACACATTCATAAGTTACGCGACGACTACAGAAGCTAAGTTTTCTGTTTGTTTCGTTTTTTTTTTCCTGTGAGAAAGGTATTCGCAGCCACAAAAAACCTTGAAAAGCGTAGCTCGGTGTCGTCTCAAAGTTTGCAGACCGTTTTTCAAACGCGCCACTCGTCGACCCCTCCTCGGTTACTACGCAAGCGGTTCGGCGTAAAGGAAGAGGCCAAACGCTCGCTATGGCGCAACACCGCGCTGGCGGGTCCTCAAGTGCGCCCCAAGCAGTCGACGCCCTTCTTTCTCGGAAAGGGTCTGCGAAGGCTCGAGTGTTTGCAGCAAGCAGCGCACACGCCTCGGAGGACGCATTCTTCGAGGTCCTATAGCGTGACACATACGAGCACACACGCGCATGCGTGGCCATTCGAGCCGCTGTCCCATCTGGAAGGAGGCGCGTCCAGGAGTCACACCGACACGTCCGTTCGACGCCGTTCCTGGCGCCCTGAATCAATTCCCGCCGCGCACTTCACAACGCAGGCGCCGGTGGCGTCCTCGTACGCGGCCGCGCCCTCTGAGCACACACCACGAGAGAGCACTTTTAGGAAGAGGCCCACCGGCGAGGATCCGTTGACGCGAGCGTTGAGGCCCAGGTCTTGTTCAACCCCGTTCACCGCCGTCTTGTTCTCGGGAGACCTCCCATTGTTCGCGCGGCGTCCGTGGTTGTGTTTGGAGGGCGCCCTTAAATCAGGCGTCTAATCCTCGTCGTCGTCCCTGGCCGCCTCGATCGCCGCAGCAAGTCGGTATATATAAGAGGATTGCATTGGCTCGCCGCTTCAGAGGCGCCCCGTGGTGTTGGGCAACTCCCGGGCGCTCGTAACTTAGACTCCGGTTCACTTATTGCTGTCAGCGGTCGGTGCGATCGGAACCACTGGGCTGCGTACGCATGCTGCCACTCTCGAAGACTCGTGCGAGCACGCTGCGTTTCCCACCTGTCTCCTTTCTTTCACCCATACCCCCCCCCCCCTTCTGTTTTTTCTTTTTTTTTTTCAAACAGAAACAACAAGTGCGTGTGCTTTCAAGCTCGTGCGTGAACTAGCAGCCTCTTCGCTTCGAAAGGCTGCCTGCGTGAAAGGGATATGAGAGTCACCCGTTCGCCTGTTGTCGCCATGCGAGCTGGTAATGTAGGGCCTGGCATAGGGTTGACCCAAAGTGGGTGACGAAAGGAGGCAGCCAAGTGTGATTTACGTGACCTGGGGGCTTTATTCAGCTCCGTGTTGTCCTTGATGCCGTAAGGGTGTACAGGTGGGTGGCGGTAAATAATGGCGACGACGATACGTCTATAGCTTAAATGGTACGCGTTCACGTACGCTGTATGCGAAGCCAGTCCGTGCCTCTGAGATCTAAATCTTCGTAGCGTTCTCCTAAATGTGATACTTTCCTACGAAGCTCGCAAGAAACGCTAGTATATTGCTTCGAAGCGTTATCAAAGATGAAGATGGGACAGTATGAAAGACGACGACGTTCGCTTATTTCGAGCGGACGTGTCTCCGTCTTGTATGCCTGGCTCCGAGGGAGTCTCTGTATATACCTTGTAAATATAATCTGCAGCGCCTTTTTTCCCCGTAGCGTTTTGGTGGAGGTGCCGGGTACTATAAATAACATTAATAACAAGGCTGCTTCATTTTCGCTTTAAGTATAAAGAAATATTCCCGGCCCTCAGTGGTGTATCTCTTTGTGGACAAAGCAATTAAGTCGATAGGAGCCTTTACGAAACCATTGGCCCCTATATGGCAATTGTAACTGTTGAAGCACGCATACATCAGCGCGCCTTGCTTGCATGAGTTGCTTCGCTATTGCCAGTCATGCAAAGAACGGACTGCCTTTACAGCCGGTATTCGCAAATATTTCGTATATATACAAACGTTTCCGCAAGGCATCTCCCGTGGAGTATGCACTCTGCTGTTATTTTATTTACCAATGCTGCCCGTGGGAGCACAGGCCTGGTGCACTGCTGTCCACATGTACTGATTTGTGGTTTTAGTCTTCGCCGTCCAAATAACGTCGATCTTTCTTCCTGCGTTTGCTTCTGTGTCTACTTTACGACCTTGCTGCAGTCCTCGCATGTGTATGCAGTATATAAGTGCTGTCGTAGCGTGGGCTGAGTCCGCTTGTAGCGTATCAGCGAGATCGAACCTTGAATTAAAGTAAACACTGGCTTGGTGCGCGCAGTCCTTGTCTTTGGAAGTGGGGACGACTCTCACAGGAAAAGGCCGACAGGTGTGCGGGGAAAGACAAGTTGGAGACTGTAGCATGCCAGAAAAAAGTCAGTTGTGAATTCTGGTTATTTTTTAATTATTTGATGGCATGCTTGCTACTTTTTATCACAGATTAGAACAGGCTGCTCATTTCGAACGTATACTGTGTAACTATTCAAAGTAATTTAGGGACCGGCAGCCTGCCTGAGCTGTTGTGCTGACGTTATTGTGGAATATATAAAGATGTAGTATTTACGAAAAAAAAATGGTATACATGCATGAAGTGTATTCTAGCTAGTGTGATTGTGCCCCGTGTAATAGGTACAGCGATCAATGTTTGGAAAACTGTACCTTTTTATCAGTCAGTGCGTTTTATCAGGCGACACTCAGGGGGATATTCTGCATGTTAGCTGCCTCTGCATCGTGCCTCTTATTTAGGCCTAGTTAGTTAGTTAGTTAGTTAGTTAGTTAGTTAGTTAGTTAGTTAGTTAGTTAGTTAGTTAGTTAGTTAGTTGTACCAACAAGGTTGTCTTTTGTATGAACTTGCTATTCCGATATGCGTACCAAATGTGTAGAGTTTGTACTTGGTTGACTTGATAACCTCATGCATGTTGTCTTAAGTGAGAATTAAATGAGTGCACTACCCTCTGGTTATGTCGTATAACGCATCAAAGAAATTGTTTCCTCTTCTCTTATCACCCGCATTTTTTTTCATGTATGGGCGCAGCGACCAAAACTTCCAAAGTTATTGCTCTAGTATGTGGTCTCTGACAGCCTCATACTACAAAGTCTTGAGTTATACATATAGGGTTCTCATAGAAATATACAGGGCTACTATAATGACATACGTATAAATGGCAACCAGGATTATGGTTGGATAAGGCCTCCTCCTCTGGTCTGCTTACATGTTGCTGGGTAAAAGAAACCAGAGATGACTGGCGTATTCTAATATAGAGACTGAATGAGTTCGGCACTAGCTATTGGTTTTGTACGTGGTGGCCCGGGTCGGCAAACTCATTTGCAGTAGGAATAATGCTATCGAGGCTGTGGAAGTAATGTTACTAATGTGAGTCTCCCATCTCAGATGGTACACAATAATACGGTGATGTAGTAATTTATTTCCTTTACGCGTATATGGCATCATATATATATATATATATTAGATATATATATATATATATATATATCTATATAAATAACTATATATATATCTATATATATATCTATCTATCTATATATATAATATATATATATATATATATAGTATATATATATATATCTATCTATCTCTATATCTACTATATCTATATATATATATATCTATATATAACTCTATATATAGCAGTTCACGTCTCGATAGATCTAAATAAAAATATTCCATTGTATGCCACTCTACTCCATTCCATATTCCTTTCAGACCATTCGATCGAGATGTCACAGTTCAAGAAAGAACATGGCGTCCACTATCGAGCATTTAAATAAGAGATTCGAGCCGGTGTTGCCGGATCTTTATCCACACTGTGTAAAACGAAAATTACGGGTTATTGTGATTTTGATATCCGAGGCATTTCGTTTGGTGGCCGTTCCGACGACGGTGCAGAAACTTGGGGGGGGTGTGCTGCATATAGAAAACAGAACGTCCATAGGAAAAACACATTTGTCATAATCGATCAACAGGAACCAAGTACCGCAGGTTTCACTCTTTTTGCTGTTACACTTTGTGTATATGCTTGACTGGTTCGTCTACGGCACCCGTCAAAAGAGACAGGCAAGGAACAACAGGAAGGTTAGCCAGGATCATGTCCGTTTCGCTAACCCTGCACCGAGAGAAGGAACAAAGAGCGATAAGTTGAGACAAAAGTATACGTCCTTGGAAGAAGAGCTCCAGGCGAAACTCTTGAGGCCACTGGAAACACCATCACGACCACCACCGCGCATCTACACACCGCGGCACGCTCGGACTGTAATACGCAGTTTTCAGAGGAGTCTCAAAGACAGCTGCAACTTCCAGCTGCACTCATCCAAAGAAAGCAACCACGATTCGGGGCGTGGTATTTCATTAATGGCCACGCGGGGGACAGGTGGCGAACCGCGATGCACGCGCCTCGCGGTCGCCTAATTCACTCGTGGTCCTATATACGAGCGAGCTCGTTTCCGCCGAACACAAACCACGCGCGTGTCGGCCATCTTCCTCGCGCCTTGCTTTTCTTCGTCGCCACGAGCCATAACGGCCCTCGCACACGGGCAAGACACGCGAGGTAGTTCTCCTTGTACGCAATGGCGCCACGCTCCTACGCGCAAATGGGCGCTGTATCCGTTAAAAGGGCACGCTCGCTGTCTCCCAAGTTGTCGCGTTGACGATTAGACTACCTCGCCGGTAAATGCGTGTGCGCCCCCTCCCATCCTATAAAGCCATCCCCTCTGTTCTTCGTGCTGCACGCATGGAGCCGTCTTATCGGCGTCCTCGCGCGCTTCGCGGTGGCGGCGAGCACTAATCGCGCACGCTTCCTGTCTGCGCATGCATGACCATTGGCTGCGGTCGGCGTATTACATGGCAGCGCGTAAAAGGGCTGCCGGAAAAAAAAAAAAACATGGCGCATCCACGCGCGCGCCGCAAATTAAGGCTAATGGCGTGGGCAATATGGGCTCCCATTTTGCTCCTTCCCTCTGTACACCGCGGCCTATTCTCTGCGGTGACCTTTTGTACGTTTTCGCGGTCGATTGTTTGTCGCCGAGGATGAAAAATGCGCCCGCATGTTGTTGCAGGAAATTGCGGCCATGATGTGTCGCGGCTTGGCGACTCGATTAGCTTTCATTACGCAATAACGTGGATTTATATTGGCGGCCCATTCCAGCATCGCAAAGCCGCGTTGATCACGCGGGGTTCGGCGGAGTTTACGTTCGGCCTTCCTGGGTGCGACATCAGTGGATGATTGCTATAAAAAAAGAGATAATTATAAATATAATCAAGGACCGCAAGGAAAGATAGCGCCTGTGTTTTGTCCTTCCTGCCCGTCCAGTTTCTTTTTTCATCATTTTTTTTTTCTTTTTTTTGGGGGGGGGGGGTGTGGAGAGGGGAGGGGAGGTCGTCCTCACTTTTTAAAACTGGTTTTTCAGCTTTTCGCCGTAATGCAGTTTTCTGTGTAAGAAGCCAGAAAATACAGCGTCGGGCCCAGAATACAGACGCATGTTTCGCCAAATTTAACTAACATAATCTCAAATTAACGTAACTGAGTTGGCCGGCCTCTATACTAACTTGTTTTTATGCGTTTGGTCAATATATAAGCCATGATCGGCAGAATTTTGCGTTCCTTTGACGCTCTGTTATCACTTTGTTTTTTTGTTTGTTTGTTTGTTGTTTGTTTGTTTGTTGTTTGTTTGTTTCATATGTGAAGCTTATCAAGAAGCAGCTGTTGACACGGAAGTGGAGTTGGGTTTGCGGACCATGAAATCAGCATATACAGGGTGTCCCACATAACTTGAGCCAAGAATTTGAGATTGAAAGACACTTAGGAGGCAAATTGAACCAAACGCACACTACTCGCACTAGCCTGTAGTTACTCAGGCTATTTCTTATTGCTCCCCATACCAATTAATTATTAATTACATAGTTTTAATTATGGGCTGTAAACCCAAAATATGAATACTGAGATGTAGAGCACTTTCAGAAACCACTGACTAAATTGTTTCCTGTACGATACGCCTCGCGCTGTTATGTTATTTTTTTCCACCTGGTAAAGAAAGGCCGCGAAATGTGAAAAGAAGCCGGACCGCGAGCGCACTGCTATAATGCTGCTATAGGCTTTCTTTACAAACGCTGAAGAAATAACAACGTATCGCATAGGAAACAATTAAATCGGTGGTTTCTGAAAGTGCTCTACATCTCTTTGTTCATATGTTGGGTTTCCAGCCCGTAATTAAAGAAACATGTGATTAATAAATATTAATTATTGGCATGAGGAGAAATAAAAAAATATCCTGAGTACCTACAGGCTAGTGCGAGTAGTAGGCGTTCAATTTAATTCGCCAATTAAATGTCTTTCATTTTCGAATTCTAGGCTCAAGTTATGCGGGGCACCCTGTATTTGTTTCTGACTGGCACTGTGTTTAGGTCATCGTTCTCTTGGGTGAAACTTGGCTCACTTTCATCGCCATAGATCTGGCATTTACGGCGTGTCGCTTTTTTTTTTTGCGTAGTCTTCACAACCCCCCCCCCCTTCCCCATAAAAAAGAAAGTCAAAGAAGAAGAGGAAAAGGAGACCGCCAGGCCTGTATGGTGTTACGAATTCGGGTTCGATGGCATCCCGCCGCTGCCACCACTGTTAGGAATTCGCTGTGTTGCTATATGGTAGCGGTAGCCGAGAGCGTCAAGCCGTCGAACGGACTTCACTGAAGCCTTCACCCAGAGGCGGAATAGGGAGGCAATCGTTTTGAAAACAGCAACAGGTAGGAAAGCCGGCCAGCACCACGGAGTCGACTGGGGCGAAAATCCCCTAAACATGGTGCCGGCACGGCCTTTAATAACGTTTTCGGTCACTCTTCTCCGAGACCTGTTCCTCGGTGCTCGGCGGAGGAGGCGACGCTTTCCCTAGGACTGCCGGTGGCTCGCCGCCGTCTGCGCGGAAGGTGGCGCTCGGAGGGGGGAGAGTTCGCCAGAACTGCGCTCGCTATCGTGGGAAGAAGCGCTCCCGAACGAGGACCATGCCTGTGGCATAACAGCGGAACGTGCAACAACAAAAGCTGGAAGTCACAACAAAAGCTGGAAGAGCGGCCTTTCTAGGGCCTTTTTAAAGCAATATTTCGGTAACTGCTACAAGCACACTTGCAGGGTACCCACTACGACACAAATCATAATTTTTGTGTAGTGGGGAGGCATTCGCCATGCCATCCTTTGTTATTCTTCGGAGAAACGTGGTACCCGCTACGCACTGGCAAGGAATTTCGTGCCAATTTTTAGGCTGATGAGGATGAAGAATTATGAAGCTTTTGTAAAGGGATTGGAGCATTCTATGACTCACTTTTTACTCGATTCGCATCGAGTGACAACTGGCCTTTTTTTTGCTGTTTAAAGCCTTTTGTTACACACATGAAGCCTGTGTAAGGTCATTTTGCAACAGAGTTCCAAGCACCGGCGTAGCTCAGTGGTAGAATGCTGGGCTCGCACCCCAAGTTCTAGTCTTGTGTCCTTGGTGTTTTTCATTTACTTAGTTTTTTTTTTTCACTTTCCGCCATTGTGGTTACACACACCGGCGGCGGCGGACAACTATACGGCGCACGCGACTTTTGTTGTGATCTCATAACGGCTTTCATAGTAAACGAAGGTTGCTCATTTAGACGTATCTACATGGCTGCTTAAGCTTTGAAACCAGGCTTTTATACATGAGAGGGAACATGCCAGTGTTGGTACTACGAGGACAATTGAAGACATCAACTTGAATCTTTGGGCACCCGATTTTTTTTTTCACTTGAACTCGAAATAATTATTCTCATTTTACACCTGCAACATCACTTCATGGTGTCTTGTACTAAAGCGCGTAAGTATAAATTTTGAAATGTTTCCGCACAAACGAGTGCAATCTCATGACTAATTCATTTTTTGAAAACATTCCCTTAATAACTCTCAGATCTGCGCCATCTGGTCACCAAAAACATTTGAACTGAGCGCGCATATCACAACTTACAATTGCAAGCTCATTGAACAACAGACAGGAGAGAAATTTCTTTCGCTAGTAATGCGACCGAAGGGTGGCTAACATCTTGTCTTTCATCTTGCCAATGAGATGGACTTCCATTATTTCTCTTGGATATCTGTTTCTATGCCTATGTTCCAAGGTAGCGTTGTTAAAACAAGGAGAACATGCGCACTCATTGCAATGCATTGCTAAATGTGTACTGGGGTGACCTTTCAGACTCGACATATGCTCTTTTAGCCTCATGTTAATACATCTGCCAGTCTGCCCTATATTTACACAACCACAAGTCAGAGGTGTACAATAGATCACATTGTGTGCAAATTCAACAAACTGGAGCTTGTGTTTTATGCTGCATTTTTAAGTACCCTGCTCCCTTTGTCGCGTTTCTGGTTGACCAACGCGCACACTCCTCCGATTTCGTTTTTGGCCGAAAACACCACCCTTACAACGTACCTTCCGGTTACCTCGCAATAGTTGGTATTGGCGCTCATCCTGTCCGTCTATGTATGCGCGCCAACGTGTGTCCCTCAGACAATAACTTACCGATCTACCTGACTGAGCTAACGTTGCACCTTAACCATGTAACCACAAGATGTAAACTGCCGTATATGCGGCTATAACAGGCTCGAATTTCACACCGTGAATCGTACTATGTCATCAACTTGCCTGGCAATACTAGCGTTATGAAGCTGTACATTGGTGGTGCAACTGGTGCCAGAATTAAGTGTCGCCGATTAATAGTCTGCGACGGTGCCAAGTTTGCACTTGCGCACAGCTTCACGAGCGTGTTTTGTTACTCCGAGGCAGTCATCACAGATACGACTTTATCTGCACATTTCCTCGCATTGGTCCTTGAGCAATCGAGTCGTTCTCGGCTGCTCGTCGATCACTTACGTTTGGCGACACTCTGTTACTTTTCGGTTGGTAAACAGCGTGAGCACGCGGCACCTTTTGTAAAGCGGTGAATGCGTTTCTTCGCACCATTGTGAGTCAGCTTGTTGGCGAAGATACGAAGGTGCTGCCAACTTGAGGAGAAGCTATAGTGCGAAGTCGGTTGGAAGTCCGGGAAGTTCGGTGGCATATTTCATATCCACAGAATGTATTTATCCTACGTCAAACTATTTATCTCTTTTGCGTGTATGCAAGGACGTTATGCAACATTCTGATTTGGGAGGTAACGAGCTTGGTAGTTTTAGCAAATAAAGAACTGCATGAACGACCATATACAGCGCTAACGACTTTTATTCTATGCTGCGAATAACAGTTACTGTGTGGTATTGTGCTCTGTTTCTCGCTTTTACTTTTCTAATTATGTGTCCCACACCTGTCGAAGGATGTATAGGCTCCGTCATAGACCGCACATCGCCTCCTTGTCATCATAAGAAAGAATCTGTAGCTGTTATCAGTGCCATGTATGATTTTCTAACGATGTGAATGGCATTCCAAAACATATTTCCCGTGTGATACCGTTTTGAAAACAGATTCCCGGGCTTTTTTCTTGGCGGCACGAAAAATGAGCGAGCATAATTTGCCTGGCGCCTATAGTACGAATTCTGCTCGAGTTGGACCCCCTATGTAATACCCTCTCACGAGGGCCTTTAGGGGTATTATGAATAAATAAATAAATAAATAGTGTATTTGTGACTGCATAATTTGGTGGTCACCAGGACGACAGGGGAGCGTCTCTCGCTTTTCTTATTCGTCTATTACTTACTCTCTTCTTATCGATCAATGCAAATGCGTGGCTGCACCACACGCTCGCGGTGCGGTCTGCAGAAACAAAACGCGGTGTGACCTCGACGCTCTCGCGTGGCAGTGCATGCACGCGCAACACAGTGTAATACGTGGACGTCGTAAAAGGCAGGCAGGCATCAACCGGTTCTGCGCGTGAGTCACGTGACACAAACTGCGTGTCCAGGTCAGCGGCAGCCATTGTGAACGACGCTGACCCGAATCCCGACCGAGCACGCAAAACGGTCGGCGGCCCCGAATATGTGGCACACGGCGCGCTAGCTGCTTCCACCGCGTGCATTGAGGTCGCCGCTGCTCACTGCAGACACCGCGGTACCGTCGCCGACGCCTATGGGTGTGGACCTTCGGCGTTGAGTGAGGACCCAAGTGGATGCACTCGACGGCTCCGGGCACCTTATGTGCCTTTCCTTCATCGTTGTTTCTTTTGTCTTTCTCTCTCGCCGCTCTGCGCATCACTTTTGCGCTCGTAACAGCGGCGGACGTCTGGTATAGATGGCGACACTGCCTTTGTACACACTGATGTCAGCAAGTTCTGGGCAAAAAGTCCATGGTGGGGTAATCTGGAACGATTCATAACCACTGGAAGGCACTGTAAATACCATAATATCCAATGGCAGTAGCTATCACATGTAGAGTTCGAGCGTTTATTGGTGCTTCCAACCACTTTCAGTGATGCTTCCGACGCAGGACCGAGAAATTCAGAGCGGCTATCTGGATTTTCGTTGCGAAATATGTGTGCGCCACTCGTTGTCAGTACGTCGTCGGATTGGTTTGAATAAAGTATAGTGTGGCATCATGGAAGTCGAAAGCAGTTTCCTAACCTGTTCCAGTGATGATGCTGTGAACCAGAAGCGTAAACCCCTACTTAGGAACGTAGGCGTCGCTCCAGTCAGTTCGTGCTCACTTAACTGAAAAAAAAAACATCGCTATAAGCGCAATTTTCTTATGAGCTCATGTCGGGCTACTAACGCTTCTTTTCACTCTATAGGTCTTCCTAAGCCAGGTGGCCCCAGTGCGTGTATACGACGCACAGCCGACCCATATGCGAGCCTTTAGTAAACGCAGAGAAGCACGTCCCTGCGTAACTTCATCCGCTGTTTACGTTTCTCGTCGTTTCCAGGCGAGCGGAAGGAGTCAGCGCCTGCAGTTTTTTTTTTTCCTGCTGCTCTCCTCCTGGTAAGGTATATTCGCGCCTAATTATGAAGGCGGAGTCATTAAATGCCTTAGCGGACGCTGACGTTTAAAACGAGAAATTTACGCGACCTCTCTAACGTCACGTTAAAGGCCTGACCACACGCACCCTTAGCAGCGCTTGAGCGCGTGGCTTTTTGACGCGGCGCCACGCCCTCTCTCTTCATGTGGAGAGGGTGCGACGCCGCGCCCTCTCTCCATGAAGAGAGAGCGTGCGTGCCTACGTAATGTCTACGCGATTCCGCGCGCCATCTCTCTCAGGCACTGCGCCGTGCTCCCGACCGGGTTGCAGAAATTAGGTGCCTTTTCTCATCTTCTAATCACTACCACCACCACCATCTCTCTCCATAAAAGGAGCCGGAATATAACCGATGCACTGTGCTTAGTAAATTTCATTAAACTTGCGTCCTCCGGCTCAATTGAGGGCAGTGGCGTACCCAGCGGTTGGTACACCGGCCCCATGGCCCCTCCCCATTGATTTTTTTTTTTTGCCATGGCATAAAGAGCCGTGTGCCCGACCTGCTGCCCCTTTAAACAAAAAGGTGCCCTCCCCTCCTCCCCCCCCCCAAAAAAAAATCTGCTCGCGCCTTTGTTAGAAGGGTTATATGGTAGGGTAGATTGACGAAAAAATATTTTTTTTTCATTCAATTAGTGAAAACTGATTCACACACTGACGAGCAATACGGTACATCAGCAAGCGCATATAGGAGTGGGCGAAGCCATTCAGAAATGACACCAGAACGCGCGCCTCCCGACGGATGAAAGGGCGTATTTGCATAGTGTGTGTGGAGCACTTTAGGAGCCCGGGCTGTGTCGTATGCTGTCATCGTCGTATGCAGTCGTAGCTTGTCGTAACACAGGCGAAACCACACAAAGCACAGACATACACAGCGCGCGCTCGCGCCAAGAAGAAGTCTACTTTTTCTCATTTTTCGAGCGCCTTGATTATGATATTCACGCAGCCACAACCACAGGTGGCAAAACTATGTATCTTTTTTTATTTTCATTTTTAAACTACCTGATTACAGATATTTGAGAGAGCACTCTCACCACAGAGAGGTCTACTTCCTCTTGTTCTACGCCTTCGTGATGACAGAAATAAATATAAATAAAGAGAGAAAACAAAAAACTGACTTAGCATACATTGACATAGCAGCAAAATAAGATAAGACCTTCGTCTTCGAGTTGACTACAGTGACTCAAACTAGTGCTTACAAACTTATAAAACACACGTCTCAAAACATTGTACATATATCGACCGTGCGCGAATACATTGGAGATGCATATTGATTCCTGCAAGCCTGATGGAAGACCACAAGCAGCTTTGCACATCGGGATGTGATACTTCGCCGTACCACGGTGGCCGTCGTAACGAAAGAACGGAACGCGATTCATTCACCGGACGTCGGCGCAGGCCGACCAAATGGAAAACACGAGCGTTCTGGTCACCGCCCAACCGCGGGCGTTTATGAGCGCGGCGCGGGTGGTGGCCGTAATGGCGACGCACAAATTACGGCTTCCGCATCTGTTCTTACGGTTCGACCGCTGAGGCTATGGAAAATATCGCCACTCACCGTGTTGGAACCGCAGACGGCCTACATACGCTCGTGGGCGCGGCTGCAATCAACGCTTCGCCACATAGCCGTGTGATTGAAGACGTATAATATAACTGCTCCTGCATGTCGGTAGGAAACATGAGAAACGCCCGTACAAACGCACAGTGTACAGTTTTCTTGGGACCGAGTTCGCGATATCGCTGTGCCCGTTGACGTATATTGGCGACTCACAAAGACCACCCGTGGGAAAAAAAGAATTGATCAAGCGCATAGGCGCCGCAAGCTGTTGCCTCCAGACATGGCGTCTCAATTAGCTCCCACTACAGTTCCCACCAACGAAGCGGTCGGTGGCCGAAAGCTTTCCTCGGCGTCTATACGATGGAGAGCGTTCTTGTAGACCTTACTTTTTTGCCACAGCGTGGCTTTGTGTATAGGCATGGTAATGAGTGCCGTGGGGGTCGTATGATTGATTTACCGCCGTGACGGCCTTACTTGGGGGGATATAAATGGGGAAAAATGACAGTTTAAGCGAAGTCGTTTCCGCGTTGCGAGTCGTAATTCAACGTTCGTTATTTCTGTTTGATATGCTCGTAGAGAAATCTTGAAATTGGCTGCCATTCCGGCATGGAAAAAAACAATTAGTTGCGGGCTTGTCAATGTGACTGATTTTAATTGCTAAGTCTTAGGTATACATATAGGATCGCGTAGGTAGTAAATGCGAAGAATTTAGTAGCGAACTTTGGCGACTTTGAGCGTATCTATCTATCTATCTATCTATCTATCTATACGCTTACGTTTGGGTGCTCTCGTGGTCACCCCCTTAACTTGGCATGAACCAAAATTAGCATGAAATAGTAAGATGGTTTGACAAATATGACGCGCTGGTCAAAACATGAATAATGTCACAATCCTGTCGCGTACATTGTCAAACACTTCCCGCCAGACAGTGGCACTCACCCACGGGCGGGTATGTGCCACTGGTATGCGGGTATGTTCCACAGGTCATTGACACTTAGTATCATACCCAGGAACGACGAGAACACACATCGGCGATTTGAACGCGTGAACGTTAAGCAATACCCGACATCGGTAGCGTCGACCCGACATATAAATGTCAATGTTAAGAAACACCTGACATAGACAGCGTTGACCCGCCGACGAATGCAAATAATATATTTCAGGGTCTCAGCAGGAATCGAACCCAAGCATTCTGCGTGGCAGTCAAGCACTCTACCACAGAACTACGCCAGTTCTCGGAACTACTTTTCAAATAGACGCTAATCTTCGTGAAACGTCAATAATGGTTGCAGTGCTGCCTAGCCAATTTTAGATTAGATTTGTGGGGTTTAACGTCCCAAAACCACCATATGATTATGAGAGACGCCGTAGTGGAGGGCTCCGGAAATTTTGACCACCTGGGGTTCTTTAACGTGCACCCAAATCTGAGCACACAGGCCTACAACATTTCCGCCTCCATCGGAAATGCAGCCGCCGCAGCCGGGATTTGAACCCGCGACCTGCGGGTCAGCAGCCGAGTACCTTAGCCACTAGACCACCGCGGCGGGGCTGCCTACCCAATTTTATAAGCATTACAAATGTACTCCTTTGACACAGTCGTCACTTCTGGTTGACGTCAATTGTGATTAGGTGCCATGCGCTGATGTTGATTTATGTAGCAGTGTCCAGGGCCAGCATCTTCGCGAGCATCAGCGCTTCAAATAAGCTTCTGGTGCTGCTGATACGCATGTTCCAGTTGACATCGTTGTGCTAGTGCAAACAACTGGTTATATAAACATCTGCAACTCTTCAACGTGTGTCTGTACGTGCAACATTTGTACATATATTTAGCGTCGACGTGTCGCTCAATAAAAAAAAATGTAACATGGTCACCTTCCCTCCGCATGCTTCGCATAACGTCGATTCCCAGGTACGTGGGATCTGCCGAAATTATTTTTTAGACTTACGTGTATATTTTCTGTTAGCGTACGCTTTCAGCAGTTTTTTAGTGGAGAAACCGCAAATCAGATGTGTTGAGTGACTGCATTGATCCCCCCCTACCTCCTCCCCGAAAAAAAAAATAAATCAAGATTCCTTTAAGTAAGATTTTTTTTAAAAAGTTACGCCATGTGACTTAACGCCGCACGATGATGTTGTAACAGCCTCGTTTGAGCGGTGAACAAAAGTGGAAAGCGCTCGACCTCAACCAAAGAAAATGACGGTGGTTGGCAGTGGCAAGTGAAGCCTTGGCTTGTGTTCCCTGCTCCCTGGGAAGATTAAGAAAGTTGATTTAACCTTTACTCGAGTAAAAAAGATCGATTAAAAAGGGTGTCCTTTGTCCCACAGCAGTAATCATCATCCGGCTTGCTTGCGCTTCCTTCCTTGAAAACTCGCCACTGGCATATCAAGAATGCTATGTAGCGCTGATCATGCGCATGTCATTCGTGACCTGAAAGTGCCGGGCGCGCGGCGATGTGCCAGGATATGAATGCTACACAGATGACTATTATTGTTATGGGACAAAGAGACGCCATTTGTACTCTATTTTTTGCTTGGGTGTTCGAGTCGTGTCAGTTTTTGTGAACTAATTAAAGTGATGATATAAATTAATTAACAAACACTACGCATGATTAGGAGACAGCTGCTATTCATTGACACCATTCATTACATCGAAGAAGGTTTTCATCCACCTCAACTAGTGCACCAATTAGCCCTCAATAATGTCCTACCATCTATTGATACGGAGCAACCTTGCTTCAGGGAGAGAGACAGGGCGTATTGATGTTGACGCGTCTAGATGGGCTGGTTGCTGAACAGTATTCCTTTAGTAATCGACCACCTGCATTCAGAACTATACAAACGTGAGCCGAGTTATGAAAGCGCGCACATTACAGAAGCTTTTTGCGGGCGACACGCATGTGAAATTTTATAGTCATTTCTACTACCAATCCTGCAGTGGGCCGTCATGTGTCAGCATATAATGCTTCCCATTCGGCCCCGTGGTAGAGAAATCGCTTGCCTTTGGTATCAAAGCCGTCTTCATGCTGCAAGATTCGACTGATTTACTGATACATCCGTATGCCCCTCACTCATCTGACTTCTTTCCAAGGGCTGTAAGACACATTCCACGCAATAAACTTTTCATTTCTAGAGTACGTGAGCGCGGCCCGCATATTTAAGGGCATGTATGCTTTTGATCGGTGAACAGGTACCAGCGCTGTTTCGCTCGTTTGCACACTAAATAATCGACGAGGAAGAACGCGCATAACTAACAAGACAAAAGGTGAGTGGCCTGCGAACGTGCATGCGAACAAACACTGTATACATAACTGACCCGGTGTTATTCGGGACAAGGTTTCGCGAACTCGAAGGAAGGGCCGTCGACAGGCGAATGCACCTGCGCACGCGTCTTCGTGTAAGCACACACAGGATAATGCGCAAGAAAAAAAAACCCGCGTAAACGAGGAAGACATCATCTTCAGCGGCTCGCTCACGAGATGTGGCGAGGCAACAACACCGGGAGGGGATCAAGCCACCGTGCCCGGAGCCCCGGCCTCTATCGCGGACCGTTAGACGAGGAGGTGCAAGAGGGGGGGCAACCAGTCGGCCATTACCGAAAGAGATAGGTCATAATGGCTCCTAATGCACGTAGTGCCTCGGGGTTCGACGTAGGCATCAAGGACGGTGTATATAAATGTCGGGAACGGGACACTCTTCCTCCGCTGTCTGCATCCACCCTGCTTTACCGTACGCGGGTCTGATCGACGAGAGGAAGTGAGCCGCCTGTGTGCGCCTGTGTTTCGCGCACGCAAGGAAGCCGCGGTGGCGATGCGTTCGGCGATCGAGGAACGACTCGGCGCGAGCCGAGTGCGACGTTTACTGCCCCGACGCCAAGGGCCCGTTGATTTACGAAGCGCACCCTCGGGAGTGTCGGGTGGCGTATCGCTGATCTATGGACACCCATGCTGCCGTGGCACACGCCTGTCCTGGCGTATCGAGCCGAGTGAGGCTGAGGAGCAGAGTTGTAGGAGCCGTCACTGGAGCGCCTTATTGTGTTCTTGCTTTTGTTTTCCTGCAGGCTCGATCCTTAGCTGTCACTTGCATATATCCGCATTTTGTAGTATTGCATTCTACTATGTCTCTGAGCTATCCTTTGCGTAGTGGCCCAACCGAAATTCTGCCGATTTATTTATGAAGTGTTATCGGAATCACAAAGTCTATATACCCGAATGTGTAAGATAATAATCTAAATAAGTTCCTCTAGCTTTTATGTCTACACTTGCGTAGTACTGTCCGCGTGGTCAGCAAAACCTACAGTCTATAAATACCGTTTTATGGAGCTCCTGAGACGAATGGGTATATCGTTGGGCCGTCGTATAGCTTGACCAGGTTGGTTAGTGAGGATTCAGTGTCTGTTGTAGAACGAGGCAGAATGTCGAAGTGCAAAAGAGAAATGTTTGTACCTTTCGAGAGTATTGCCTGGATTGAGATTAGTTGCAGTGCCCATAATCTGGCAACATCCGGCAACATTCGCCCACAAATAAATCGAGTGCTGCATGCAACCTGTATAATCTGCTCCGCCAGATGGTCGTGAAGGAGAGTTTTTTAAGTACTACTGCGAAGTAATAGATAAGCCTGCCGACGTTAGTCTTTCATCTTTCGGTGTTTGTTTGTGACTCTATTACCCACATGGTGTTGGTGACTTTGGTTACTATAGCCTCCTGATGGTTTCGCCATCACTGCTGTAGGACAGGGGCGTAGTCACGTTTTTTTTGGGGGGGGCACCACCTTGATTTGATGTGGGGGCCAAGTAGGCTGATGTGGTCCATAGTCATCTCATGCTTTATGTTGTGTATCGTGGCGAAGAAAACAATTCGGTGTGTGTGTGTGCCTGGCTATGCCACTGCCCTTGCCTGGCTATGCCACTGCCCTTGCCTGGCTATGCCACTGCCCTTGCCTGGCTACGCCACTGCCCTGCCGTATATGCCACTGCCATGCCTCGCCGTTTATGGTGCGAATTCGAATTTCTTCGTAGGCTCTGCCTCAGATATGTCCCTTGGGTAGTCTGCCTTTGATTGTGGGTTCGATCGAAGAGGAGTTCGGATATATCCGGTCAACGCTGGAGGCCAATACTTTCGAGATACTACTGGATAGTGCCTGTGGCCTTCTGGAGCCTCTGTATACGTCTCCGTCGCTATATTGTATACATTCACACGCGCAGATGGTAATGTCATCTGCATGCCACGAGAGACCACTAACATACTCCTCTGGAAGGCCAAGCTCATGACCTTTGAAGAATTCTAAGAAATACACATTATAGGGTTCCGAGTCCACACGTTCGGGGATTTCCCCGTTCCCGAGCTCGCCAAGGAGCTTTTCTCGAGGTAACAGGAGGAGAGGTCTGGGATGACAGAGAATTAGTGGTTCAGTTCTGCGACATGGTCCAGTTTTACCAAAAGTCGAGGCGCAGATTTCCACCACCTAGCTCCAAATTAGATCTCAGGAGGTAGACTGGAGCGCCACCGCGATGGTCTAGTGGCTAAGGTACACGGCTGCTGATCAGCAGGTCGCGGGTTCGAATCCCGGCTGCGGCGGCTGCATTTCCGGTGGAGGTGGAAATGTTGTAGGCCCGTGTGCTCAGATTTGGGTGCACGTTAAAAAACCCCAAGAGGTCGAAATCACCAGAGCCCTCCACTACGGCGTCTCTCACAATCATATGGTGGTTTTGGGACGTTAAATCCCACATATCAATCAGTGAAGCACACTGGAGGCATCGTCAAACCATGACGTCTCCGAGCCCGGTGCACCTAAATCGAATCTACCTAGAGCTATACCAAGATTACCGGTGTAAACTATGCAGCATGATGCAACGCCACCCTAGAACACATTTTATCGGAACGTGCAAAAATACAGCCTGAAAATTCAGTCTCCTCACAATAGCTTGGGGCGCGGTGGAAGAGCTCAAAACGGCAAGGTCACATTCTGAAGACTAAGAGAGTGCTGGGCACTCTTTTTGTGAAAGTACTTTCTTGTGCCATATTTCACTCTCTTTTCCGAAGTAAATCATCTCTTGTTGAGGCAGAGTACAGTGATTCCCCCGAAAGGCTCAAAGCAAGCCCCCTCAACAGAGTCACATAACGCTGCCCGAAACAAAGTAGCATGACCCCACCGAAGAAAGTAACAGTACACCTCACGAAAAAAAATAGCAGAACTTGAGCCGGAATTGGGCTTTTTAGTTGTTTTTCACGAATCTCCGCGCGCGTGGATTGTAAGGGTAGCTAAATACGAACTATACGACAAAAAAAACGTAAGCAAATGTTGAAAAAAAGTGACCGAGTGGGACTCGAACCTTCAACCTCTAGATGCACTACAGATGGCTTGCTCGCCACGCTAACCATTTCACCACACTGACTTTTTTTTTTGCTTATTTCCGGCTAAACTTGACACACTAAGTGCTAAGATAAGGATATTACCATACACAACGAACATAACAAAAAGACAAAATAACTACGGCCGTCAAGCATTGCTATAACACATCACGTCCTAGAATTCCTTCATGATCAGTAGGGCTTCTACCCTTTCTAACCTTAAAGGCGCACATTCGTCTGTTCTTACTACCTCGAGAAACCTTGAGATACCTTCTTCAAAATACTCTCTTGCTGGTGTCCTGTCAGCGTCACAGTGATATCCGGTCAATCTAGAGCGCCATATACTGTGCAAGGCACTCACCATAATAAAATCGAAAGGTAATCTATCCTCATTCTTTATTGCCAAATAGCTGATTTTATGAGGGTCTAACGGAAACTCTGTTGTAATTGCCCTTTGTAATACGTCCCAAAAGTAAACTTTTACTCAACAGTCCAGGAAAACGTGGTCAATAGTTTTGGTTTCTTACAGATTGGGCAGTGAGATCCCCAGGGCATATAAAACCCACGCTTCTCTAGGAAGGTTCTTACAGGAAGTGTTACGGTGTGTAATTTAAAAAAGAACGTTTTTGCACTTGGAGCGGCCGGCACTTTTTTTAATTCATTTGAGTACATTCTGACCCCCCTCGCGTGCTGTATATAGCGCTCTGTACAGCGGGATGGGGAGCATAGTGTCACATAAATCTTTGTACAGTTTTTTCCTTTCCAACGGACCAGTGGTAGTCAGTCGAAAAACGAACACACAAAAAACCACACGCTGGCCACAACTTCCATCATGTATCCTTTCACAGCCCATGTGGTAACATGAGTGCTCACAACAAACTAGGGCAACAGTCGACTTAGTCTTGCTTGACACACTGTTAGTAGGAAAGGATCTCTTGTCTCGCGGGAAAAGAAAAAAAAAACATATTGACTAACTGTTCGATAAACAGATGTCCTAGCCCAAGGCCTCCAGACTTCACCCGTCTAAACATTTCGTGCGACCGTACCTTTCGCAGTTAGACCCCCACACAAATATTGCAAACACCCGATGTAATTTTTGCACACTGACCCGAGAACAGTACAGCACTTGCATCACATACCATAGCTTAGACACAAAAAACCAGTTTCATGCAGTAACCCTAGCAAACATGGACAGATAGGTTGCATTCCACCTATTCGCTTTCTCTCTCATTTCTTTTGTTTGCCGTGTCCAATATTCATCAGTACTTTTGAATAACTCGAGCGGAAATCCAGGACATTTAACTGGCGTTTTTGTACATCTAATGGCTGCTAAATATTCTGGGGATGAAGGCCAATATGCACGCCAAAAGTCGAGGCATTTACCCCAGCTTATGTGGCTTCCTGTAACTTCGGCGAAAGATTTTAGAAACTCTGATTGATTCTTCAATACCTTCAGGAAGTACTACAAATCACAACATAATCAGCGTATGGGAGTAGTTTGACCTCTTAGGATTGTGCTCTAAACCCACTCATAATGTCGTTCTGCAGTATCGAACGACAATAATGTTTCAATGTACACTGTAAGCAAGAACTATCCGAGTTTGGGGTTTTTGCGGCTCATGACCTCTGAAAACTCTCTTGCGTTTAAAATTACTACCTCGTGTAGGAGTAAAAGATGGTACATGACATAGTTTTACCACCACCTCTCAAGCAAGTAGTAAAAGATGTCAAAATCCAGTTTTACCACGTAGGGAGTTTTCTATCACGTGATTTTTAACCTGCGTTTCTGTGTTTATTACCACGTGACTGCAAGGGGCAGCTGCTTCGGCGGCTTTTGCCCCATACCCCCCTTGTGACGCTCTCAGTGAATCCTGAAGGGGGGGGAAGTGGTTCTTAAAATTGGAAAAGAAAAGAAAAGTGAACCCCGCAACTGTCTGCAGCTAAGTGCGACACCTCAGCAGTGGTTCACATGGGAAGGGGAATGGGGGATAATAGACTTGAGCGAAGAGAGGAAAGAGAAAGGAGAGAGCGAGCAAAGGAAGGGGGGGACGCACAGATCGTCGTAAGCCACAGCGAGCGAGGACAAACCGAGGGGATAGAAGAGATAGGAAAGATGGAGCACGGTCACTGGAGTCCGAGGACGGGGCGCACCTGCGAGAGCTCCTTTCGGCGTCGGTGGATGGCGTAGAACAAGTCCAGTAAGTCAGAGCTGCACTGTCGTCGGAGGTGGAAGGTCGTCGGCGGCAGGAGATGACGTAGGGCGAGTCCAGTCGGCCAGAGCCACGCTGACGCGGGAGATCGCAAGCGCGCGGAGCGCGCGAGCGCACGACCGGTCGGCCCGAAATCCAGCAAGCGAGTCCATCCTGAAGGTACGCGAGGACCACAGATGTTTTTTTTTTTGGCATTGCCGTGCCTCAGAACTGACGTGTGGCAGCTTGGGCTAGTCGGTGTGGCATGACGATAGTTATAGCGCGAGAACAAAACGACGACACAGAGACAGCGCCCGTGTCATTAGCGCTCATGTCTTTCGTGTCCTTCTTGTCTCTGTGTCGTCGTTTTGTCCTCGCGCTATAACTATCGTCAGGACTGACCTCGAGTCAACGCACTTTTCCTGCAACGGGGGGCAGCATAAGCACAACAAGCGAAAGCAGCATTCTGTGAACGAAAAAAAAAAGACGGGGGGGGGGGTTCTTAAAAAAAAAAAGAAAACCCGCTGTGGAAAGTTGTCCTGCATATTTTCGCAAATTGTTAGCTTTTGCTCGGCGGTGGCCTTGGAGACAGACGGTACAAAAAGCTTGGTATCTGTGTGTCTGGTTGGGCTGATGAATGCCACGTGTTTTCTACATCATCGAGCGACCGTGCGCTTCCGAGCACCTCCGAACCTGCACGTCGCGGATATCTCGCTTCCGAGCCGAATCGCGAAGATCTACCAGTGGTAACAAAATCAATCTGGTGTCATCGTCCGTGCTTGCCTACTGGAGAAGCAATAAGCAAAATGCTTCACTCCGTCGTCGGCACCGAGCCGCGGCCACCAGTGACCAGTGGGAGTGTGTCGCCGGGGCAGGTGAAAGAAGCATCGCATATATTTTGTTCCACAGTAGGCGATGTCTGCATAAGTAAAATGCTGCCCGAATTGTCCGCCTCATGCACCAACTGTTCTCAAACATGTAGCACGAAGCCGATAAGAGGCGGACGGAACCAACAAGCGGCTGCCGGTGAGCACGAAGAAAACCCGGACGGTGGTCTTTCGTTGGAAGTATGCATACACCGCCCCGTCCCCGTAAGATAGCGGTGACGCGTTCATTTGTGTCTGAAATGACGACGAAATTCGCACAGTATATGTGTTCTGTGATCGCCAGCTGTGTTTCATCGGATAGCCGTGCTCCTCGAAAAGGCCTAGCACCTCGTCGGTAAGCAGCTTGTATGCAGGCGTGGACCGCTCTTCTACGCCCGTTGTGATGAATACGTGCTGCTACTGTGTTTGTGCACCGTCGTTTAATGAAAATCATTGAGCTACCATGGTTTGTGCGTACTTAGGTATATTTTATGGACTTGTGCATCAGCAGTGCTAACACGCGTGGGGCCATGAGCCCGGTGTGCCAAGTAATTATTGGATAACCAAAAAGGTAAGATCGGGTAGATTTATAAAAAAAAAGGTCGGTGTGACATTTAATGCCCTGCAGCCCACCTTGAGTTTACGCTTGCACCTTCAACCGTTGTTGTTAATCGATGCAAAAAAAAAAAAAAGAGCTCTCCTACCGGTACTACATGGCCGGTCAAAAAAAGTCGTGCGTATATATACAGGATTGTCAAAGTGTAGTCGAGCACAGCGTGCAGTCGGTTCGAGTGGTGTATTATTCTGCATTTGTTGTGTGTGCGTGTTTGTATGTGAATCTAAGTGTCACCAATTTTGATGTTTAATAAATTCAATCAATTCTGCTATTTAATAAATTTGTCAACTTTGGGCGAATGCACCCGTAAATTTTTATTTTTTACCACCCGAAATAACTCGCAGAAATCACCTCAAAGACTTTGTGAAGGTAGTAAAAAATTTACTCTCTCTATACTCGCTCAAAACCTCCCGGGGGTAAATAATTACTACCCTTCCTACGTTCAAAAGCTCTATTAGCACGAGAGTAAATTTTTACTTCGATAGTAGGTGGTAAAAAAAACAGGAAAGGTAGTGCGCTAGAGGACAAATGGTTTACCCAGTTTTTGAGGTTATTCCAGGTCATTTTCGTTTTGTGCGTAGATGCAAAATAACAGTGGACTAACAGGGCAACCTTTACGCACTGAGCGCTCAATCCTGAGGGAGGGGGGGGGGGGCAATGTATTGTTGATTGTTATTTTTGTACTATGTCTTGCACGCCCGTCACGGCTACACCGTCCATAATCATCTTACCAACATTAATGTGCTCCAATACAGTAAACAAAAAAGCGTGCGCAACGCAATCAAACGCTTTCTCCAGATCCAGCTGGACTATGGCCATATGAGCTTCACTGATGTCAACACATTCGAGCAGAGACCGCATTTTATTTTCTTGCGCATTGATTTACGAAAGAATAAAAGAAAGAAAAGGAGCTCCTAATGACCTTGGAAAGACTAATTGACTTGGAGTGCAAATAATCGGGATGATGATGATGATGAATAAACTTTATTTTATTAGCAGAAAGGTCCTCTTCCCCTTTCAGGTGCGAGAGGAGAAGGGAGGACCAAACCTAGACGACGGCCATGATCCCATGGGCCCTGGCGGCGTCTTCGGCCTGCCGTATTAAGCGGGCTTGTAATTGAGAGTCAGAATAATCGGGAGAGTATAAAATTGACATACGCAATATTAAGCAGAAACTTGCACTGCATGACGAGGAACGCTACAGCGGTGCACTCGTTCGTTCTAGGGCTGAGGCTTTAGTTGACGCCTACCAAAAGAGCGTTAGGGGTTAAAAAAACGAACGCTCGACAGAATCACATCAAATAAGTAGAGAAGGGTAGTCGCGGAGTAACCGGTACCGACAGCATTTTATGCGTATTTTTAAGGAATTTTCAAAACCTTTTTGCGTGTAGAGAGGTAAACCTAGAAAGATTTTGAAGACGAATATTTAGGACGCATACCACAAGTCAGTGAGGAAGTGAAAAGCGCTTTGGAATTATTTATATCTGCATCTGAAGTTGAACGGGCGATTGATAAGTTAAATCCCGGGAAATCTCCTGGACCAGATAGTCTTTGTGCCATGTGGTACAAGTGTTTTAAAAGTGAATTGTCTCCTATACCTGCAGGCGTTCTTAACGAGGCATATGAGGAAAAGAAATTACCACCGTCCTTTCGTGAATCACGTATCGTTCTGATTCCAAAGACAGACGAGGTTGAAAAGCTCAGGCACGTCACAGCGTACAGGCCAATCGCACTGACAAACGTAGACTACAAAATATTAATGAAAATTTTGGTGGCTAGACTTCAGTCAGTGATAAAAGATATCGTCGGTCCACAACAAACGTGTGGAATAATTACACCACGCTGACAGACGGCTAATGGCCGTTTATCTCTTAATGTAATAAGTAATGTTGATGGCATGCCTGCGTTTTTTTTTTTTGTTTAACGCATAGATTTGAGTGTCTCCGCGCTTCTCAATACCAGCCGGACTGTAGATCTAATGTGTATACTGTGTTTGTTTGGACTCGCTTGCTGGATTCCGTGCCGACCGGTTGTGCCCTCGTGATCTCAGGCGTCAGCGTAGCTCTGGCCGACTGGGCTCGCCCTACGTCATCTCCTGACGCCGACGACCTTCGACGACAGTGTAGTTCTGACCGACAGGACTTGCTCTACGCCATTTACTGACGCCGACAAGAGCTCTCGCAAGTGGCGGGTGCCCCTTCCTCGGACTTCTGTGACCGTGTTTCCATTTTTCCTATCTCTCCTATCCGCTCATATGTCCTCGCTCGCTGTCCCAGCGCATCTCCCTCTCTATATGTACCTTTAATCCTATTCTTTTAATCCCTCCTCACCACCATCCCATGTGAGCTATACTGTTGAGGTGTCGCTCGCTGAAGCAGACAGTTACGGGGCTCACTTTTCTTTTCCTTTCTCTCTTAAAACCACTTAGAGAGTGTTTGTTTGGTGCTTCGTGATATAAGAACGTCTCTCCGACACTTTTTTTACAGTAGAAAGAGGAATATTAGCGCAATCACTTATATGAACGTCATTTGCACTGACTCGCTAAGTGGTTAGTCATTTCTGCGTACGAAACATCGCGCTTCTGTTGGGTGCACGTTAAAGAACCCCAGGTGGTCAAAATTTCCGGAGTCCTCCACTACGGCGTCTCTCATAATCAAATGGTGGTTTTGGGACGTTAAACCCCACAAATCAAATCAACATCGCGCTTCTGAAGCAATTTGTTTTTTTTTCGCCCCTTGTACATATTTTCGGTCATTCTTGTTCACCTTCTACGACTAAAGCCATAATACTTCACTGTAGCCGTACCGTACGTTAGGCTTAAGGCACCATCGCCCGTGTGCGATGATCGTAGTGAAAAACATGAAGAATAATTTAAGGAGAATGCCATAGCCGTTCGCGTTGAGTTTCGATCGTCACCGTTTGAATGAGATAGTATTCGCTTATTTCACTACACAGACCTGAAGCTAAGAAGGTGGATATTAAAAGTTCCAAGTGCCTTCCAGTGCGCCGAAGTTGACTGGTGCGCGCTGGAAAGGCTGTTCTTTTGTTAATCGTCTCTGCATCTACAAACAAATACAGTAAGTTTTACTGCATATATGTGTAATTACCGTAGTGCCAATCACTCGCGCTGTGCCGGCATATCTAAATGTAATCAAGAGCATGAGCATAACCACGTTAGACTCTCTCATGCCTGAAGAGTATATGGGCATTTCACTTTCTCAAAAAGCGGAAGAGTAGAAAGCTGTTTCACTCTCTCGTTTCATACAGAGTGAGAAGGAATTTCTCTCTATCTGATGTTTTGCGAGAGTACAAAAACACTTTGAAGAGTAACTTGGCCTTTTAATCCTGCGATACTCTCTGCAGTCTTTATTTACCGTGCAGATATGGGCCATATCCAGCGAGCATGCATGGTAGGTGGATGGGAGACAGGGCCTCTCCGCCGCCCCTAGTTCGACCTAGACCCAGGCCTCAGTCCATCGGATTGAACAAAGTTGTTCACTCACTAACTCACTCACTCACTCACTAACTCACTCCGAACAACGTGTCGCTATTTAGTATTTCGTGTGCTACAGCAATGCCCTATGGAAGTTGAGCCCAAGCTTCATTATAATCTTACATAGTTCATTCTTTGGGGGAACCGTTGACAGGCTACGTGCCCTCCTCTGAAGCTGTAGTTGTGAAAATCCTACCCTCGCTTGGAGACACGGCCGAACGCTGTTGATGCCCAGCATGACGGACTGTCGAATGAGACGGAATTAACATTTAGACTACAGGTGAACATTCCATCTCGTTGCACTGTACTATAGTTTAGTTCGACGTTTATTTTCGATGAACACTTGCCTCGCCGCGGTGGTCTAGTGGCTAAGGTACTCGGCTGCTGACCCGCAGGGCGCGGGCTCGAATCCCGGCTGCGGCGGCTGCATTTCCGATGGAGGCGGAAATGTTGTAGGCCCGTGTGCTCACATTTGGGTGCACGTTAAAGAACCCCAGGTGGTCGAAATTTCCGGAGCCCTCCACTACGGCGTCTCTCATAATCATATGGTGGTTTTGGGACGTTAAACCCCACAGATCAATCATTTTCGATGAACATTCGACATCGTTGGACATATGCGATTGTTTAGGTATCGGGCCTATTCGACTGATTCATTTCGTACTTGGGCACAAACACACGCGGTGATTTCATAACTGGTTGCCGTAAGCTTCCGTTCTATCTGTTTTGCTGTGGAGAGGTTGAGGTCCATATTACTAATGCTCGGCTACTCCATATCATCGTTGTCCAAGCAATAGCACGAATCGCTTGGGTCCTCCCTTGACCACGTGATAGGAAGCTTTGTACTGGGGGAAAGCGGCCGCACCAATGAAGCTTGAAATGAAGGTAGGCGCTCGCGTCTTTATCGATCGGAGGCATATTGCATGCATGGTAAAAGTACCTCGCGAAAAAAAAGAAGAAAAGCGAGTACACCGTCATTATACTCGTCCTCATGTCCCAGCCCAGGGTCACGTGGTCATGTGCGCTGTCGACTTGCCTCGCAACACTGTCACCTTGGCGCGCGTGGGGATCATGCTCGAACGCTTATTGAATAAGACCGATGGTCGTCTGCCTCGCAAGCATCTTAGCCTCATCTACGTAATCGCTTTGGAGGCCACAATGTTTCTTTCCGTCGGCGCTTCACTTCTGCCGCGATTTTATTATTATTATTATTTCTTTCTCCATACGCCCGCAAAATGGAAGACGTGGTCTCATCGTATTTATACGTGACCCGCACCTTATCCGCGACGCAGGTATACATATATACACCTTGAATCTCCGCACACTTGGATCATGCTCGGCGCGCGCTATGGCTTCTGGGTCACGTATGCGGCCTTCTGCATCTTGCATGAGGCGCTTACTACCGTGTTATTTTCGAGCGTTTGCGAGAATAAGCCTATACGGCGCCGGCATGCGCGGTTTCTTCCTATCAAGTACATGCCGCGCACAGAGCAAGAATCAAGCGAGACGCGTGCAAGCAGCTGCCAACTTTTGAGCGCCTACACACTCGCTTCCTCGTGATTTTTCGAGAAAGAGACAAATAATGTTCCAAGATGTTTCACTCGAACGTAATTTCATAGAATGTGCGCGGTTCGGCAACTTCGAGTTAGGAATGCGTCATGGCCTTAGCTCCGCAAGCGAATGTAAGGCTCAGCTGTGCGCGTTTCGTGTTTTTGCTACAATGGAAACCTTCGTTCGAACTCAACTCTTATTCTCCTCTGTATACATGTGGACAAAAAAAAACACAAACGCAATGCTTTTGGCCCTTGGTTGCCTGCAGCGATTTGGTTTCAATTCACTTTGCCTGCAGTTTTACAGCTACTACGTTTAAAGATTTTTTGTTTCTTTGTTTCATTTATCGGCCGTTTAGTTGATAGGCAACAATTCCTCCCTCGCGAGTGTCATGTCTTTTTTCTCAATGACACAGCTATTTCGTCGGGAGCTTACTGTTCCGGGTTCACGTAACTTGAAAACAATCATGTCTCGTCGTTGGAAGACAACCGTGTTAAGTTAACTTTTGTTCTAAAATGGAAATAATTTTTGTGGAGAAGTATATTCATCGAGATGTTGCAAGGCGTTTGTTTTCGTTAATCATTGTTTTCGAATACATACTTACTTGGTAGAAGACGTGCGTGGCTAGTATACTATTAATGTTTCATATGAATTCGAATCATGTATACCCCTATCTATACTGGGGTACTTATGTGCGGTTTTTTTTCAATCTTTTCACAGTAACACACTGTGTTATTTTCTATTTATATGCTCAAAATTAATGTAATAGCCTTGAGCTTTAGATTGCGCCTTTTTTACCGAGTGAGATCACTAACGCACCCAAAGCTTCACGTTCAAACAGGGATTTCCATTGCAGTAACGCAGGAGAACGCATAGAGGATGCGGAGCCAGAGCCTAGTATCTGAAATCGACTCCGGCGGCTGTCGTTTTCTGAGAAGTGGGGCTCGACTACCGACCTTTCTTGGAAGCGTACGCAGAGCCTCTGAACGCTGGCTCTTCGGAGGACCGTGGCAACCGAGAACGAGCGATGTTGCGTCGCGGTGCATGGCACCTCTTTCTTTAACCAAATACGCGAAAGCACCCACGACATACGGCGACGAAATGCATTGATTTTAGAGGCGAAGCTCCTTAGGGTGTGGGTCGTTCCCTCTAAAGCCCTTCTATGCATTTTCTGCCGGCCAGGTAGACGTGATGAAGGGGCTTTTTAGTTCCCTCCTCTGTGCTAGTAGGCGAGTAGTACGTAGCCACTTCTAGTTAGTTTTTAAGAATTGCTCACTAGATGGTGGTGTGTGTATATGTCCATTAAAATAATATCACTAGTTGGCGTTAGTGGTTTTCTCATAATTGACGGATGGGTGGAGACACAGACAGACAAACAGACAGATGGACGTACGAACGGACGGGCGGACAGACAGACAGACAGACGGTGGGACGGACGGGAAGATGGACGGACAGACAGACAGACAGACAGTGTGACGGACGGATGGATGGACAGACAGTGTGACGGATAAATGAATGGATGGGTGGCCCGGACGCACGGATGGATGGATGGATGGACAAACGGATAGATGGGCGGGAGGGCGGGAGGGCGGACGGACGGACGGATGGACAGACAGACAGACAGACAGTGTGACGGACGGGCGGATGGACGGACAGACAGACAGGCAGGCAGACAGGCAGTGTGACGGACGGACGGATGGACAGACAGTGTGACGGATAAATGGCTAGATGGGTGGACGGACGGACGGATGGATGGATGGACAAACGGATAGATGGGCGGGCGGACGGACGGACAGACAGACAGACAGACAGACAGTGTGACGGATGGGCGGATGGACGGACAGACAGACAGACAGGCAGTGTGACGGACGGACGGATGGACAGCCAGTGTGACGGATAAATGGATGGATGGGTGGACGGACGGACGGATGGATGGATGGACAAACGGATAGATGGGTAGGCGGGCGGGCGGGCGGGCGGACGGACAGACAGACAGTGTGGCGGACGGGCGGATGGACGGACAGACAGACAGACAGTGTGACGGACGGGCGGACGAACGGACAGACAGACAGACAGGCAGACAGTGTGACGGACGGACGGATGGACAGACAGTGTGACGGATAAATGGATGGATGGGTGGACGGACGGACGGATGGATGGATGGACAAACGGATAGATAGGCAGGCGGGCGGGTGGGTGGGCGGGCGGACAAACAGACAGACAGACAGACAGACTGACAGATGGACGGAAGGATGGACGGATGAACGGACGGGCGCTTGGCCCCGCTCATCATGATTCACTCCGTTAATATCCTGTGAATTTTTTTTCTTTTACTCGTTAATCACGTATCATTATCCCCAACTCCTCCCGCAGGCGCATGTCAAAGCTGAAAATATTGGAAGACAACAGGATAGGTCTGCTCGACGGTTGTGGGAGTGCATTGATCAGTATAGTATTTATAGTAACCATGATTATTCGACACTTTTTACGATATTCACGAGGATTAATTAGGGCATATCGCCTTTACTGTCAAAGGTTATTCGTGTACACAGTGGGAACATATCAAACAGCGTGGTCGCAGCTTTTAAAGCACGACCCATGCCTTACGTATGCATATATATATAAGAAGCGGGGCATCTGCATTTTTGGTTATATTATAGCAAGATGCCTGGTGTAACCACCTGCGTCAGTTCAGATCAGTTCAAGTTCTACGTGATACATAACAATGGATACACATTTATCGCTAAGCACTGGCGTGGCGCTGAAACTATTTTCCTCACGCGAAACAAAGAAGTACAAACCACGCGAGTCTAGATAACTTTTCAGCTTCTGCGTTTACTCATCAGCATGTCTCGGCTTCAGGCAAAAGGACCTTCGGTCAAACCTTCATACACCGTGTTTTCTCGACAAATTGAGTGCCGCGCATTTCAAGCCATACCCATCCATGGCATGGCCATAGCGAGTGTCTCCCCCAGGTCGTGAAATTGTGGCAATACACACACAGCATGCCAACGGCTGATCTCTTATGCCACCCCCTGACTCCGTTCCCGTTACGAGATCCCCGCAGACGGCTTGCAAGACATAGCACGTGACTGGGAAGACGTCTAGAAGTCGTCGTCACGCGAACACGCCGTATACATGCTCGCGGCACTCACGCATAAGAGCGAGAGAAAAGAAATGGGGGGCTCCTGCAGCTTACGTATACGTAGTATATCAAAGGAGAGATGAGCTCCATAGAAAACACTCGGCCCCGCACGAACATGTATAGGGACGGCCGGGGGAGAAGATGGACCGCGGTGTGCCGTTTCCGCGGCGGTGGCTCCTCCTCGCTTCAACGTAAAATACGAGGGCAGTTTGTGTCCCCTATCCTGGACAGTAATGGAGAAGCCGGCTTCTGCCGACCCGATAAAATTTCGGACGGGATGGGAAAAGAAAACACGCCAGTGCGTGCCGCTGCAGCGACCACATCCCCGCCGCCCGGGTTTTCTATATACCAGGCGACGGCGGTGCCAAAGGCGTCTCTCTTCTTCCCTTTCACTCCTCGATGACCCGTCCGACGTCGAACCACTCCCCGGTCTTCATTCAAGGAAGAAGCCTCGCGATACGCCTAATGCAGGCCACCGGGCTCCGAGAATCGCATTTTAGGCTCAGCACGCCAGCAATTCATTCTTAAGAGTCCCGCTCTTTTACTTAGCTCAGCCGTCCCTTCATTTCGTGTTTTTCTTCGATTCTTTATATACCGTTGTTTATGGTCGCGCGCACATGTTCGGGCCGGGAATCAGACGTGTTTTTAAGTAGGGGAAGCCCTGTTATTTTTTTAAGAAAACCAATTTCGAGGCTTTCTTTTTTTTTTCACTCCCTCTTTGACTCCGTTGGGTGGCGGAATGCGTGCCCCCGCATATTTCGCTCTTTTGGAAGACCGTAACCGTCGGAGTAAATCACGACGGATGAGAGTTCCTTAGGCGGCGCGGTTGTTCCGCGGATCTCCCCTGTGCAACTGGCGGGGTCAGCCAGCGGTCGTCAGTCAATGTGAGCGCCAACACTGGGAAACACGCTGTCTCTGTGCTGCGTGCAATGTAAGGCAACTCCCACGGCGACTTCGGGTGCGCCCGCCTGTCCGCGCTGCTCGATTAGGGGCGTCGATGTGTTAGCCAAGAACGAAATCTTGACACACGTGCCGTTAGTTCCTCGCCTGGAGTTCTTCCCTGCAATTATGCGTCAGATGAGAGAGACGCGAGAATTCGCCGTCTTCGTCGTTCGCCGGTTCAGGGAAGGGCATACGAGAAGCCTTGTTGTTATACGTATTACGCGCTTTCTCTGTGTGAACGAGGATGATATTGCTGGTGCAAATTATGGTGATTATGGTGCCGATATTATCGATCACAAACATTTTATGCGCCAATGGCTGTAATACATAGACAAATACGAGCAGCCTATGTGAACTTGATCTTCAAAAAAAAACCATTGGCTCGCACTCATAACGATGTCTTAAGCTATGAGCTATCATAAGATAACATTCCAGCCAATCACGACGCGTAACATATCATTCGTGAAGCCGGCTGACTAATGGAAAAACGCACTTAAGAAAGACAAGCTTTGTGCATTCGGCCCCTCTTCAGTTTTAATGACACTTCGACGGGCCCGTCATTATAGTTTGTTTCCATTCTTGCATCTTCATTGTACTATCAGTAACTAATCCGGGCGCCGATCCTCTCATGTGTTTCAGTGCGTGACACTGCTTCCCTCTGATGATTTGATTTTTAGGGTTTAACGTCCGAAAACCACCATATGATTATGAGAGACGCCGTATATAGTGGAGGGCTCCGGAAATTTCGACCACCTAGGGTTCTTTAACGTGCACCTAAATCTGAGCACACGGGCCTACGGCTGCATTTCCGCCTCCATCGGAAATGCAGCCACCGCAGCCGGGATTCGATCCCGTGACCTGCGGGTCAGTATAGCCGAGTACCTTAGCCACTATACTACCGCTGCAGGGCCACTGCTTGCCTCTTTTCAGGCAGGCCTGCTCATCGATTTCTTTTACCTTTTTCGTTTAAAACACTTACGAGTTTTCAAATAAGCAGCACCAGTCGGCCATAAGTCAGCTAAAAAATTCGAGCAACAACGTTTATGCAATAATATTGGTGTCTTGTGGAAAAGTACTCCGGCTACAGTTTGTTTATTCATCGTCTAGACATTCGTGAGTCAGATATCAACAACTGCAGGCTGATCAATTACAACCGCAGATATCCGCAGGTAAACTTTGGGACTCATTAGTGTTGTGCATGCAAGCTTTGGTGTCATTATCATTAGCCACCGTCCTATGAAATCATCTCGAGCTTTATACTTGTACAATTTGCATGATTCCGTGCTTCATGGCAGTCAGTCTATACACTGTACACTGTACCCAAGTGGCTCATTTGGTTAAGAACCTGAAGCGCTCTGTATATGCACATTGCTTAATGGGAAACGATGCTGTTCGCGAGAATTGATATGGCTGATATACCGACCACATGCCCTTGCTGTGACCCGTTGCCGTGTTTGAACCGTGAGTGTTTAGCCATACGGGGAACAATGAACCCCGTCGGCGCACATACACATCATTTATTGTTCTTAGTCTGAGCGAATGCATACAGGCGACTCGCCAAGCGTCTCGCTCACCCCTTTGATTCAAGTGCGCGCACTCGGCGCAGTCGCCAGGTCACGCCGGCTCTCCGTAAGGCTATTGTTGAGTAGTGCGTACCAGCTGGTCTTCACGTGCGCTTAAAAACACGCTCGCTGTTGCTAAGGCAATGCGATCGCCTGCCTTCGCTCTATTTCCGTAGGCGGACGGCGTCGCCCTCCGCCCGCAGTCCTGATGAAAATGTACAGGTCGCCCACACCATTAGTGCAAACGAAGGTTATGTTTGATAACACGCCATTAATATCAAACACCTTATAGCAGCCTATGTTTGATGCATAATTTGGAGAATTATTATTTTGTTTATCGACGCCATGGTTATACGTTGTATAAAAGAGATTTTCCTCACGAGTTACAATAATCTTTTTTCCTAACCGGCTTCAATTCTGACAAGTTCTCCATATTGATGCGCTTCTTACTGTACATGAAGATTTACGTTTTATCTTTATCATCAACCAAGGTTTCATCATCCACCAAGATTCATCATCAACCAAGATTCATCAACCACGATTTCAACCAAGACAGGGAACATGATCAGGTTGATGAATAAGGTTTCGTACAGAAGGGGGGGGGGGGCGCAGAGAGGACAATCTACTGAGGCGCTTTCATGCATTCCTCATAAGTCACATAACGTACGTTGCTGCCATGCACTCTTGGTATGGATTCGAAAAGAAGAAGGTGGAAACTCTGATCAGAAAAAGCGTAAAGAGGGTGTTGGGCATTCCCGTGCGAACAAGCAATGAACGGCTTATGCAGCTAGGAGTTCATAACACCCTAGATGAGATCATTGAAGCCCAAGAGACTGCACAGCTAATGCGCCTGTCGTCTACGCCGGCTGGTAGGAAGATTCTGTCCGTCCTAGGCCTCAGTCCAGCGCTCGTATATAGGATCACCGTCTTCAACTACCGAATGAACAGCGCACTGCCATCCAGGTCTCTCCGTTCTCGCAAAACGTCCATCGTCAGCACAACGTAGGAAGCCGCCGGGCTAGGGCCATCACACTTCTCAAGAACATCAGTAACGATCCTCATTCAGTGTGTTTTGTCGATGCCGCTCAGTACGATAGCTCAGATAAGTTTTCTGTTATTTCCGTCAATCATATCGGTTCTATTAACAATGCTGCGTCAGTTAAGGGCTCAACTCTCTCAAGAGCCGAACAGTTGGCTGTAGCCCTTGCCCTTTTGAATGACAGTAAATCTAAATCTTCACCGACTCAAGATCAGCGGACAAGGCTTTCGCCTCTGGTTCCGTCTGTGCTGAAGTACTTAAACTACTTGAAAATAGGACACTTTCTCCGCATACCATTACCTGGTTTCCTGCACATCTCGAACCCCTACTGGACTCTCAAGTAAACCTGAATGACACTGCTCACTCCCGGGCGCGCGCACTAAACCTCCGCGCTGGGGAGGACGTAGGTCCGCAGGTTGGCAGTGAGATGTTCAGGGACGCTTTACTTACATTCAGTGACGTGGCTAAACACTACCAGTTGAGTAGGCGGTCATTTGCTCCGCCACACAACAAGTCTAGACCTCAAGCCATCACGTTTAGAATGCTCCAGACCAGGTCCTATCCAAGCCTATTTTTCCTCAGCATAGTCTCTTCAGAAGCTTTTGACTCCACTTGTCCTGATTGTGGTGAGGTTAGTGACTTAGCACATATGCTCTGGCAGTGCCCCTCGTTACAGGACCCAAGTCGGCTCACAGAAGAAGACTGGGACTCTGCCATACGAAGTTCAGAGTTGCTACCACAACTACGGGCTGTCCAGAGAGCCCACGATGCGGCGGTGAGGCTAGGCCTCCCCGTTCCTACGTGGGAACAGCCCGCGACGTTGCTCTAAAGGAGCAGCGTTTCTCAGGACCCAATAAAGTTCTTTGTCTGTCTGTCTGTCTGTCTGTCTGTCTGTCTGTCTGTTATCAATGTTCTTTATTATTATTATTATTATTATTATTATTATTATTATTATTATTATTATTATTATTATTATTATTATTATTATTATTATTATTATTATTATTATTATTATTATTATTATTATTATTAGCACGAAAATCTCGCGCACAAGCAGGCTAAATGTTCTCCATTCAGCAAGTGGAAGGAAGGGTTCAACTCTTTCAGAACTCTCTCTAGACGCGTATATAAACGGGGCCACAGTTCATATATTGCATTATTAGAAAAAACTCTTTCTGACATGCCAGCTAAGCTTTGAAAGTATGTGCGCAAATGGTTTTGCAAAAGTGGGGAGTCCTTCAGGCTGCTGTACTCGGAAAGTGTCGAAGTGCATGCCGTTGCAGACTGTTTTGCCACGCATTTTTCATCCATTCATAAGACCTCAGACTCTGGGACTCAAATAAGACAAGAGCGTCAGGCAGTTAGCACATCTAGTGGTCTGTCGCTGGGTGAAAAGCTCAACTGCTCATGCATTTAGGCTCCTATAAAACCGTCCTTATCGTGTGGCCCAGATGGCATCCTTTCCGCCATATTAATGGCTTATGGTAGTATATTTGCACCAGTACAGACTATAATATTTATTAATTGTCTGAACGCTTCCACATTTCCCAGCATGTAGAAATATGAGTGTGTTTTCCAGTATTTAAGTCGGGCTGCAAAACTGCATGCTGTTTCTGATTATCGTACAATTCCTCTTCCGTGTGCCACATCGAATACCTTTGAGCTGGCTCTTCACAATTGTATGTTAGCGTGAATAATTTATTGATACCTAATCCACATGGGTTTCTTCACAGCCGCTTAACTACCACAAATCTTGCTAGTTTCGTGACGCAAATCTCCCCACCTATTTCTCAGAAAGGACAGGTTGACGTAGTCTACTGCGACCTGAGCAAAGCTTATGACGTAGTCAGCCAGCCACTGTATTTGGTTGAGCTTGCAAACTTTGATGTTCACTTGTCTGTTGGGAATCTCCTGCATAGCTATCTGCTTAATAGGTCATGTTATGTTGCCGTAAATGGTGAAACTTCTTCCTTGTACCAAGTGACTAGTGGAGTCCTTAAACGGTCGGTATGAGGCCCACTTCTATTTTTTGTTTGCGTTGACGATGTTTCTCTTGTAATTCGTTGCTCTTCTTTTCACTTGTAAGTCCATGACATCAAGATATTTAAGGAAATTCAATCAGTTAACGACTGTCGCTTGCTGCAGTTAGATTTGTGTTCTTTTTCTGAAAGGTTTGATAACAATAACCTTTCCCCGAATACCTCAAAGACGAATTCATGAGTACATCTCGCAAAACATTCGTCGCATTGTTTCCGTATTCTGTCAATACTGGGTCGTCACGTAATGTGTATGAGTTCGGCGATCTTGGTGGTTTTTTTTTTTTTGATAACCGATGCTCAATTTTTCTACGCACACTAAACGTACTGCCACGTAAGGCCTTCGTTCTCTCGGCTGTTTTTACAGAAACTCTCGACAATTCAGTTCTCCTACAGCCTTCTAAGAGTTTTACACCGCAATACGTCTTCCTTAACTTGAATATGCATCTGTGATCTGGAATGACATTGCTAAATCTGCAGCAGTGACACCATTGAGCGAGTCTAGAAAAAAATCATTAGCATTTACAACCATCGTTTCGACAAATGCCTCTGGATGTCGTTCCAACACTGCCAGATTATTATCATTGCCATCACTTCACTGCCGACGAAATCACGCTGACCGCTTATTTATTCACAAAGTAGCTCACGGCATAATACCCTGCCCATACTTCTCAGTTGTGTAAATTTTCGGATTCCGCGTAAGTTAACCAGGAAGAATGGACCATTTCATGTACCTGTGAACTTGTTTCGACACTCTACCGTTCACAGAATACACTCTCTATAATGTTAACTTTAATTATCTTGATGTTTTTCACAGTCCACTATCATTGTTTTTATCTCAGCTGTGCACTGTTTTAACATTGTTTCTCACTATGTGCAGATTGCTCCATTTTCCGTCTGTCAGAGAGGCTTCTACGTAGTTGTGTATATCGCCCTTTATTTTTCACTGCCTTTCCATGATCCTAATTTTGGGTTTTTTTCCTTCCCATTTGGCGCTGTTTTATTTTTGGGTCTGCGCGTGCGTTTTCAATCTTTTTATTTTATTTCTTTTTCGGAAGACTGTCTGTATTGTATTGTTTAATTTTATTGTTTTATTTTTGCGTGCGTCTGCAATACGACCTCATGGTTGTTCCGGGGCACGTTAAATAAATAAATAATTTATTATTATTATTATTATTATTATTATTATTATTATTATTATTATTATTATTATTATTATTATTATTATTATTATTATTATTATTATTATTATTATTATTTCAGCTCACATTAATAATGGCCCTCAGAATGGATGGCTACGATTCCGCAGTAAAATGTATGGCTTCTTCCTCTCTTTATAACTATTTCTTTAAGATGTGTCTCACGATGAACGTCTCCTGGTTATATAAGAAGGGAAATGTAAAACTTGTCTAGTCTATAAAGAACTTTATTTAATGGACACGCCGTCGTTAAAACCTGCCGATGGTCGACTTGCGAGTCGTAACTCTTGCGTACACCAGTATACTATAGGTTCAAAACATGAGTGTCTAGTTATCTACATACTGAGATCGCTTTTTTTGTAGGTTCCGGACAGCTGCGCAGCATCACTTCATTGTTGTTTTAGGTTCTATGCGGCCGGACATAACGTAGTCCAGTTTTGTCAGTGTGTTGCGATTACTGTGCGTACGTGCCAACGAATGTCAGATTAACTTGATAGAGATCGAAGTCGACAAGTGTCCTGTATAATGTAAATATTTGCTGAAGCACATTACAGCATAAGTCAAACGTAAACGCCAAGCAAATAAAAATATGAGTGTCCATCTAGGTTCAAGACCCTCCCCTGAAAGCATGCACGGCCAGACCAGCATCTCGTGGCAGACTGAAAGTTTCTAGGTAAATGGGAAACGTGGAACGCGAGACGGAGATGAAATAACAAAAAAAGAAGAAAAAGATGGAAGTGTAATGAGGCATTGTGTGATTCCGCGTCAAACATGACAAAGAACACGGAGAAAAGGTAGACGAAAAAAAAATGAGTCGGCAGACGATGGAGCGATTGCAGAAATCAGACATGAGCACTATATAGAGATAACCTCGCTGAGTAAAGCGTCGTAAGCGATCGATACAGCTCGGAGGAAGCTGGAAGTCTCCTTGTGCGCCCAACCCCCAAAAGGTATGCGAGCACTCGAATGCGTCAAATTATACGCTTTGTCGTCCCTCAAAACAAACGCGCACAAATCTTCATCTTAAGATCCTTTTTGTACACTCATTTAAATGCCATCTCTCCAGCCGCCTTCCTATATAGTCCTTTTTTTTTTCGCCCTTTGGGATGATTATTATTATTTCTGGGACCAAGTTACGTTGTGCCGAGGGTATTGATTCGGGGATTTCGGGTTTTAAGTGGTGCCCGCCCCGCCCTTTCGAGGATTACCAAGGAACGCGTCGCGTTATAAGCCTTCGGCGAGGCCACGGACGAGCAAATGCGCACGTCGTGCCATAAGGAGAGAGGAGCCGAAGCACACTTGCTTTAATTACGCACTTCCTCATAATTGGGAGGCATTAAAGGCATATACGTTCTTTGTTTGCATCTTCATTTTTTTTTTTGCCGTCGCAGCTCCTTCTCATTTCGTTGCCGACTTCTTTCGCCTTTCCGAGATTCTTTTTTTTCTTTTTTCCTCATTGTTTGCTCTTCACTACGACTCTAGGAAGAAGACGAAGAAAACAAGCGAGGCAAGGTCCTTTACGGCGTGCCGCCCTATTTGAATTCCAAATTAAGGCCGAGCCGCGGAGCAATCAGGTCGGCCCGAAGCAAAGACACAGAAACTGCCACTTGCGCTAAACTGCCTTCGGCCCGCTGCTGTAATGAGCCGGTGTGAGGCTTCCAGAATACTGAGCGTGCATGCAGAATGACGCTTTTAGCGGAATGTGTGACTTTGCCTTTCTTTGCACGGTTGGTGGTACTCGTCGCGCGAGCGGCTTGCCGGCTATATAGGATGGCGCTTCCTACTTTTATGGCGCACGGGGCATTGCATTTCAAACGAGCCAGAAACTTATACTGTTCTGTGCGCTCGAGCTTTAATCCCCAGGACGTAGGCCGTTCTGTACGCAGGGCGATGATTGTTGATTCAATTTCGCGTGAGCCGAAGAGTTATCGTTGACGAGTTCATTCTTACGCTATTTTCTTTCATGAGCGTGTTATTGTTAATGACTCGCGCCTGACTCTTCAATGCATACGCTTTCTGAATCGTTGTTAGACAGTGCGGTTCTGTGCATGTGCGTCTTAGCGAGGAGAGATGAAGCAGTGCTGTACAGAAATCTGGTGCCCGAAGCAGACATGATGAAATAACTACTTTGTCTTTGCTGGTATAGTGCAGAGCACGTTAACTACTTGCCCGAAAGCTTTCTTTCTTGTTGTCTTTTGTAATAACAAAGTAAGACGAGGTATAAATTGTGCTTCTTTCGTCATTTCACACGTTTGTGGCTGTTGCTCGCGACACTTATATGGCTGCTTGTTTGTTCTGGCGTCCTGAAAGATGAAATTCATCGATCATTACACATTGTTGTTGGCATCGTGAGTTATTCACTGAGCGACATATCGGATGGGATTAGGGTTTTACAAATAAAAAGTAAGAATATTCTTACATTCAGCGTTTTTCTTTTGAACCTAATTACGGTCTCGTGAAAGCCACGCATATTCACGGCAGGGGCTCCGTTTGTCGTATAAGTGTTCATATATGAGCTAACAATCTTGCCGGTTTTATGCAATATTATGAAGCACGCTTGCGAAAATAAACATTCACTGCATACTTAGATCTGTCGCGTTAACGTGAAAGAAAGATTTGCGTTCATGTGCCATGCAAATGACTTCCGGGACACCCAAATTGCGGTGCAGTAATCGCACGGAGAAATTTCTCGCTGTAAGTGCAGAAAATAAACCTAACCTAAGGAGGAAACAAACGCGTAAGTATGGGAAAAAAAAGGTCATACGTTACGCGCGTTCCTTCATGCAATATCATCAAAGTAGGGTTTATTTCGTTGAGTATATGTTACTGCTTTCGTCCGTGCACCAAATAGCAGCGTAAATAAGAAATTGCGAGATAAGGCGTCTATAGTCACGTCACATTGTATTATTCTCTTTTCTTCTTTATTGTTTTCTTTTTTGTGTGTAAAAGAGAGACGTTTTTCGGTTCCGCCCTTTCCTCCTCGTGCAGCAGCATCAAGAGAGCCGCCGCAGCAGCAGTGCAAACTCGGCGGCAGCACCGAGTGAAGCGAGCCGCAGCGAGCGCTGACTCAGCCGGGGGTGGGAGGGTCCAGACACGGGGGCGAGAAGGCGCGCCGGGTAAAGCCGCACTGCAGCTCGGAGGAGACAGCGGCGCGACTGTCGAGAGAAACAGGAGGCCGCCAAAGAGCGCACACGCCAGCGTAAAAGGAAAAAGGAAACTCTGCACGAGGAAATGCAAAGTCACACCTTTTCCTCGGTCTTCCCGTTGCTTTTTTTTACTGGCAACCAGCTGTTGGGGGTCAACAAACTCCGACGTTGCTCGAAGCCTGCGCTGTTACGCCACGGCCACATGCATCGGAGCTGAAGCCCACATGTTTGCACGCGTCAGTGCAGCGCCGCGTGCGAGTTTGGCGCCGCAAAAGAAGCCGCGTCTCGTACCATCCTCGAGGCACTGGCCTCCTCTCGGTGCAGTGCGTGCCCTGTGACGCGCGTGGTGCCGTCGCGGACAATGTAGTCCCGCTCATTCGTCTTCGGAGCGAGGCCGAAGACCGCTTTGAAGATATACCCCCGTATTCAGATACGCCCCTCGACTCGAATTCCATCCTTCACTTGACTGAGTTGAGCACTGCGCCGCTGCTCGCCTGAAATTGACGCTGCGCTTCTCAATAATTGCTGCAGAATATTGCCGATATGCAGTGACTTGTACTGCCAAGAGAGGGCGCTCCCATCGACTTTTTCAAGTCGAGGAGAGCTCTTGAGTGAACGTTTGTGAATGCGGGGGATATACACATCAGAGCGGCGCCGTGTACATTCACTGCTTGGAGTATAGTTTTACAGGCGCGCCACGAACAAACGCGATGCAGTAATGCGATGCACCGCACACACGACCATTATGCGTGGTCGTGTGTGCGGTGTTTACGGCATCACTTGCAATCGGTATACCCTCGATTGTGAGATACATTCGTGACGTGCACATACGTGGGTAACAGGGGGCCAATGCGCCACGTTGTCGATTTATCGCAACAATACAGCAGAGATATTAATTGACAAAGAACAAAAAAGAATAAGCGTGGCTGGAGCGGTACAGTGTCAGTTGAGAATGCGGCTGACCCTTGACGATGAATCAGTACATGCAGTGTGGGGAATAATGAGGAGAAGAAGGAAGACAGAAAAAATGGAAATGAAGAAAAGGAAACAATCATGAGCAACGCAACGGCGTTACGTAGCGCAAAGTTCAGCACAGAACAGGAGTGGGAGAGGGCCCTTAAAAGCTCCGAGCTCTCGGTCCAGCTCTCGGCAGTCCAGGAGGCCTGCGAACGGGCCCGCGCCGGAGGGCCATGGTCTTCCGGTACCGGTGGGGGCGCGGCCAGCAACTGCGGCGGATCCTCCTTCGGGGAATGTCTGATCGGTTCTCCGGGACCAAATAAAATTTATCCCACCTCCAGGCTCAGCGCAGCTGCTAGCTCAAGCCCGCTTGCGGAATAAGCCTCGGGAACTAGAATACATAGCAGCGCTAACATAGCCAGCGAATCTCGCAGACCGGGATCATGCTGTGTGTGTTCACATTCCAGCTGATATAGCAATGGACATTGGATCAATGGAGAACGGCACCATCAGATAAGGATGTTTGCGTACCTTTGCGTATCTCAAAATGTCCCATCCTCGTGCATGGCTACCTGCGCACACAGGTATATCACTCGCACCGATGTATGTACGACGCATGCGCAAACGCCTGCTGCGAACTGCTGAGTCTCTCCAATGATATGCGGCGACACGTCGGATCGGCAGGCTTTACGAACTTCTGACGCGTTGCCGTTGCTAGGCGGCACTTAATTACGCGGGATTATCGTGTTCTTCTGCGTGCCGATCGTGTCGATAATCTCTGCTCTCGTTGTGCAATAATCCGCTGGAGAGGAAGGACATGTGATTTGCTTTCGCATGCCGAAAAAAACAATCACCAAAAGTCCTTCCACGAAAAAGAGGCTCAGCAAGTATACATATACGCCTTTATTGCTGTAAAAAATAGTAAAATAGGGTGTGTGCGTGTAATAGGAAAGAAGTTTGTGTTTTAACGCTACACCATAAAAGACCCCCTTTCGCAGACATTATGGTGTCAGTGATGGCATTTTTCGTTGTGAGCGATATAAAATTCAGGATTGTCCGTGCGCGAGAAAGTCAGGAAGATGCAAATAAAATGCATAACAGAAGTATTCGGTTCGAGTGAGAATTGAACCCACTGCCCGCATCGCGACAATCGAGCTGGCGTTCTATACCACAGAGCCATGCCATTCCTTGAAACTGCTCCGAAAAAGAAAAAAAAACATGTTTATAGTGGGAAGAGTATTCTTGAAGCACGCAATATTACGTGGCAGACACGTAGAATCGCTGCACGCGTCACAATACGTGAATTTGCGCTACGACTGGGCGTTCTAAAGGCCCACCATATTACAAAGCACTCGGGCCTAGTTAATCATCAGCTGCAGCAAAAACATCAACAAGGAAGGACGAAGGAAAATAAGAGGAAAATAACGGCAAGGAGGTTAACCAGCCTATAGACAGCCGGTTTGCTACCCTGTGCAGGGGAGGGGATGGAGGAGATGAAACATAAGGAGATGAAAGAGCAGAGAGGGAAGAAACATCAACAAAGTAAGCGGTTGCGCGTACACGCTCGCGAGTTGTCTTACGAACGCCCCCCGTCGCTGATTCGCGTAGTGGGCATTTAACAACTGTACTTCCAATAGGCATTCTAGAACAGTTTGAAACGGCCATTGTTAAGCGCACAGACGTTCGGTTTCTCGCAGCATGGTTGAGGCATGCACTGAGAACCGAAATAAGCAAGGCTATAGCAGTTGACAAGGTAATTCATGTGGGGCCCGATCATATACGCTGTCGCGTTGATTGATATGTGGAGTATAACAGCCCGAAACCACCATATGAATATGAGAAACGCCGTAGTGGAGAACTCCGGAAATTTAGACCACCTGGGGTTCTTTAACGTGCACCCAAATCTGAGCACATTGGCACAGCGTACGCTGTCGCGTTCTTTTCCTGAAGGCGAATCTCAAACGTACTCCAATGTAGTTTTTTTCTTCAATATTATAAACTGTTCTGAAGAAAGCATCATTTGTTTGGTTAATAGGGCAGTGGAGTGTTCTTGAGGGAAACTATAGGTAATAAGAGAGCGGCGCACACAAAGTGGTGTGAACTCTTTTGTAGTCATTCGAAGATGCAGTATATTGGGGCTCATGTCATTCTGAATAGTATAGTTACGTCACCAGTGATGATGCCTGAAAAGGAAGCGGCGAAATCCATGAAAGTAAACGTTCGATATCGGAAATATATCCTAAACGCGCAGTGAATTGCGTCACCGCGATGGCATGCAGTCGGTGTTCGCAGTCGCTCTTCGCGATCAACGTCATGTGCAAAGTACTTTTAAGGCGTGGTTTATAATATGGAGAGTCAGGAATGCGCCGGAGACAACACGTGACAGTGTATCAAATTGAGCGTGCATGTTCGCCTGATGTATGTATTACATCGCGAGAGCATATATGCCGACATACGACTTTGCCGGGTCCATATAACGCATATAACCACTCCAAAGTATTAACATTACTCGTGTCACATATGACAACATCCGATGCACTTTGTACATTAGTGCTTTCGCGTTTGCTGCGCTAAGATCGTTGCAAGCAGGAAGACCTCCTTTTTATTCTGACTGCTTTTATTCTGACAGATAGCACTACCCCACTGTCGTACTTTATATCTGTATACTGCAGTTTCTTTTGCTCCTTGATTTTTTTTTTTGCGACGAATAGAGTAATGCGTTAACAGCTGTATTATCTGGCGTCCGTTTATACGCAATCATTTTCCCACACAGGCATAATGAGTATACGGAAAGAAGACTGACTACCAAGTTTGACACCCTCTTCATCGATGCAATCAAAATTCGGCTAATGCACGAAATTCATTGCACTGGCAGTCGACGGAACGTAACGTGGTCTGCATTTGGAACATAATGTCATCTCCAATTTGATCATATGGTGACACCGCCTAGACAGCAATGTGCGGCGGTCTCGCGAAAACTGACAACTATGGGGTAACGGTGTTGCTGCCATACCTATAGCCTGGAGAAGTCTTCGCATGACGTCACCAAACTGTCTCTCATCGCTGTAACACAAACGCCGAGAGTCTCTCTCTCTCTCAAATTATTACGGAGCGGCGCTCGTGCACATCTCGTGCCCTTACAGAGCTCGCGCAGCTGGCGCCATGGAGTGTCGCAACACTTGCACACACTTCTTTAATATACGGAGCTCCGTGCACGTGTAATGTATGCGCACAGGATCGTCGAACAGGCCGTCTGAGCAACGCGCATGCAGCCGCAGAATTGACACGGCTGACGACACGGCTGACGCGATGACGACGTCGGTTGCATCGAGTGCAGCGCGCAGTACAGGATGCGTGCGTGCCTCGGGTCGATTACGTAGCCGGCGGCCGAGTCCTGTTTCCCAAGCAAGCGATCTGTGTCATTCATCGATTTCCCGCAGGGAGAGAGTCCGTGCGACCGGCTGCTGCAGCAAGTCCATGCTTGTCCCGTGCCTGAAGGCTGAGACGAACGGCCCCGCATATTTAACGACGGTTGAACGTTTCTCGGGATGACGATTGAGTCAGACATCCCCGAGTGCCAGTTGATCATTAGAGAATTGAAAATTTCAAGGAAGGGAGGACCGAACCGGGGAGAAGGTCATCACTGCGGTATTGCGTACTGCGCGAAGCATACATATTTCAAGTGCAAGCGCATGGGGAGTCCATCGTGTCATTAGTTATACGGATAATGCGCTATCGGGGTGGTGCTTCTATAGTTTAAAGAAAATGGGACTTTGGCCATTTTGTGTTTGTTTCCTTCGCTCATTCACATTTGGCTGGATTCGATGTATACTGTAGGTGTTCTCGATGTGATACAATGTGAAAAAGGTAGAGAAGAATGTAGTAAAATTATTCTAAAATAGTAAAAAAAAGCTGAATTAAATACATGAGAATACTTATATAAAACTTTTATATATGCTTACTCCCCATAAACGATCTAGAATTGAAGCACGCCGAAGAAGCATGCGATTTGGTTCGCGTTTTCTAATGGCCCTTTAAATTAGGGCTCCATTCCCCCGTAGCTGGGAGTCGATAAAGAACGAGCCGTTTCATCCGCAATATCTAATTCCGAACACGTTCAAAACGTATATTTTGGTTCTATTTCGTTAATGATGTGGGCGTTCTCCACTTATCTGGGACATCTGCAGTGTGCACTAGTAATCAAAATCGAAGCCCTCTTACAGCTCGACAAGGCACGCAGTTGCACGTTGAGCTGAAAAATTACGTTTTAATATACCAAGTGCTCGTGTTCGTCTTACTAAATTTCTCGACAGCGTGGCCAAGCCGTGAATATATATGTATACGATTGTCTGTGTTAGCGCCAGTCATTCTCATCCCGGGTAACACGACATCCTAGTATATGTTGGTGCTTCTATATAAAGGCGGTATCACGCGCAGCAACGCATTCTCTCTCTCTCCTTCTCTCTGCCTATCACGCGAAGCTTCCCCGACAAGCACCACGTGTCTATGACTGTATCGCAGGCAACGCGTAGTTTCTGTCGTTACTCCAATAACGAAAATCATATACTGTTGTTGTTTTTGGCTCCTTCCCGGGAGGATACGATTTCGCATTCGTAAACGCGCAGAGCACGCGTGCCACCACCCGGAAATGAAACGCGCGCACTTGGCAGGTGTGGCACGCAAGCTTTCATGTATAGGCGCACCGAGGGAAACATTACCAAAATGTTCCTCGCTCTAAAGTTTTCCATGCACGACACACGGCGCGCACATTTCCAGAAAAAAAAAAAACACCAACCTTCGAGCGCATAGATGTTCGAGCGGTCAAAATAAACCCTCAAATTCGAGCCATTTTCGCTAAAAGGGGCCATCCGCCTGGCCATTTCGCTGCCCCATTCATCCTGTATCCATTCGCTTGTTTCTCTCTGTCGTATTCGTGCTTCTTGTTCACTTCTTCTCTGGTGTGCGGGCCCGTCTTTTTTGGAAAATCTGGCAATCGCGAGAAATGCGCGATTCCCTCCCGTTTACGACTGGGCCGTTATGCCGGGCTTCGGCGATCGGTCGCGGTATGTGCGGGCACCTCGCCCGAAGATGCATGCAACGGGGGGGCGTCGTCGTAAAAATGAAGTACCAGAACATATTGCGGCGCGCCTCCACATCTCCGGCGTGTACGTTGGAACGGGTCCGCGCCCTGAAATGCGTTGTTTAAATGCGGCTCCCGAATCATCCCGTATATATGCCTTCGCCGCAGGTTTATGTGTATACATACACGTCGAAATCGTGAACCACTGTCATCAGTATTCCTTCAAGGCTTCGCATGTGGATGGTCCAACTATCGGGAAAGGGGGGGGGGGGGGTTAGAAATAAACTTGCCGCGCAAGTATCGCATGTCAGATATAATTCCCGAGTGCGCAGATAAGAACAAAAGAAAGGTAAGAAAAAAAGAAGGCTAGCACGTGAGTAAATGCGAGATCAGTTGCCTCCGGTGGTGGCAAACCGAACGACAGACGCGCGGAACTTGTGGACCGTTGAACGGGATGGGTGTAACGGGTTTCAAGTAACGTTGAATTCCGCTTGCCACTATATACATATCTGGTCGATCGTATACGTACGAATTGGTCGTTTTACGTGACTGTTAATGACGCCATCAATACGGGAAGTACCGGGCTTGCTGGAGTTTGACCATGTTTTTTTTTTTTTTTGGCATACACCAAACTAGAGGTAGACGGAAAACGATGACCAGCTCCCAGTCTGTTGTTTTGCTTCATCTTTTATTTATGCGTATTGCTTAGTGCTATACCCATAAGACCGCTCTCATTATCCAGCTTAACTGCCCTAATACAGGAACTAAGAACGCGATACTAAACTTTTTATGTTCTTTTCTAGGAGTCCTGAACCAACCATTTCTAGTCATATGGTGGTTTTGGGGACGTTAAAACCCACACAACAATGAAAATCATTTATCATCTCTCGAGATTTCCTTCCCTTTTTTCTGTCTTTGTTATGCGTTGCGCTTGTTTTTATTGTTTTATAATATACATTAAATTGAGGTGATGTACCAGATCTCTGCAAACGAAGCGAATAGCTTATGTAACTGTAGGAGTGTACATTCTATAATAATAATAATAATAATAATAATAATAATAATAATAATAATAATAATAATAATAATAATAATAATAATAATAATAATAATAATAATAATAATAATAATAAGTATCTATCCTCGATAGCATTACTAGGCTGCCCCGCGCCACTCTCGTTCGTAACGTTGGAGCGCCGGAAAATGCCGTTCCCTTCTTGCTGTATCTTTCATTTTTCCACGGTTCCTTCCGCGTTTCTTCCTCTCTTATCGTTTCCGTAAGCCTCGCCCATCGCGGTCACCGTATCTCTCTTTTTTTATCACCCACTTCCGTCGCCTTGCTCACATGCCCGTCACTCATCCGCTGCCGGCACCACCTGATTAGCTTTTGGCGGCCATGGCGTTGTAATCCAATTGAGCGCCTTATTATCCTTTCGCCTTTCGCCTATTATCCTTTTTTTTGTAATAATAATAATAATTGGGGCCTAACGTCCCAAAACCGCCATATGATTGGATTATGAGAGCCACCGTAGTGGAGCACTGCGGCAATTTCGACCACCTGTGGTTCGCACCTAAATCTAAGCACACGGACCTCAAGTATTTTTAGCCTCCATCAAAAAACGCGGCCGCCGTGGCCAAGATTCGATTGCGCGATCTGCGGGTGTCTTAGTCGCTATACTCGGGGTCAACTTCATGTGGGAATCAAGGGAAAGCTACTGGGGCGGAGCTACGACACACGTAGTCCTCCGCGAAGAAGTCCGGCTCGACTCGCTTTTCGAATTGCCGGCCTTGTTCGAATAATACCACTGCATTCATAGAATTCGCTACGTCTCCTCACGCAGCTATTTGTGAGGAAAATGAGACACAGGCTCCTTCGGCGAGTCGTCGGAATAGCTGGAGAGCGACGAGCACTCGCCTAAAGACGAAGACGCCATTTTGACTGTGAGGTGCACCTAAAAAGTACGACGTTTTCAGAGGTGCGGAAACGCGAAACGGCACTTCATGAAGCAAAACGAGTATTCATATCTCACTAGTTCGTGCAACGTCTCTTTAAAAACAACATCTCGTAGGAAATAAAGCAATGTTTTATTTCATTTTATTGTATTCACGCAGAAAACACAGACGCATTTGTGCTCCCTTAAAATCAAGAGACATTAATACTGCAGGTTCTTCAGCTGTCCACTTACGCCCACTTTGGTTCCGTATAGCCTTTCCTTCATTGCCGCAGAGAGTTGTCTCTGAGTACAGAACCACCGTGGCGGGTATAAGTTTACATTCGAATATAACGTTTAGGTACGGCGCGCTTTATAGGGGTTGTCGTATGCGGTGACAGTATGCTGTCGTCGTATAGCTTGGCGAAACGCGGGCGAAGCCTCGCACGCAGCGTAGCCGTCTGTGGCATACTTGGCGCTCGCTCGCGCCGAAGAGAAGTATTCTTCTTTGAGCGCCCTGACGATTACATTAAGTGCAGAGCACTTTAGGAGCACGGGCTGTCGTGTGCTGTCGTATGCTGTCGTCACTTGGCGTAACGTAGGCAAAGACCAGGTGTATAAACTGAAAACTGCAAAAGAAAACGCAATCGAGAAAAAGAAAGAGAGAGAAAGAAAGGGGGAAAATAGGAAGAAAAAGACCCCCCATAAAAACAGGATAGAAAAACAAGGATAGGAAACGGAGTAGTAAAGAGAGAGAAAAACCGAATAGAAGCAAAGGCTGCCAGGCTCGGCATTTCATTCGCACTACCTCTAGTGCAAAGCAGCCTTAATTTTTTCTTTATGGAAACAAAGAAAAAGTGTGGGCCCGTCCGGGATTTGAACCCGGGACCTCTCGCACCCAAAGCGAGAATCATACCCCTAGACCAACGGGCCGCTCATGGTGTGGACGTTTTTCTATGGACACGTCTTTTCACGTTTTCCAACCGGTTTATAGCACATCCACGTGACCCCTTTTGAGCCGGAAGCCTTGAACCGATCGAGGAGTTCTCGTTAACATGTCCAACGCGTCGTCCCTTTGCGACTCGATTGGCTTGGTCTCACCTTTTATCGGCGCTTTTCATGAGCAAGAGAGAAAGACTGAAAGAGACAAAGACGGAAAACACAGCGGCCATAGCACGAGCGAGGATCAGTAATTCAGCGTGCACGCACAGCCTTGTAAAATAAGTTTGATAGAAAAAAATATTAATACACGTGGCTGCTGCACATTAGTTGGGTCAAGCTTGATGAAAGAAGCGGCAAAGCTGGAAGTCCTTTATTGGTTTCTCGTCTTTACAGCGAAAGCTGTTATGAGATCACAACTGGGGTCACGCGCAGTTGCATGTTGTCCGCCGCCGCCACCGGTGTCCGTAACCACGTCGCGTTAAAATAGAAGCCTTGAACCCGAGTCCGCTGGGTGCCAGCCCAATTTTCTGCCACTGAGTTACGCCGGTGCTTGCAACTTGTTTGTCAAACATGCCTTGGGCAGGCATGACCTAGCACCAATGGCACAGTGGGACTCGAACCCGGGCCCGCTGTGTGCCAGCTCACTATTCTACCACTGAGCTAGTCCGGTGCTTTTTTTTCTTTAATGAATGAAATTATCACCAGTAAAGTACACAGAACATACTTCATCAGAAGTCAGGCAAACACACACAAGCGTGAAGAACGGGAGCTAGTCCGGTGCTTGTGCCTCGTTGTCAAAGTCGCCTTAGGCAGGCTTAATGTCGGGAAAGTAATCGCGTAGTACGACTTATAAAGCGTTATAAAACAGCGAAAGAACAACCAGTTGTCGCACAATGCGATTAGCGTAACGAGTGGGCTGACCAATGCTCCAACCTATTACAAATTCTTGTTCTTGTTTGCCTCTTAACTGTGGTACATACCCACTACAGCCATAATTCCTCATCGTCGTCAGCCACTGCATGGACAATTGGCACAATATTCCTTGCAAGTGTTTAGCGGATACCACGCTTCTCAAAATAATGACAGAAAATAGCATAGCGAATTCCAGCCTACTATCCAAAAGTTTATTATCAATGCCCTAGTGGGTACCAAGCAAGTGTGCTTGCAGTAGTTACCCAATGAGTGTTTTGAAAAGGCTCTGAAAGACCGCTCTTCTAGCTTTCGCTGTGACTGGGCTGCGCCTACCGCGCCGACTTGGAAAAAGACCCCCATAAAAACAGGATAAGAAAACAAGAAGGAAACGGAGTAGCAAAGAAAGAGAAAAACCGAATAGAAGCAAAGGCTGCCAAGCTTGGCACTTCATTCGCACTACCACTAGTGCGAAGCATGCAGCCTTATTTTTTTCCTATAATAGAAACAGCAAAAAAAGTGTGGGCCCGTCCGGGATTTGAACCCGGGACCTCTCGCACCCAAAGCGAGAATCATACCCCTAGACCAACGAGCCGCTCACGGTGCTGCCTTTTTGCTATGAACACGTCTTTTCACGTTCTCCGACCGGTTTAGTACATCCACGTGACCCCTTTTGAGCCAGAAGCCTTGAACCGATCGAGGAGTTCTCGTTAACATGTCGAACGCGTCGTCCTTTTGCGGATACGCTTCCATCGAAACACTTTGCGACTCGATTGGTTTGGTATCACCCTTTATCGGCGCTTTTGATGAGCGAGAGAGAGAAAAAGTGAAAGAGGCAAAGGCAGAAAACGTAGCGGCTACAGTACGAGCGAAGATCAGTAACTCAATGTTCACGCACAGCAACTACCCTGTAACATAAATTTGATACACGTGGCCGCTGCACATTAGTTGTGTCAAGCTGGATGAAATAAGCGCCAAAGCTGGAGGTCCTTTCTTGGCTTCTCGTTTTTAGCGTACATCGCCAAATCAGGGTGTCCTGAGCGATTCTCTGTTAGCTAAAGGACAGATTAACGTTAAGGCGTTTCTGTTCGAAGGTTGAGGAGGCGGGTTCGATTGCCGACCACATCAGTAGGTAGCACTTGAACTTCGCAATATGCAAAAGAAAGAAAGAGAGAAAGAAAGAAAGAAAGAAAGAAAGAAAGAGAAAAAAAGAAAGAAAGGAAGGAAGAAAGAATAAAAAAAGAAAGAAAGAAGCACGAAAGATGTACTTGCACGTTAAGAAGAACCGTCGAAGTTAATCCTTGATACCCCACTGTGGTGCACCTCAGAATTGTATCGCGGTGTTGGCGCTTAAGACCCCAGAATCCAATTAAAGGTGCATAGGAATGAACAGACAATATTGAACCTGGTCGTTTTAATTATGTAACACGCGTGCACCATGTCCGCCGCGAGACGTCTTTCTCGGTAGCTAATTAGGTATGCGTACTTAATTCTGACCGGCCAGCCAGGATTGTGGACGCATTTTGGTTTCCCTTTCGACTGCTTCTTAAGCACAAAGATTATAAGAACTAAGGAAGGTTTGAAATAGGGAACGAACTAAGATGGTAACAAAATGAGAGGAAACAGAGACGATGCCGTATCTGTGTCTCTTTGTTATCACCTTACTTCCTACTGTTTCTGAATTGCGATAATTTTTAAAGCCATTATTCAGTACTGTGTCATCAAATATTTCTACTCTGTGGTTCTTTATGCAGTTTTAGGGGTGAAACTCCTAAAGGTGTGCGTCGTTTTCTCCTCTGTAGTAGTAGTAGTAGTAGTAGTAGTAGTAGTAGTAGTAGTAGTAGTAATAGTAGTAGTAGTAGTAGTAGTAGTAGTAGTAGTAGTAGTAGTAGTAGTATGTAGCCACCTCTAGTTTATGAATTGCTCAATAGATGACGTTGTGTGTATATGTCCTCGGAAATAATATCGCTAGATGGCGTTAGTGGTTTTCGTATAGTTGACGGACGCAGGGACAGATGAACGCTTCGCCCCACTCATTAACATTCACTCCGTGGATATGCTGTGATTTCTTTCTTTCCTTATTTATTTAGATGAAAAGCCTCAGACCACTCGTCAAAGGCGAAAATTGACCGTCGGTGGCGTCAGCATAAGTGATGCAAAAAATCATCACGTAATGAGGTTACCATCTGAGGATATCATAACTTGTCGTAACACGGTGACTTCATCACATGGCATCGCTTAGTCAAATGTGGTGCGATCTCGGAGGTGGTGCGGAACCAGATAAGGTGCAGTAGGTTTGCATTGCCTCCGTATATGGAGGCAGCACAAAGGATGGTTAACTGCAGAAAGCTTTTGGAGGGTGTGGAAGAGAGCGGAGGGGGGTCATTACATCAACTGATAAGATGGTTTACGCCTTCGAGTCGTCTTCGGCAAATGTATATGGGATCCCAGTGAGCTTGGTAATAATACGGAGTGTGAAACGATTACATGGAGGCGTAACCCGAATCTTTTTTTCTATTAACAGAGGAAAACAAGGCCGATTTCAGCCGACATATTCACTTTCTCGGATTTCTTTCTTGGGTGCTCTCTCTCTCCTCTATTTCTCTCTCTCTCTCTCTCTCTCTTGCGCTACATGTATTTATTTGTAGGGGGGGGGGTGATTTTTAAAAAAAGAGAGAAAAGTGATCCCGTAACTGTCTCTCAGGAGGAGGACACCTCAACAGTAGCTCACGAGGGATGGGGGTAGAGAAGCGAATAAAAGGATAGGATTAAAAGGTAGAGAGATATAGAGAGAAGGAGGAAGAGAGCGAGGCGGTGGGACAGGGAGCGACGGACGTAAGGAGAAGACAGGAAAGAAGGTCACGGTTGCAGAAGTCCGAGGATGGGCACCACTGGCGAGAGCTCTTGTCGGCGACAGGATGATGGCGTAGGGCTAATCCAGTCGGCCAGAGCTACGCTCTCGTCGTCGTAGGAGACCGGCGGCAAGAGGTGGCGTAGGACCAACTCAGTTGGCCAGAGCTGCGCTGTCGTCGGAGGCCGCGAGGGCACAACCGGTCGGCACAAAATCCAGCGAGCGAGTCGCTTTGTAGGTTGCTTTCAAATGTGACATGCTTTCAAATGTGACAAAAGGGTGTTCAATCTGCATTATGTAAGGAAACCATCGAATAAAATCCAATCGCGCCTCCCGTTTACTCTTGCAATCTAATCTGTCCCTTGGCAGTCATTTTTCTCTCTATGCCTTCCTCTGATATTTTGCTTCATGAGCATGACACGTTCGCTATTACGCATTTGGGGACAGCACAAAGAGGACTCGCTCACGGCAGATGCCCTCATTGAGCACGGCAGCGGCAAATTAAGGCCGTCTCGAAGAGCCGGAATCACCTTCCGAAGGGGGCGTGTCCCCGCGAGAAGAAGAGCGGTAGCAGTGGCGGCCGAGACGGCGCTAAGTGCCGCCAGGAGTGCTTATGTACGGTGGTGGGGGCCATGGAACCGCGACGGGAGCGTCAGCTGCACAGCGCCGCCAACTCTTGCACCTCGTCCCGCGCTTGAACGCGGCGGCAGCTGTTGGCTACGACAGCAGCCGGCTGCTGATGGCCTGCCGAGGATGCTAACAACTGCAACACGCGCCGGCGGCGGCGTACTCATCGCACAGAGGACGATAAATAGGGGGGGAGATGGCGGGAGGTGTTGCTTGCAAGCAGGCGCCTGGACCTGCTTACGGCGGCATGCACAAGACACACAGACCGTGCCGCCAACGCCGACGGGCAGGCGATGGTGTATGGCCCCGTGGATGGTGGCCGGACGACGTTGACGCCGGCGGGGGGTTAGCGCCCTCGTTACGACGAACCGTGACCCGATGCCACCGCCTTGTCACTCCGTTGGCGCTACCGCAGCAGCGCGGAGCTTGTGTCGGTCACGGGTTCTTTACTCCGTCTAGAATCGCCCATGAGGCACCGAGGTTTGAGATGCACCCGCTGAGAGTATTTTTTACGAGGTATGACGAGGGAAAGGACAAAAAAAACTATAGTGATTAAGAACACCTGAATAGAATCCACTGTGGCTGGAGCTGTCTGTAGGAAGTTGGCAGGTTGCGGATCGATTCGGCAACGTTACAGACTTAAAATACATGCATGACAGTCGGAGTTGTACACGAAGGAGAGAAAAAAATGTAGTCTTTGGTCAGTACTGAAATCCGTGGCAAGGAGAACAACACTACACGTCTCCCCGCATCTATAGGACCTCGTCATAGTGATAGGAGCTTCAGAAAAGTGTCTTGGAGTGCCAGGACCAGTTTGTACATGATACTGCGTGGAAACAGAGTGGAAATGGGACAAGTATGAATAACACACAACACAAGCGCTTGTGGTGTGTGTTACCTCTGCTTGTCCCATTTCTGTGCTGTTTCCACGCAGTAGCTTCAAAACTCGTATTGCCCACACGTTCATTTCGATGTAAAAAGAAAAACGTTCCCGTCTGATGCTAATTATGGCCGTGCAAGAGTACATCGATGCAGTACATCGATGCAGTCTTGAATTTTCGTATCAAGAAAGATAACTTACTACAGAAATCAATCGACGAGGTGATGCATCATTTTTGTCAATATTACTGGAAGCACAGTTTCGTTGCAGGTTAGCTGGCACATGGTGGGATTGATAGAGAAGACACATAAACAAACCGGACCCTGCAGCAGCCTAATTGAGTCAGGTAACGCAACATACACACACGACGGTATACTCTTTCCCAGGCCGCGTTGCGTGCGTTTATTATAACAATTTTTTAACGGCAGATCACTTTCATGGATAGGACGGACACGCGACGACAGGCGCGTGTCTCAGTGAATGTGTGTATACAGGCGCTGAACGCGTGGGTGGACAGCTATACAGTCTAAACGCGGAAAATGTGTTCCGCACGCGCGTGCTCTGAGGACATCATTAACGGACACGTCCCGTCCGTCGCGTGCATCGGTAAACACGACCATGATACCGTCCTCCCTTCGTTACCTGTCCCTGTGTACAGAAGAGTCATTTGCGCGACGCGAAATAGTGCAACGTATACATCAGTGTAAATCGCTACTTCGTCCGCACGGGAGGCGCTCTCTTTCATAACCGGAAACGCACTTCCAGGGGCGCGCGTGCAAAGCGATTCCGCAATGTCAAGAGTGACACATCGTATCACACGCTTAGAGACACGCACACTTCGGTTACTCTCTTTGTCTCTTGCCTCTGCAAGTGATATTCTCACCCGTCTCGATTAGCGATATCCTCCCGCGCTGAAATGTGTTTGTCCGCTAATGGAGAGGCGACGAAGGTGCGCACGATTAATGACGTCGCCAGTGCCGGGGTGTGGATGAGCGCATGCAAATGGAAGCGCTGTATTGGTGTACACGCTGGAGAGATGGGACTCGCTGCGTCCTGTGACGTAATTTGCTGACGGATGCAGACTCATTACCGTCTGTTGCTGCGCAACTGTCCGCGTGCAGTTGTTTTTCCCACGTTCACATAATGGGCGTGGTGGTTTATCATGCATCAAGACACTGTTTTGTTTTGTTTTTTAATTATGATTGTTGCGCAATTGAAGTGCGGTTGGCCTCTTAAAAGGAGCGGCAATAAACAGTGCCCAAGGCAACGTTGGTCATTGCTTGAAGGGATGAAGATGCGCGTTAGTGGAGATCTACACAATTGAACGAAAACAAGAGAGAATCAGAACCTGAGTGAGCCATATAGAGTCGTTGCTATATGCTCTGATCTAGACGAAATGAAAAAAAAAAACTTTGCGAATGGTAAAGCCGTAACGATATATACCAGAACTTCACTATGGCGTATACCTACTGGAACTATAAGATTCAGTGATAGACGAACTGTAAGGTCGTCATGTCTGCATTGCAAAGAACTAGTGTACGAGTACACAGACCAATAAAAACAACGTGAGATGACAAAGCTAGCTGAACTCACAATTAATATTGATGTAATTGTGAATACTGCTTATAGGAGTCCAGCTAAGGTGCCGCCGTTGGTGCTTTATAGCTTTACGTGGTTTTTTTACAATATTATGCAAATTCGCTGTAGTCTGCGGTAAAGAAAAGAATGAAGAGGAAGGTCACCACTACTTTTCTGAAAAAACATACGTTGAACAGTGAACTTACAAGAACTTATCCATGAAATTGTTGGCCTTAGTGTATACATGACGTTAACTTCCTACTTCACATTGCGCTTTGAACAGCGTTATGACAAGTTATATTCCTATTTATGACAACTTATTTGGGTAAAATGAGGTCGCTCACGTATGAAATGGCCCTGGTTGATCGATTGATAGTGGGGTTTAACGTCCCAAATTCCCATATGATTATAAGAGACGTCGTAGTGAAGGGCTCCGCAAATTTCGACCACCCTGTGGTTCTTTAACGTGCAACCAAATCTGAGCACACGGGCATAGAGCATTTTCGTCTCCATCGAAAAATGCAGCCGCCGCAGCCGGCCGGGACTCGATCCCGCTACCTGCGGGTCAGCAGCCGAGTACCTTATAGCCACTAGACCACCGTAGCAGGGCTATGAAATGATCACCTCATGAATCTTTGTGTAATTTCGTACGTACAGCGTGAAATTTGCGATTGTCCGGCAGCGCTGAAACGTTCGCGACAATAGGGAACTTCGCCTCTGTAGACGACGCACATATCGGGAGCGTACATGTACAAAGCGCTCACTCCAACGATCGACGCAAGCTATTCTCGGGAACGTGTAAACTTCCGGGTTTTTCGAGACATCGTGTCACGCGCCGATACGAGACCGGTTTAGGCAGCAGCAGGATAGAGATCTATAGGGTATACATGCGCCGGCATCCGTGCACGTGCGCTTATCCGCGATTCGCACAGCTCTATAGAGAAGCCGTGCATCGCAAGGCTGTATCGTATCTCACATTACACGCTGCACTGAGACAATGTGTCGCGCGATTGTATCCGGCATGAGATAACCAATGTAGGCCAAGCCGTGTGGGCATCCATTCAAGTGTAGCAGCGTAGAAATGGGTGATATTAAAAGAGTTAATTAGTTATTATTGGGAATAGAGAGGGTAAGACAAAAAATAAATCAGCAATAATAATAATAATAATAATAATAATAATAATAATAATAATAATAATTGTGATGATCATGATCAGTGGTTCAATGTCCATGTGCAGCACTGCTTATTTGCCCATATTTCGTCTCCGTGCCACTATACCCTTTTCGAGTAAATTAGTGGAAAATCTTTCCTTATTTTCGTTTCGTGTAAGAGCGTGATCCGGGAATGCTCAATTATACTATCATATTGCCTTTTTTATTTTCTTTTTCCCGTCCACCAATGCCATCTTCTTTATTCTGCGACCGTGGACAGCGATCGCACAAGAAGTGGCATGAGGGGGAAACGTTCCTTCGATTACACTCGCCGTGGTCTCCGCTCTGCGAAAAACGTTCCGGGCTTTTCAATTATGCCATCGCCAGTGGCTAGCAAGGAGGAGGCAATTTTGGCAGTCCGCGTGGCGAGCCTGTGCGTATTCCGCCCGTTTGAAAGACCACACGCAGACTTTGACGGTAATTGCGTCCCTAATGTTCCGGTGATACCGTTAAAGAAGAAAGCGTACGCAGCAGCGCTTCCTAAATTGGCACTTCCCCTTCTACAGCACATAAAATAAAACGCGTACATGTATAATTTTGCGCGTAAGATTCAAACGGGGCTCCGCTTTTCCAACTCGCAAAGATTAAACAAAAAAATTTTGAGCGCTGTGTGGGCACGCCTGTCCGTGTTGGCCGTTAGTTCACCATCGCTATATCACATTTCGTGGTGGGCCTAAACTCACCAACAAGTTGAAATACCATTCTTACGGCAGTGAAATCTCTCGAATACTTTCGAGCGATTGGGAGTCACAGCTATAGCCAGCTGTAACACGGAGGTCAGCTCGCTTGCGCTTCTGGGTCACGTCAGGCAGGAGGCAGTAACCAGTGCAGTCTCGGACTCAGGGCCCCAACCGTGGAGCTCATGATCCCTTACCCCAGACCCCCATCAATAAAGTTCTTTTTTTTTAACATCGACTCTTACTTTCGAACTTTCCTTCCCTTTCCACCTGCCCCGATAGCCTCCGTACCTCTCTTTTGTCGGTTTTGTCCTGCATCATTTTTCACAAACTTGCCGCAACAAGCGAAATCCTAACATATTTTTCATATCATTAAGTCTGGAAAATTATACTTGCAGATGTTTAGAGGGAATTGTGTAGTCGCTAGTGATTGATATTCGCTGTCGAGTGTATGTGCAAGTGGTGGTGATGGGTAAATTTTTGTTTCGTTTGCCGTTTACGGAGTTTAAGCAGAGTACGAAAATGGAGACCTGCTGCCCATGACGCCACCACAGCGTCAAGCCTTTGGCGGTACGAACGAGCGTGACGTACACGCCAAGCCCATGCAGCCTCCCAAAAATTCGCGGAGTGGTCTCGTAGTTGGCCTCTGTATAGTTCTGCAATGATCGAAATTTTCTGGTGCTACAGGCAACAAGGGTAACTGACTGGATTCCCAGAGAAGGCAAGCGGATTAGGGGGAGACAGAAACTTGGGTGGGCAGATGAGATTAACAAGTTTTGTGAGTATGAAGTGGCAGCTGCAAGCACAGGACTGAGTTGACTGGTGGAACATGGGGGAGGACTTTGTCCTGCAGTGGACGTAGTCAGGCTGATGATGACAATGATGATGACAGGCAACACGAGCTCGTATCTCTCTCTTTTTTTCTTTTTCTTTAAACACGATAGCGTTAAAGAGCTTGTTTCGTAGAAAATCCGGCGTGGGCGTCGGCATCGTTGGTTGTGAGCGGGAAATCATCTTTGCGTGACCGGAAACTCGAGAAAGATGCAAATAAAATAAATAATGAAAAATCCGTGTCTGTATGGGGTTCCAACTCAGGTCGTTTACGTGGCAAGCTGGTGTTCTACCACACAGCCACGTGTTTGCTTGTGAATACATTGAAAGTACGCTCCTCTGCTTGGAAATGCAGTGAAAGTAACTTTCACGCTTTACCAAAAACTCGTCTTCGCAATACATGAAATATTGCCGTAATAATACGTCGTACCCAACGTTCTATAAACGTTGGTCGTACCAGCGTACATTGCCATCGAGCGTTAGAACATGTGATTATCATAATGACTTCATTGTTTAAAGCCAGCCACCCACTACAATAGAAGGCGCACCCGCTACTGCATCCTTAAGGCCACGTAGTGAGTACATAGCAAGTTGAGAAATATTTTATACACTAGGTGTTTGAAGTACGCACTAGAAACAGAGTATTGCTATCGCGTTCAGCTCTCAAAAGCAAAGCTTCAGCCCCGCCTCGCCATTCCCCAGTTTGTTTGCAGAAAGAAAATCAGGGAACGATATTTACCCTCGTGAAGTCGTGACGGCTGCTGCTTTTCACGTAGTAGTAATAATTATAAAATATTTTAATATGTGAAACCTCACATGCCTGGCGGGAAGACAAACTTTAGAAAAGAGAAAAGTAGGGTGGGTAACGAGTTCGGAACAATAGATATGCTACCGTACAACGGGCAAGGTACATTGGGCATGCTGTCGTACACAATGTGATGGGGGATATCGAAAGTTAGAACGGTAGAGAAAGAGCGAGAGAGATCACACGCACACGCATACACAACGTCAATGTCCGTCAGTCTTAATTTGTGCGGTATGCATTATCAGTCTGCAGCCGCCCACTCGAGTATGTGATCTTTAGAATTTTTACATGTGCCTTCGCCGCCGTCACACAGGATGACTTTCCAGCAAGGATATTCCAAAATAGTTGCTGCGACATTGGTGGTGTGCTAGAGCATTTGCAAGTCTCTACAGATTGTATGCGTATACTGGTAGATACTGGTAGATATTGGTAGATATGAATACTGATAGATACGGGTACATACTAACAGAACCAGCTGCCTCCCTCAAAACTCGGTCAAACTGCGGATTAATGAAAAGAGGCGGCATTACTTCCTCGCGGAAAAATATTTAAACAAAACTCAATCTTTTACTACTTGACGCCTTCTATGCGTGGCCTATTTCATCTATCACACCCGTGTCACCAGACAAACATTTATCTTCTGAACTCGAGCTCGCCTCCTTCTTTTCTCTTTTACGTCGCTCTGTTCTCGCGTTATAATATGCCGTCACGTCATACCAACTAGCCCGACCCGCCACACTTCGAACTTAAGGCCTCGAGAAAGCGTGAGAACGGAAGCTCATGCGACTGCGCTGACGCATGAACTCAAGAGAGCCCGAGGTGCACAGCGAGTGGCGGTGCTCTATGACTTCCACGAAACGGGTCTGTTTTCGGACAGAATTACAACGACCACGCGAACTCATTGCAGGAGAACAGAGTGGCCGGAGCAACCAAATGCCTCGCCACGACTCTTGCAGCCTAAGTGGGCGCAGTTCCTGGGGGGCACACTTTTTGTTTTCCCCCCTCCGTGAAACAGCTGGCGTACGGCAGTGGCCAAGGTCTTCCATCCGTTGCGTCCGCCTGTACACACATATGCGCGTACGCACAGCGGTTGAGATCGCCGTGGGAGTCTTGGTCGTTTATAACGCGGCGAAAGACCCCTTCGCTCACTCACTCCGTTTCGCCGGGCACGGCGGTCGCTACGGTCGCGCAAGGCAGCCCTGTTCTTGCTAATGAGCCGTGGTGCCTCCTTGCCGCGGTTCCGGGCTCTCGTCGACGCACCAAGCTCACGGACGAGTCGAACCAGCTGCGCTCTTCCTCTTCCCACGAAGGGCTGCGGCCGCCGAAGCAAAATTTTCCAGCCGTGAGAGGCGCGCGTATACCGACGGCCCTGCTGTGGCAGCGATTAACTCCAATAAGAGGGAGAGTAGAGCCCAACACCTTTTAAGCGCCGGCTCCTGCCACTGACGTGTGGGGTGGGAAAAGCGTGCGAAGGTATAGGTGAATGATTTCACGTGGCCTCACTGATTTCTTTCTTTGAAATATCACTGCATTGTTTGATCCGTGGTCATATTTAAAAAAAAATAAAACGTTCTTGTTATTCTACCCAATGATAACGGTATAGCATTTGCATTACGGGGTCCGAATTACCCGGAAAAGCTCACAACCTGCGTACAACAATAGCGACAACACAATTTGGCAAATCTTGTGCTATAACACACGCGCAAGCCTCGAAACATCGACTCTGGACAATTCCTAAAAACTAGTATGATTACGTATAGGTTGTCTCTGTGCCTTAGGTAGGTTATTTTAGCTCGCTGGGGTTGTTTCTAATAGGTTGGTTTTTGCCAAGCTCTAGCTTGCTGATCTTTTGTTGTTTCTACGTTTATTCTTCGTTTGTTCTTCGAGTGAAACCCCAGACAGCACCTGCAGACACGGTATTACCGATGCCCAATCCGCAGGGACAGAAAGTCGCGTTTGAACTGAGCCTTCGCGCGTCTCGTATATCTACGGGCAGGATGTCGTTGGCGTGAGCCTTTCATCGTATAAAGTTTCCTATAAAATTAACTAGAGGGCACTCTGGCGTTGTGATGGTTCAGCAACCATGGGAAGGATGGGTAGTGCACGGATTTGCCTTGACTTCGTACTTGCGAGCGGCGAATCGCACTTGTGGCTTCGTTTATTGCTGTGTTTTGGTTTTGTTTCGAAGGAAATAACAAACCCTTGTGAAATTCGTGACCCGATTTTAAATGGTAAGCCTAACTGATTAAGGTGGTGAAGCGCAGCTGCTGAACATTTATCGATTGTTGTTTCGTGACAAAGCAGCTTCAAGCCACGCGAGGTCAAAAAGAACCTAAAGTACGAAGACTAGGCAAATCCGCGTACTACCCATAATTCCTATGCTCGCTGAAGTTCCATGCGTTGCAGCTCTCATAGACACGAGCGCCAGAGTTCGTCCCCCCCCCCTCCCATGTGTAAATATAAGAAACTGTGTTACGTCGCATCGAAGTTGCCTCCGAGCCGCGCCGTTGCCCATATAGGTCAGTGAACTCAATCATGATTCGACTGAATATAGGACTCATTCAGACTCAAATCGAGCCGTGAGTCTGGGTTAGTATAGTATTTTGGTGAGATTGAGTACGAGTGAGTCTGGCTCATGAAAAATTCAGTGAGTCGGAGTCCGTGAGGCAGCGCTATTGATATGTTTCTCGAGAGAGTATGAGTGAGTTTCTCTTCTCTTTGCCCATATCTAAGCATTTCTATCAGTTATACCGGGATTCATGTTTATACTCACGTATATTCAAACGTATTCCAAAATAGTATCGTTCTTATAGCATTTCCATATTTATTGATCAGAGGCGTGAACAGCGTATAGGGGGAATGCCTTGACCTACCACCCCACCAACTTCCATAAAAGTTCTTGATAAATATATGTTATGTAGTCATCTTTTTTTTTAAAAAAAACGCCCTTATTCGTTTGCAACCACTCATATTACTCATTCCAAGGTACCATATCAAAAAGCACCAAGAAAAGCACCGATTACGCGATATGTTGGTGTTAAAGAGCATTGACCATAGTTGACCAAGCTAGTTGTAAGATAACGGACTCCGGTCTCGACTCAGTGAGGCTCACTCAAACTCAGATTCATAGAGCCATGAGTCTAAGTGAGTGCGGATGAGTAATATTTTGGTGAGTTTGAGTCGGAGTGAGTCCGGTTGAAAAACATTTTTGTGAATGGGAGTCCTAGATCTAGGCGAGTCCGAATCTGAGTGGGTCCAATGCGCAAGATGTATTTCTTCAGCGAATTATGGTGAGATCCTCAGTTTTTGCCGACCTATGTTATTGCCTTTATCGTTGTCTATTTATTTATTAATTCATTTGAAATACCTTACATGGCCACATGGGCATTCAGTAAGGAGGGCTTTACAAAAATTTTATACACCAAAGGTATAAACCCAAATTCACATGAAGAAGCAAAATATGTTATGCATGAACAGAACAATGTAAAACATACAATTAATACGATCGAAATTCTACAAAAGGTGAATGATACAAAACCAGCAGAAAAGGTAACAATAAAAAATGAAATACAATTGTGTTGTGTATTATAAAGTATGATAAAATACCAGCAATAATACAAGTGATACAAAGAATACTTTGCACGAAAAAAAAAGGGGGGGGGGCTATAACTTGTAAGCCATTGCACACGAAACTGAGCGGCCACTCGATCAAAAGCACTGACTATTACGTGCGACAAGTTAGGCAGAACGTGGTCTACTGGAGATATGCACGTTGAGAGATTGCCTGAATTTTGCAGAGTTAGTTTCCGCCACTATATCGTCCGGTAAGCTGCTCCATAGGCGTATATGGCTCGCGGAAGTGCGGAATAGTTGAAGGCATCAATATAACCGTAAAGTCGCGTGAAACTTAGGATATTATGTATTCTACGAGATGTGTCTGGAGGTTCAACACATGAGGGTCAAGCTGGTATTTATGGAATTTGACACGTATTTATGGAATAATGACAAGAAGGCAATATCACGACGATCACTTAACAGCTCGAGGGAAAAAGAGAGCTTTATTTGTGTCACACTTGAACGATAATTATTGTTTTGAACAATGAAACGAGCGGCTATGTTTTGTGTTGATTCTAATGAAGTTATCAAATATTTTTGATGAGGAGGCGAGATAGAAGAAGGACACTCAAGTTATGGGCGGACGAATGTTTGGAAAGCAAGCTTGCGAATGAAGGAGGGTGAGCTTCGAAGGTTGCAGCGTAAGTGCCCTAATGAATTGGCAGCATTGGCACATACGTTAGTAATATAGGTAGTCCAAGAAAGGTTTGGAGTGAAAGTGATGCCTCTAAATTTAAAAAAAGAGGTCTCGGATAATGGGCTGGTTTTTATACTCTATGAAAAGTTGTATTTGGAATGCTTCATGCTAAACGACATTACTTTGCACTTCGTTGAGTTCAAGTGCATTAGCCATGTGTCACACCAATCGGTAACTAGGTTGAGGTAATCTTGAAGGGAAATTTGGTCGTTGGAACTGTTAATTTGGCGATATATAATGCAATCATCAGTGAATATGCGCATGTAGGATGATATCTTATTGAGCAAGCCGTTGATATAAATGAGAAACAATAGGGGACCAAGTACGCTTCCTTGAGGTACACCTGAGGCAACAAGAGAGAAGGATGAGGAGACATCGTTGACCATGGTGAATCGTTGCCTGTTAGAAAGGAAATTTCGGAGCGAGGACCTAGCTGTTGACGTCTTCCTTTTTTAGCGGACAAGTGGTAGTGAAGCAGTGGGATTTATTTAATTTCTTTGGCACCAACCCGTTTATGGTGCAGACAGTTTTTGTGATAGGCCGCATAATTTCAAGTTTCGTGGTGCCTACCCGTTTATGGTGCTGACAGTTTTTTTTTTTGTGATAGGCCGCCCTAATTTCTGTGGCACTGTTGCCGCGGTCATTTTTAGTGGCCGTAGCAGCGAGCTGTAGTGGAATTAACCCAATTGCTTTGGCGCATACCTGATAGGCCGGCCACGCATGCAGGATATATACCGCACAAATTACGGCTGTCTTAAACAACTTCGCTTTCAAACAATGAATGTCGACAATCTAAAGGAAAAACTTAACACTGTCGATGGCGATAGTGATGAAAACCGAAGCAATGTTTCAATAACCGTAATGCCACCGACGAAACACATCATTCGTAGAAGTATAAAGCGCGTATTTGCCGCTACTTTACCTGAACTCTCAAACTGAACAGCAGTTTCCTCGAAATGACACGAACAAACAAACAAAAACTAGCTAATAAACTGTAGCACTTTCTTTATCGTACTCTGATGGCTGTTTCGCCACTATGCATACCATTTGGGCCAAAGGACCCTAACAGTGGCGTAGTGAGGGGCGCTGGCACACCACGAGCTCCCCCTCTCCCCTCAGTTTTTTTTTTCTTTTATTTTGCATGACATACAAATCGAAAAATGACACTCGATAACATCTTTCTGCTAGGCCCCAGTCAAAGTGGTACCCTGCCCTCCTCCTCCGTAAAAGTTTCTACGCCCCTATATACCCTAACTACCGAATAAGCGCGAATGTGTGAGTTATTACGCGCATATTCAAGTTGTGGTAGTTTAATAATTAACGAATCACTTAATTGTGCCCTCTAACCGACCCATAAAGGAGACAATGGCGCATAATCTGCACTTAATTGTACCGGAACAACGCTCTGACTCACATCCTTACACCGCTCCTTCGGGCCATTTGCTTTGTTTCTTGCTTTGTTATCAAAGCGTTGAGATTCCCAATGAGCTGACACATTCAGCCACGCTCTCTAAAAACCCCTCTAAGCTTCCTTTTTCGCATTTGCTATTCGCAACCCATACCTTCCGGTGCTACGCGTGTGCTGTATACACTAGCGTCCGCGAGCATTACACTCTGTTCCATGTTGAAAGGCAAAACCACTTTAATGGTGACGCCGCTGGAGATTACATCGTGGTTACGAAACAACGCACGCGCGCGCTTGTACAGGTGTAGCAATAAACATTCTGTCAAAAGTCGTGTTTCGTGTGCAGTGACTGATATATTCTTTTACGCTCGCACTCTTTATATATTGTTGGCGGGCATAAATGAATAATTGAAAAACAGAAACTTGACAGGTGGCATGTGTGCTGTATTTTGTTTGCCGGTTGCCAACAGATGTGTCCTAAACGTACTAACACAGGAAGTGCGCTTAACGAGAAGTATAAGCCGCCTGCATGTGCGACAGCTGTTAGCCTGTCTGAATAACATGAGAGAGTGGCGCAGCTGTTGGAAGGCGCACCGTACCTGCACATTTATTTGTGCGTTCCGGGAAAGGAAGCAAAATGTAGAACTGATCTGCACACCGTGCACCGTATTGATTTTCCATATGTGGAATTTTAAGAGTTTCTTAATTGATATGTGGGGTTTGACGTCCCAAAACCGCCATATATGATTATGAAAGACGCCGTAGTGGAGGGCTCCGGAAATTCCGTCCACCTGGGGTTCTTCAACGTGCACCCAAATCAGAGCACACGGGCCTACATTATTTCCGCCTCCATTGGAAATGCAGCCGCCACAGCTGGGATTCGATCCCGCGACCTGCGGGTCAGCAGCCGAGTACCTTCCACTATAGACCACCGCGGTGGTGGCAATAGTATTCTTTACTCGACTTTATAGTGTAATGCCAAAAACATGCCGTGAATGTACGTAACACTGCGTAAAAACTGGTAGAAACGTACCGTTCGGACAATCATAGTATTTCAATACTTCTTAGGGACTGTGCGTGGCACAAACGATGGATGGAAACGTGCGTCAGGAGGTCGAAGCGCCGGTCGTCTGAGAGAACAGGTGGTGGTCCCTATGTGTGTGAAGGTGTTAGCGAACACGCTTGCATGATAACAACGATCGGTTCTTATACGAACTGCAAGCTTCGTGACTCTTGGCCGTTATATGCTATGGTAAAAGTTATCGCAAAATAAACGCGCGTCGATTTCAGATTCATGCTGCTTTGCCCATGTTGCGCTCTTCTCGTGACCTCAGTCGAGCGACAATCACGGACTGTTCAGTGAGCAACTGCTCTTATTTGAGTACTGAGCTTTGTGTGAACCTGGCCGCAGCGTTCGATAACGGGTACATTAAGTCAGCAGGGCAGGGAAAAGTTCTGTGATGTGGCTATTCATCTGTGCAGCGGTGCAGCGCGCGGCCTGCGTCCGCCTCGGTGGCTGCGCTTTCATCGCTCGCGATCGCCAGGAAACGAGAAAATGATGGCGGCCACGCGTTCGATAGCGATGGGAGAGCGGCAGAAGAGAGCGTGGATCACACGTAGACGTCAACGACGACTGACCGTTAGGAAAGGAAAAAAAGGGAATGGGGGCGGGGAGGTCAGCACCGAAGGGCCTTTTCAGCCGACCACCCAGCCTTGGGAACGCGGTGCGACGGATATTATTACTTCCTGAAGCTCGTGCGGCACGCCCCCGACCGTGCGCGCTGTGACACGAATATGGGATGGCCCGGACGTGGCGGCTGGTACGCACACGCGGATGGCGCCGTATGGCAGCGACGCGCGTGACGCTGATGGATGCGTCTCCAGTGGGCAGCGCAGCCTGAGCGATGTGCGCCTGAAGGAGGACCACGTCACAAAAACACAGCGAGCAGACGGAGAGCAGCCGGTGACCGCGCGCAGTATATGCGAGAGCGCCAGGCCCACCCATCCTCCCCGTGTTCCCAAGACAGGACCACCCCCGCCCGCCGGCTAAGAGCACGAAGGATGGCGTAGTAGCAGTAACAGCCTGGGATGCAGGGTGTATCGCACGACCCACCGTTGTGATGCCGTGATGAATTGCCCGCTCCGCATGGCTCTTTTTCGGTTTCGGCAGTCGCCCGGTCTTCGGCGCTCGTGGCAACCGGCTGGCACACTCGAACCTGCTCTCTGTATGGCTCCCTACCCTTACCTTAGCAGATTGCAGGGAAACATTTCGAGTAATGGCTCTGAGATCAAAGGATGTATGGCCCTAAGTAAATGTACAAAAGGCATAGGACTGGCATGGCAACTGACGTCAGCTCGTGTCAGGAGACGTATGCGCTGGTGTCTATAGGCTCTCGATTAGCACGGGAATGCTCGCACCATCTGCCGGAGGTAGCTACGCGGAGACAAAGTGGGCCCTGAATGAGTGGCAAATCGCAGCATTTATCGCAATGTCCTTCGTGCAATGATGGTTATAAGCAGCTACTGCAGTAAGCGACACGTGCTCGAGCATAAAGCACCTTCCTGCTTAGTACTTTGACCTACATTGAGAGGTTCGCCTGATGCAGCACTGTTGGCAAAGTAAGTGCCCGGAGAAAATGTGCACTCGAGCGACAAGCAGGAAAATCAATGAGCAACCCATACGCGCAGTGCGTGATCCGCATTGCATAAGGTGCAAAAGGGACGGACACGACGCGAAGACGCGATTTGATATACACGGGCGCCAACTTCATCGCCAAACGCGAAACCTATCAAAGTCCCTGGTACGAAAGAATGGGACATGTCAGTGGCCTACATTCCAAAAAAGTTGTTCATGCAAGTTGTTGGTTAGATCCGTGTGACTTAATGGCGTGAAAGCAACTATGGTTACGATGCACCAGCCGCAAGATATACCTTGCTGAGAGAGAGAGGGAGAGAGAAAAGAAAAAAAGAGAGGGAAAGATATATATATATATATATATATATATATATATATATATATATATATATATATATATATATATATATATAGAGAGAGAGAGAGAGAGAGAGAGAGAGAGAGAGAGAGAGAAGTACAGAGGAAAGGCAGGGAGTTTAACCAACATTGGCTCGGTTGCCTACCCTACACATGGGGGGAGGGGATTAATAGAAAGGAAAGAGATGGAGAGAAAAGAAGAAGGGTAATAAAGAGGTGCATGAATAGCCAGTTGGGGGGTACATAAAATAGTTCAGTGGAAAACTAGGTCGGGAAAGACCTGCGAGAAGAAGAATTTGGAGGAGCCCCATATACGTTCTTCGGATTTCACCTTTCCGGTTGACGCAAGGAGCTGGAGGACGAAGGTTGCTAGTTGCGGGAGAACCTATACAGTCTTTCAAAAACTACCAGCAATAGCCCCTCCCGAGCAGCCGCCTTTCAATGACAGTGTACAACTTGCTAAAAACTAATAGAAATTCGTTACGTATGGTCTAAACTGCGTTAAACCACACGTTTCACCATACACACTAAAAGCCGGTATCACAAAAGAACTTTAGGGAAAGCCGAAGTTTCTCGTATCCACTGTCCCCTCAGCAACAGATTCACATTTGGGCGTGGTGCCATCTTGCTTCAGCTTATTAATTTTTTTACGTTCTGTGTCGGATCATGAACATTCTAATTATGTTCAATGTCACTATGGGCGTTATACTGCACACCGGATGATGGTGTATAGTGTGCGTAGTAATGCGTGATTAAAATTTAGCCTCTTATGGATCTTCTTCCGTATATAGCTTAGCAGTATAACTACGATGGATGGACGCGTCCTTTCCCTTTCGTAAATTAATATGCGTACGTCCGCATAATTTATGTGCTTACTCAATAGCCGTGCTGAGATTATTCGGTGAATTCGCTCTCGTCGACAACTTTCCTGCTCAGCTGAAGTGACCTCTCTGAGAAAACTGCGCCGCTGATGTTCGTTCTCCTGAGTCATGGTGTTTTTTTTTTTGTCCGTTGGTGGCGTTGGCGTAGTGCGTCACAGCCCCGGTGACGATGACGATGAAGATAATGACAATGACGATCTTGGACAGTGACTGGCTTTTGCAGGATATGACGTCTCGATATGCCTTGATGATGCATTTCGTATGAATGGAAACATACCAACAACCACGAGGGAAACGTGCACAGAGCGCGTCTTTGCCAACTTCAGGCTAGACTCGATACCACAAAGGAGTAATAATGAGGACAAACGAAGTTCGCAACTCAACACCACAAGCCATTTATGACCAATAAATATTGAATATAACGGTATACCGCTTTATCACTTTTTTTTAGGTTTCGTTTGTGGAATCCGAATCAGATACACTACAAACACACACTACAGAACAAAGCATGCACTACAAAGAAAACGAGCCAGTGGTGCGTAGGTTGCAAGGAACACACACACGCACTTTTGTCTGTTTGTGTGCACATACAGCTACGTGAAGAGAACTATCGAATCGTTCTCGTTTTCCACCTAATAGGGGCATGATGCAAGAGAAAGCGACTCAGGCGATACGTTTTTCTTGCTATAATTTGCAGGGCAGCGCGATTGTGTACCATGGTTCCGCTGATCCCTTCATATATTTTTCTTCGACGCACAACACAAGTTGGCCGCTTGCCCTTGCTGAAGTCGCGTCATTAGAAGGTCCGCTCAAGCAAAGAGTGACACAAAGGAGGAAAACGCGGGGGAGGTCGAGGAACGTGCGGAGAAAAAGCGGAAAGTTGTGGGCGGGCGAAGCTGCCAACGCCTGTAGTGTTTCGAAATTGATCACCGGGAGAACCGTTATAAGCCACACGAGGCAGCGAAGAGAAGAATAGGAGTCTGCGAGCCGCGGCAAAGGTCAGAACGTGGACAAAGGACAGACCGGGCGGCCGCGTACCCTATAGCTGGAGTCACTTTTCTTTTTTTTCTTCCTTTTTCGTGATTTCTCGATATCAATCGTGTGTACGAACCAAAGCCGTGTGACAGCCGCCATTTTCGTTTCCCAATTTCGTTCCTGGTTTCTGTGGATGTGTGTTCTTTTCATTTAGCCCCTACGTTGGTCTTTATTTCTCCACGTGTCCACTATGCCCGATATTTTTTTTTCTATGACGTCATCTCTGCGTCCCGTTTGAACTCTTTCGTCGCGAGTAATTAGCATTGGCAAGCGGAGCAAAGCCTCGAAAGTGGTTACACTCCAGACTCGAGTCGATTCCAGGTGTCAGGTGCCCAGAGGTACATCTATACTTCCCAAGGTCGTACGGTGATGTAGCGAACAAGGCGTTGCATTATTCTGCTGGCTTTATTCTCTTTCGGAAAAACTGGATCCGAACAGTCCGCTGGTCACGCGAGCCAGGTGCGGATATGGGCCTCTTTAACGAGTGACGACGTCGATTGTTGCGCGCAAAAAGCCACGAATAAGCCGTCGTTCACATTCGTTCGCTTTCTATATTGTCGCTTTTTGTTTTGTTTTTCGTTGTTGTTGTTGTTATTGTTGTTGTTTCGAGGTGCTACGTGAACCACGCTCCCTCCTACGCGTGAACTGACCGACCTTCGTCGGACGGAAACGTTCTTGCATACAGACTACACGCTCGGTACGTGACTGGAAACAACCGAGTGGTAATAAGTGTTCCCGTTTAGAGGGCGTCCTAAAGGATCGACTGGAGAACTACAGCAGGGGCAAATAGGGGCCCTGGGATGAGGTTGTGTACAGCCTTACCTCAAGCTGGTTGAAAGGTGTAGGTATATTGTGTGTTGAAAATTGTAAAGCTTCTGACTGCGTGATCTATTAGTTAATATTGTAACAGCGAGCTGTGATAAGACGGTTTTATTTACAGGAGGTGAACGATGGTCGTTTGCGACAGCACACTGCGTTTGTGCCAAGACTCTTCGTCTTCCTCTCCTTCTCTTCTCTACCTTTTACTAGTCTGTTACAATATTATATAGGCACAGTAAAGAGATACCGCCCTTTAGCTTTATTAACTCATTTTACTTCTGAAGCTCTAATACGCGTCATAGCAATGCTGCGTAGAAACGAGGAGTTCAGATTGAAGTTCGAAAATTTATAAAAATAAATACTCAAGATCCACGAAGTGAATGCTGATGATAAGCGAAGCTGGGTCTTAAGGACCATCAATGTATAAAGGGCGGATTGATGGACGGATAGACGCACGGAACGGCACAGACGTACAGATGGACGGACGCACGCACGGACGGACAGTCGGAACAGATGCATAGACGCACGGACGCACAGACATATGCACGCACAGAGTATACAGGCTATTTTAAACCATGTGCGAACTATGAACGCTTTATATATTTACTGTCAACAGCAAAGGTTTACGGGATGTGCAGCTCGTGGCGAAGCGGCGAAAAACTGCATTGCTGCGCCCGCCTATATACTGTGTCGCGGCGTGGTGTCGAGGTTACCGTACGCTGGCCTCGGCAATTAGCAATGGCGCGTTTAGACAACGTGCCGCTGCTGGATCTAATTTCGGGAGCTGTGGCTGATAACGTCAACACCATGGCGCACGTCACGGTAGGCTGCGCAGCAATGGAGTTTTCCGCCACTCCGCCACGCGCTGCACATCCCGGAAACCTTTGCTCTTGACAGTACGGTGTATGTAATACCTGTTTCTGTCCAGCAGGAAGCTACGACAACTGGCGTCAACGGACTTAGTGAGAGCTTAAAGAACTTCGCTCCTAAAGTAAGAATATCTCTAATGAAGCCTATTGCAATGCAGTGTTTTGACGCTTCAAGCTTACTCATAACTGAGCCAGGCGAACAACAAAGCTACTGGGACGAGCATGAAACACTCTTCTCTAAGTAATTCGAGTACGCGAGTGAATATTTCGAGAGCACGAAACCCGAAATGAGGCGTTTGACGCGACATTCTTCAATGGGCGGGAATTTCGATACACTTGGGGACGCCATGTTAGAGGCGCTTTCTAATGTATTTCGCTACCTGATCAAGTTTCGCTTAAAAATGCAGCCCTCTTAAGATCGAGCGGATGTTTTCGGCAGTGTTTCTTCTAATCATTCACCAAGCGCTTAATCCAGGAGAAATGCTCGTCGGATTCACGAGGGAGGATTTGATGGACCGGAGGCCTCTGAATGGTGTTAATTAACAAGTTAATTAACAATTGATTGATTTCCGCATATTGTAATTAGTCTCGCTTACGCAACTTCGTGCCAGAAACAACGCCTAGTTACAGATCTTGGCAAAAAAAGTTTGTGGCACCTATAGGCGCAAATAATTATGTTCGGCGTTCATATTTGTTGTGTGCCAAATTCGAGTCGACCTCGGCAATCATAGTTTTTATAAATTTCTCATTCGTACATGCAACTACGCAAACTGAAAACCGTGGCTAAGCTTCTCCCCGACTTGTTACTCACGATCTACTCTTCCAAGTTTCGCTTTTTTTTTTCACCGTCGCGGTATTTAACTTAGATCACGAGGCTTCCTGCGTGCCGCAGAGTCCCTCCCGTGCGTGTTTCGACCGTCCTTCGCGAATACGACGACGCCTGCCGGAAATGTTCTTGCCAAGATTACACGTCTGCTGCGGAAACAGCCAAGTGGTTTGCGTTAGCGCGGTAAAAACCAGGCAGGCGGAAAAAGACATAGGTGGAAGCCAAAAGCGTTTTTTTTTATAGTATGCCTCCTGTTCAGTTGAAGAAAATAAAGTCTTCATTGCAGCTTCCATTGCCTGCTGGGCCTTACCACAGGACATTGGCGGCGGTGGAAAAAGCGGTGACGAGAGATGCATGCCGAACTTACGTGAGAAAAAAAAAAATCAGTCGCTGCTGTAATCGAGCATGACTTCGTGAATATTTCGTGCATGGTTTCTCCTTGCACAATATAGCCTTGTGCATATTATAGCCATAATAGTTACGCTTTGTGCATAATATAACCTATAAATGCTTGTTATGTCCATACTACCATGGTCTCAATGAAGCGAATTCTCGATTGCACTCGTTTGATACGTATGCCTATGTAAAGAAAACGAGTGTGGCACGAGCTGCCGTGCCATCTGTCGATGGCTCGGAGCACCATGTCCCACTGTTGCATTGTTGCCAGGTGCAGGTCTCCGCGGAGGAGCTGCTGGCGTGCTGCTGATTACCTCGAGATTTCGTGTAGGAATAATTATTGCAGGGCACCCTGTGCCTACGAGCAACTAGAGAACAGGTGTCACCCATAAAACGAAAGCGGTGAATTTGAAGCTTATACGTCAGCCAATATTTCTATTTCTGCTTTCAAGGCGTCTTCGCCTACCAACCTTTCTCTTTGATCTTACATGTCCTTACTGCGAAACCTTCTTTGGCTATCCCCCACTTTGTACGCACGGTTGTCTTGCCGATCGGTTGATCTGAGAAATTGCCGATCGAGCTGAGGAAAGTAATTAGTGTACAAATACTGAAAGTGTCTGCAACGACCCGTTTAAAAATGAAAATCCTCTGCGTTACATTGTAAACCGTGGTTTCGCGATTGGCGCGTTTCAATTAAACTTTTTGAGAATTTACGTACTGAAACCAAAATATGATTATAAGAGATGTCATGTCTAAAACTTTCAACCACTTGAAGGTTTCAACGCACATGGGCTTCTCGCGTACCGCCTCCAGGAAAGTGCAGCCATGAGAATGAATTCTATCCCGCTATACTTCCAGACTGCAGTCCAAATGTGCGCGTCTTATAACGATAAAGCGACGATGGCATCGCTAACTGTGCAGCCGATGTCGAGCAAGGGACAAAAGAGAAGCTTGTGCACGGAACATTCCCAGATAAATGGCGACGCATGGATACGATTTTTCGCCACATCACCAGTCGCTCTGATCGCGGTGATAAGGACGGCGTGCGAGCCAGTGACTTGAGGTAAGGTTAGACCGATCGGCAAGCACGGAAAGCTGAACAGCCTTCCCGGCGCATGCATGCGCCAAGCTCGCCATCGTGATCGTCGTCGTCGTCGTCCGTGGGTGCGAATGTATACGAGTGATACGCGTATGTAATTTTGCTTTTGCTTTCCCCCCACTTGCCTTGGTGCGCATCGTGTCTGCTGTACTCCGTTTCGCATGTGGTAACGAGCTACGCAGTGGTTGCTCGTGAAAGCATTACGCGCTACGAGTCTTTCTACGCATCTTGAGCCGGTGCTCGGAGGACTGGCTTCCGCAACAGGACTTGAGAAAATGTGAGAACCGTTTCGGAAGGCTTCAATAGCGAGTCAGTGCTCCAGCGAACTATACAGCCACAAGTCCCTGCTGTCGCCATGCAGAGACCGCCGGTTATCGGACAATTATCCCCGCCTTCCAAGTTTATCCTGCTCTGCGATTCTCGTCGACCATACGACACTCCGGAATGCACGAGACTCCTGGCATGTTACCCGGCCCTTAAGACATATACTGATTTACCATGTAGGCCTAGCGCCGTCCACTTTATCTTGCTGCAGCTCGCAAGTCATGGCCGCTCTCGATTTATATAGTCTTGCTGTGTGCGCGCTATCCAACCGTCTGCGTCTCCTGGACCATGAACTTTTGAAAACTGAGAGCTCCAATTCGTCGAGGACAGTCCTCCGAGGACGATGCGGTGGAACAACCCTCACTCTTCAGGGCGTGCTCATCGGTAAAGGTAACTTGAAAGAGCGCGCATGTATGGCCATATGTTGGTAAGTCATGTTAACTTTCATATAGCGCACATTGAGAAGAATTTCTGAAAATAACGATGCGTACAAAGCGCCGTGTGAACGTCGTATTTTTTAGTCTTCGTTTTTATTGTGCGCTGCGAAAGTGAACATGAAGGTGAAAGCTATATGTATAGGCGATCGATCTCCTAGATACTACGCAACAGGGTATACTACTCAAAAATTGCGTGGGGTTTGTCATGTTGTGCACTCAACCTCGACCATTTGAGGGTATTCGCTGCTGCCACGATGGGTGATATACAATGGTGTTGTTTGCTCTGTTTTTTTTTTTTCGCCATGCATTATGTGCGCCTTGATATCTTTTTCGACGTTTTACGTAGAACAGTGGTTCTACGTAAAACGTAGAACCACCGTGAGAATTCTGGTGTTCATGCCTTCCTTCACTTGATTAAGGAGAACCAAGAAAATAACCGACTGAGAGAAACAGTGGTTACGGACCGCAAGTTTAGAGAGGCACTTATGCATCTTCACGCAATTCTCTCATTTTGCTTTCGTTTATTCATCATGTGTCTTTCCGCATCAGCTTCGGGGTGGGACAACAATATACAGCGGCAAACTGTGGCGTACTACAAGCTTGCGTAGTCATTACAGCACTTCCGTATACAATGCATATATTACGAGTCTTATCTAACATTCGTTCATTTATTTATTTTTTTCATTTGAATTTGGTTAACGAAAGCTGCCGCTTAGCTGTTGTTCAGTTTTCGTTACCGATTTGTGATAGCAATTTCGCGGATACTTTGTGGATGCTGTAGACCATACGTCAGCGCTATGGCACGCTCGAACGCTTCGCCTAACTGTAAATGGCGTCCTATATAGCCCATTATATAGGTCGCTGGTTTTTATATGGTACACAGCACGGTGCCTATTAATGTCTATACGCTGTGGCGTATAGATGCGATGGTTCACGTTCATAACGTGTGGTCCACGTTCAGATTGTCGTAATTCGGCATTGCGTCAATGTTTCTGACAGTGGCGATAGGAGGATCGCGTGACGTGATTTACTGATAAAACTCAATGCTATACAAATTGCAAAGGTGCGTTTTTTTTTTTTCACCGCTTGACCAAAAGATAAGGAAATAGCAGTCTGTCGACTGATAATGATCACAGACCAGAATTTACTCAAGCCCGGTGATTTCACACATCATTTACCCATATGTATGCATGTCAAATAAGTGCAAGAACTGTAGTTCAGTATACTATAGAGCCACTCCATAGAGCACGTCGTTTGGGGATGTCGAGGAATAATGAGCAACACCGACGACGCATGCAGCCTCTAGCGATCGCCTCCGCACGTGCTGGTGCAGTGTGTCTCAGTTCCGCCCTTGGCGATTTATTTTCGGCTGTCCAGTGGGCTGAAGACGCCGCCAAAACTCAATAACTCCTGGCCGGAGTCCACCTGGCTGGCGTCCATGCTTTTGCCCGTCCCACAAAATTGCAGGCATTTTTATTAACTTTATTTTTTGTATGTCTGAGTGAGAGTCCATACCTAGTCAACAGAGTGATGTAAAAAAAATGCTGGTCCCCTTAAAAGCTTGCTTCGAAAGAACACCGAGAAATACCATGAACTCAAGATAAAACTTAAATTTCCCCGTAAAAGGTGGATAATTTTTTCGACGCACCCGCCCAACTGACTCCATGGCTTTATCGTCTGAAATGACTTGCATTAAAAAAAAAAATACGTGGTTCATGGTGCCTGCCTTCTTTTAGGGGTCCCTAAGAATTTGAGAACGCACGTGCTACATGCATGCTATGCACGACGATGCATCTGCGGAGCGCCTGGGGTTCGCCAAAACGTACCACCACCTGCTGGCTCGATTTTACTAGCCTACCATGTGACGCAATTAAGAAAAGTATGTGGCCAGCTGTGATGAATGCCAGCAATTTAAGCGACCAAGTACCACCCCGGTTGGTCTCCTCCACCCCGTGACGTCAGCCTCATCACCTTTCGAAATGGGTGGAGTGGATCTTCTCGGCCCGTTTACGCGCCCATCAAATAAAAATCCTTGTCTGCGTCTACCACATGACACACTATGTGGAAAACAAAGCGCTGCCAACGGCCACGACCATCGGTGTATCGAGCTTTCTCCACCCATTCGCAATACTTCGTCATGGACCGCCTCATATCATTCTTAGTAGTCGTAGTCGATCGCCAATTCGTAGCCGATGTAGTGGAAGCTGGAGCTCTTGTATCTCTGTGCTTGTCAATTTCGCCACGTGACTCCGTATCACTCGCAGACAAACGGTGCCGTCGAGCGCACCAGCAGAACATTCACCAAAATGCCTTCGATGTACGTCGACTCCAGACACAAGAACTGGGATGATATATTGCCCTTTATCACCACGCCTATAACACGGCAAAGCATGAAATTTCCGGCTACAGTACATTCTATCTTCCTTATATCAGACCACCCCGCTGCTTCCTTGACACCCTCTGCCTTTTCATGCTCATGCGGACTCTTCTATTGCCCAGACTCTCTGCCGCGCAGAGGAACCACGTCGCCTAACTCAGCTCCGTATACAATGGCATCCCAGGACCTCCCCAAGTTCGCGTATGATTCACGACACAAGGATGTGTCGTACGAAAAAAGGGAGACAAAGTATGGCTGTGGACACCCTTTCGCAAGCGCGTCCAGTACCAGAAGTTCCTGGCGCGTTGCACCGGCCCTTTCGTCATCGTCGATCGCCTAAGTGATGTGACGTATTCCATGGCTTGTCTCGTTTCTCGCAGCTGCTGTTCTAGGCAGACGCAGCTTGTTCACGTCGCCCGCCTAAAGCGCTCTCATCCTCGTGACTCTTAGTGCACGTGATGCTCGCCTAGAGGGCTTTTTCTGGCACAGGGCGAGTGTTACGCCGAAGCGGCAATGTGAGAACGAGGGAACAGGAGAACGGAGTGGTCCGTCTTGGAAGCAGCTCGGAGTCGGCGTGGCTACCCTTCGCCATTAATCCTTTCATAAACATGACCCATCGTAGCAATATTTAGGTTTCCTCTTGCCTGTGTTCTTTTTTTTCTCTCGACTTCTTTTAGCGTTAGGTTTGGTTTCTTTCTCTGTACTCATGCGTCTCAGTCACTTACACGTCCCATATATCACGCGTATTGCAATGGGGTCGCTTTATTTGTCCAAGAATATGTGTAGTGGGGAAGAAGAACAGTCACAAGTTAAAGGCTAAATCTGTTTATTTCACATTGGTCGTGCCCTAAAATCATTCCTTTTCAATACAGCGCAGACTGAATTTAACTACGTGATGACCGTGGCCGAATCACTTCGCTGAATTGGGAATTTCGGGAAATCAAGAAAGAATTTTTTCGGTCCTTCGAAACCTAAAATTGTAGCGTATAGCAACACCTTAAAGTTACCGGCACATTTATATTGCCACATACACACGAGGGTTAATTGTATGCAGGCATTTTTTTTCGGAGGCGGGGAAGGGGGGGGGGGGGGGGGCTTCCTTAATCTAAGGTTAGAGCCGGACAGGCAATAGTCATTTTGAGCTATGTATGCACAGCGAAAAAATTCAGGGAGAACGGGGGGGGGGGGGGGGGGGCACGGGCCCGTAATGCCATTCACTGCCTACGCCAGTGTAAGTGCGAGGGTTATAGCCCTGACACGGACATTCCCATGTCCGGACCGTACAGGTGAGTATATGGCGGTCGCGCGAAGCTATGAGAAGCTAATCTACATGCAAAAATGGCAAGAACGTGTGCAGTGGTGTGAGAAGTGCGGCACGCAGGGCAAGAGAGATGCAAAGTAGAGTTGCTGTATATATATAAGTAAGTGCTACCTATAGGTTGCATGGTTGTGCGTATGTACGGTTAGCAATCACAGCTATGCGGTGAAGTCGCATTCTGTTTTCACAGGCGACATGCCTATCGTGTCACCAATCGACATGTTTGGCGTGCCGAATACCGGTGAGTAACATGGTGGTCGATGACTAATGCCGATCCAATTCGCAGCAACGGTGTGGTCGAGAAATACAAAAATTGGCCGAAGCCGTAAGCTTCACGCAAGGCATGCATGGTTGCTGGACGACAGACGTGTAAGTCTGCTGCCTAAAGGTAGCGTATACAGTAACGGTAATGCATAGGGATGATCAGTGCCATCTGTCGCACAAGCCACTAAATAAAAAAAGCACCTACTGGAAGGATGAGCCAACTCCTAGTGGCATTTTGTATGTTATGTCGGATGCCGAGTCTGTTGTTCCGTACACGTCGGGGTGGCTGTATGGTTTAACACATAGCATTGCGCATGCACGAAGGACAACCAGTGTCAAAATTAAAAAGAACTCACTGCACTACTTTTACTCATATATCGCCGGGAAAGTTTAGTTAAATCGGGTTTAGTGCCATGCTAGCTTCGTTAATTCGAGTTGATGTCAACATTGAGCCCATTGAAACTGTCTAGGGAACAGACATTTCTAGCGGGAGTTTCTTGAGATCGGGTTTCGTCAGATCTATAATTCTAGCTGTATTTATTAATAAGAGCAACAGAAAATTTGACTGGCTAGAGCTGTGTAACGTAGTTTTTAAATCACTGGTAACCACAATGTCATCGCAGACGAGCAAAAATGCTTCCACGTGATATAAAGTTCTGGGGTGAGGAAAAAGTAATGCTCGAAAAGCACGGGCATATCAGTGCTGTTTATTATATATATATATATATATATATATATATATATATATATATATATATATATATATATATATATATATATATATATATATATATATATATATATATATATATATATATATATATATATATATATATATATATATATATATAATTCTTTCCTGCAAGGAATTTGAGCATGTCACATAGTTCACGTGTGGAGTCCACGACAGGTTTCTGTCTATTATGACTCCCAAGAACCTGTGGCTTCTGCTATGTATTCTTCATTAATCGATATGCTGTAAGCAGACATTGGTTTCCGCGTGAACGCTACCACTGCACATTTTCCGCAGGACACATCGAGGCCTTGTTTACGAAGAACCTGTGGCTTCTGCTATGTATTCTTCATTAATCGATATGCTGTAAGCAGGCATTGGTTTCCGCGTGAACGCTACCACTGCACATTTTCCGCAGGACACATCGAGGCCTTGTTTACGAAGATAGCATGACGTCGTTGTAGCAGCCTCCTGAAGGCGGGCGCGTAGCTGAGGCCTTGTCACACCTGATGTCCAAATGCAGATGTCATCAGCGTAGACAGAAAGTTCTACAGTACTAGGTAGCTGCTCGACTAGACCAATGAGAGTTAGGTTGAAAAGTGTAGGGCTTAGCACTCCTCCCTGAGGAACTCCTCGGTGGCTGTAATAATCTGGTGTTGGGCCAATCGCTGTCATCACGTAAAATGATCTCAGCTGTAAGTAGCTGTACATCCACATATATATCTTGCCACCAAGACCTACTGTTTCCAAAGCACTAAGGCGTTCATCTTTTATTGAGGCGACGGCCATGGTGGCACTTCCCTTCGCGAAACTTGCGCGAGCTCCGCGTAAAATTTCGCGTGCCCTTCTCCGATCGAGCCAGAATTCAAATCATGACAATTAACGTCGGCGATCGGTAATATGTGGGTGGATCCCGTAAGCCGTGCAATACCACATGAGGTGTAGCTAGCTTGAGAAGCGGGCACAAGGGGGGAGAGGTATTCCAGTCGACTGAGACGATACATAAATTTAATGCGTGTCTGTAACTCAGTCCATTACCGATTACGCAGCAAGCTTTTGTCTTCAAATGTTGTACAGATAGCGTAACACACAGCCGTTTTTTTTCTACCAGCCGTATATTCAATGAAAACAACTGATGAAGGGTTTTCGATTACATCGCACCATCTGCGCATGGACCTGATCAAGCGCATCTACGGCAACGGAAGAGATAAGATATGGTGAAGGTGTGGTGTGGCAGTTACACATCCTCGACAGATGTTACAGTGCTGTACTTGAAGAACTGCAAGCGTTCTCATTGATTGATTGATTTGATAGATATGTGGGGTTTAACGTCCCAAAACCACCATATGATTATGAGAGACGCCGTAGTGGAGGGCTCCGAAAATTTAGACCACCTGGGGTTCTTTAACGTGCACCCAAATCTGAGCACACGGGCCTACAACATTTCCGCCTCCATCGGAAATGCAGCCGCCGCAGCCGGGATTCGAACCCGCGCCCTGCGGGTCAGCAGCCGAGTACCTTAGCCACTAGACCACCGCGGCGGGGCCTGCAAGCGTTCTCGACTGGACCGCATGTTACCCGCCTGGCATGCAACAAACTGTTTGTCGATCGTCCGCTTCGCGGACATGTCACTCCCGCGTGACATGCCTGTTCAAACATGAAAACACGCGAGGACGTTGGCATGACACGCTGTGAGCTGAGCTGTTTCCGACAAACAGTCCAGGGGGTAAAAAGATAACGCGTCGGGAATATAGTGATGACGCTGATACGGGCTCGGAGAATTCCAGCCATACTTGCGACTGCTGTTATAAACAAGCTCTATATACACGTGCGAACGAGGTCGCACGGGACGGCAAGCACAGGCACGTCTTGAGAAGTCATCATTTTTCTTCGCCTATAAATAAACCCTTATCCGAGGTTCTGAAAACGTTGTCATTAATTTGTAACGCGCGGTTGCGTATCAATTGTTGTTGATCCATTGCAGGCGGCGATGGCAGCGGCTTGAGTTATACGCTTGGATTCACGCGTTAATTTAGGTTGCGTCTGCTCGAAAGACACTTCACTTATAAAGAACAAACGCGGTTGATTGGAGCGTAGCATACTGGCAAGTGCGCAATAATCATTAGCCGCGTGCGCAGAAGAGTGAAACGACGGCAGTGGCTAGAACCGTTCGCTTGCATAATTGATTTATTATTCGTGATTCAATTCTTTAGCGGGCTGCTGCGATCGCGGTTCGCTCATCGTCACGCTTTCCGAGTTAGTTCACGTGATATCGCTTGCCGTAATTTGCGCCGCCGACTATTAAGAGCTAAGAGAAGGGATGTATCCCCTCCTCCCCCCTAGAAATCATGTCGCTCTTTGTAATCGTTATTGCGAGGATGTTTATAACTAGGAGGTTCCGTGAACAGTAATGCTTCGTAGAGTTAAACCCTATATCGCAGGTATGTGCCACGTACAGCAGTCGGGTAACCCATTCCCCCAACCCAGCACTGTTTTCTGAAAATGAAGCTATCCGCCTAACGGGTCCACGAAGCGGCTGAATTTGAAAGGCTATATCCATATGTCTGTCGGTCTCAACGTGGGAGCGGCCCGCTCCGCAAGCTTATTCGAGCTAGGACACTATCGCGAGCTATTAGACGTTAATGATGTTCCTTCACCTATCCATCACCGCTGACAATAACGTATGTGTCAAATAAATTGGGTAAACCCCACTACTTTAACCACTACTCCACTGAAACTGTCAAGAAACGGAGTGCTGGACAAAAAGACACACGCTGCTTCAACATGGCTCCTCAAGATCCTGCTCGAAACGTTAAGCACGTCCGCAAGCCAGACGAGACGATCCATGTTGCGACAAAAGTACGCAGTGCATGCTGCTCAAGTTTGAAGTGTTTAAGGATCGTCTACCTTTAATTCAAGAGGGACTGTATCCCTTCCTGTAGCACTTTTCATGAAAATTCTGTGCATTTTGTAGCTCTCATAAAATAACCTCTCGGCTCTGTCCAGAGTGCTACTCAGCTTCACCGGTCATCCATATATATATATATATATATATATATATATATATATATATATATATATATATATATATATATATATATATATATATATATATATATATATATATATATATATAGAGGAATGACTCTTGAATATTTCGAAATACTTCTTTTATTTATAGTATTCGCAGCGGAAGAACTATAGAAAAATATAACTTTTCATAACTTGAGTATACATAATTAGCCTTTTCATAACTTGAGTATGCTTAATTAGCACTCTTTCTATTGTGCGTTCCTATTATCTGTTCTTTCCCACTGCGATCCTTTTACAATTTCGCGTCAAACCCGTTCCTATAGCTTCCTCCATGGGTCCGAGGCTGCATCGCCGACAACAATCGACCACTGAGACATTCGTTGTACTTTCAACGATCAATCCCAAACAAACCACAGCGTGCCATTGTGCGCGTCCCGAAACAAACGTTTATACGCAGCTGAAATCATGCATTCTACGCGATCAATCCGCCGTGTATACGTTCGTTACACGGACGCGCAGAGACAGCTTGCGTATTATAGCACGCGCTGTGAAATGAGCGAGCGCTCTGTTCTTGAGCAGCGGGACCATAGTAATTTCCGTGTCGGCGGCATCAAAGGCGGACCGTCATGTCTACCGAGCACTGAGCCCTCATTCAAATGGGCGACCCTCGCCGTATACCGCCCATTGCGCCGCGCCACGCGTATATGCACGTATAATCTAGCGGACACGTGAAATAAAGGCCCCGTAATGGTCGACGTCTGATCCGTCTCTACCTCTTTGCGTATCCGCTACAACCGCGCGCGCTTTTCGGTGCTCTCGCAGTGCGGAAGGCTTGCTCTCTTGCATGGGCATCGAATGCACCGGGTAACCTTACATGAACGGATATTTTTCTGCGGGCCCCTTTAGTTGTAATTTCGGTCAGAAGGTGCATAACTTGTTCGCCACATTTGAGTTATTTGTAACGCGTACATCTGCGTTGAACTTTCAGCACGTTTTGGCGAGATGGCTGAGCTTGATGAGCCCATATATGTGCGTAATGAATTCGCAGACCAAACGCACGCGGCGAACACGCGCGATATATGCGTTGCGTGTCGTTCTACTGCGAAGTTGACGTCTTCCCAGCGTATATATATATACGATTATAGCGAGGACGAATTTCGCTCTGTCGAATATACATTTTGCTGTAGTCCTGAAGTTCTTGTGCGAGTAATTCAAGGGAGTAGAAGTCCTAATAGAGTGTTCCGATATAGCGAAATCATTTGTATTTTGCGCTGTAATTGAAATCGATATATAAAACACGGAAGAAACGAGCCCTTAGGTATACACTTCTTTCCCTTATATATATATATATATATATATATATATATATATATATATATATATATATATATATATATATATATATATATATATATATATATATATATATATATATATATATATATATATATATATATATATATATATATATATATCGTCATGAACAGCCTCCTTGCGTCCCTTTCTTTTTTTATCTTTTAATTTCGTCCTCCCTTGCCTAGGATGGCAAAGCAGATAGGATAACAAAGCACGCCTGGCTGATCGTCTTTTCTTTCAGCTGCTCTCTATTTCCTTTTCCCTCTCCTCTTCTCTCTTTCGGAGAAGTAATCATGCACATCGTGACTCAAGGCAAATTCAAGTTAGGCCTTATAGGCTCGGGCCTTCTAGTCTCACTCTGACTTGCACTGCATGCTATGCATGGCTGAAAATAAATAGCCCTCTAGAGTACAAACAAACACGATCGCAGCTACATCTTAATTCCTGTCAGATATCGCTTATCGCGGTAGCCTTGCTCAGCTGATAGAAATATTCGTCAGGGTGTCTAACCCCCGATAACGGGCTGATAAATTGCGACAACTGCCGTAGCCACGCAGGCGCACCGTATACCGCCGAGGGAAATTAAGCCTCGCGATATCAGCTGTGGCTAGTATTCGTACTGCTCCCCGCTTCAACGTCGCATAGATTTCGCGGGCCGAAAGGGTCATAAAACATGAACAGGTTCTTCAATCGCGCGCGCACCCGCTAGGCGGCGGTGGCGCTTGCGCAGAGCGTGGGAAACGCGACGAGAGGGCTATATATCTGGGTATACCATTCACGGGGGACGCCGCGGCAACAGCGCTGGAACGGAGATACGCAGACCGCGGGCCCTGTCGTGCGAGGCTCTTGTCGGCCAGAGACACCGCGACCCGCGCGGAAGAAGAAACGAACGAGCTCTTCTCGCGACAAAACAAAGATCGCGAGAGGGCGCTGATAAAGACGCCAAACACGCGCGATACTGCACGCACGTCGACTGCGTTCTCCCTCTCTCTCGAACGCGTATCTGGCTGGCCCCGAAAAGCAACCCACGAGTGTGTTACCGCGGCAAGATGCAACGACGTGTGCGGTTGCCGCTTCGTGCCCACGCAGAGCCGATCAATTATTACGCGCCGACTCGGCGCCGCGATGTCGACGCGCGGACGCCCACGAAGACGCCCGCTTGCTTCTTCGCCTACAACGAACGGCGTAGGGATGTATAGTGCGCCGCAGAGGCACGAACCCACGCTGTGCACCATTACGTCTGTGCAGTGTTGCAAAGTCTGTAGCCTAACCTTAGACCAGTCGAAAGCTTGTTTTTGGTAGAAGCGATACATGCACGTAAGAAAGTTCACCTGTTCATATATCGTTCTCATGACCGCACATACATATCTCTAACATAAATTTGGGATCATTCATTACATGTTCATTATTCATTCTTTACTCAGAAAGTCTGATGAGAAACAGATGTAATAGAATGCATGCAGTAATAAGAATAGCACCAGTTGCAAAAGGCTTTCGAATGAGCGGTTCTGAGGCTTCGACTCCCCGTATACGACAGCCAGAATTAAAAGCGTTCTCTATCCCCGTTTATGATTCGACGTGCTTTTCGAAGACAAAGAAATGTATCTATTTAAATATATAGTGTGTTGTAGTGCTGTCTAATTTAAAAAGGTGCTGACTGGAAATTTAAAGTCGATGTCTATTGGAATATGATTCCATAAAACTCGCACTGTTTGTTTCGCGTGAAGGCGACGCTTATAGTTTCAAATAAAATCAAGTTTTACTGGTCCGCGTATCGTTAGCGCGATTCAAACAGCCCGCCTCCCAGATCGGTCTTCCTGACGTAGTGTGTGCCATGTCTGCCCGTTCCTGTCCTACAGCTGGCGTAACGGTGTCATGGAAACACAACGTAATCCAGCAAAAACGTAACTTGTGGACTGACCGCTTGTTCTCGAGGGTAACGTGAAGAGTCAAGTACTTTTCTTCCCGAATCAAACTGAAAAGCACGAGTTTCATTTCATTCCGTCTTGTAATGCACTCAGCTTCTTTGTTAGTTTTTTTTATCATTTAAATTTGGGTACTGGCGATTAAACGCACTTGAGGCGTTCTGCGCCATCGACTTCGCGTTCCAGAATGCCCCACTGATGGCACGAATTGTGGTCTGCATCTACGTTAGTTTCTTGATAACTAAAACGCTGCTGCGCACTATAGTGACGGTTAAGACGTTCCCTACCATTGACCTTTTACTCTGACATAAAATGTTATTTGCCTTAAAGGAAAACATGCAATCAACCAGTCAAAACTTATCGCTTATCTTGAAGTGCCTCTTTAGCGCGCCATTACGTTAGCTTGTATACTTCGACGTTGAAGAAAAGAACATATAAAGCATCGGCTCGGCCAAGTGCTGCACTTCTTGACGTGTTCGCTGCTGGATGCCGTGACAAACACGGAAATGTAAGCGAGGGAGACGTCGCTGCATCGCCGAAACGTACTTGTATTCGTGTTCGCGACGCAGGAAGGGACATGGAGCCCCGACCGAGCAAGACGTCGCCGCATGCAAATACGATTGGTGACGGCTGTTTCAGCGGCGTCGCCAGCCGTCGAGCGTCAAACCAAAACCGACAGCGACTCTGAACTTAACGTGCTACGTGAAAAAAGGAGGGTGGGGGGAGGGGGGAATGAGAGTATCGAGTGACGACTGGAAGCGTGGGCAGCGTGTCTATATACAGGAAGGCGTCCTTAAAGATGGCGCATCTTAATCATTAGGAAACGAAAACGAAAGAGTGAAAGAGAAAGAAGGACGTGATGTGAGAGGCCGATAATAAGGTTGCCAAGTTGTTTGATATTTAAGTGCGATGCATTACGTTGTTCTGGTTGGCTTTTAAAAAGGGAGATTTAGGGAACACCCATTAGAAGTACGCACTTAGTTTACTCGTGACAGATAAGCCGCCAATTTTTTAAAACAATTCACGAATTCCTCAAAGGGAAACGTTCGCTTATTAGATGGGGAAAAAAAGAGGAAAACGTCAAACTTTCTATCGAAAAGACGACAGCATTTGCGCGCGAGGGGATTCTCTGCTTCATCTCTGAAAAAGTCCACGAAAGTAGATTTGTTCGCATCAACTTTTTTTTTTAAAGTAGAACACTACGTAGTGTATGATACTCTGCCTCCGCGTGGATCAGTGGCTAGGATGCCCGATTACTGACCCGAACGTCCCGTGTTCGATCAGGGCCGTGGCGCTCGCATTTCGGTAGAGGCCAAATGGTAGAGGCCCATGTACTGTGTGATGTCAGTGCACGCTAAAGAACACCACATGGCCAAATTTTCCGGAGACCTCCACTACGGCGTCTCTCATAGTCATTAGTTGTTTTGGGACGTAAAACCCCACATATTGGTATTGCGGCATCACCAATCCTCGTTTCCATTCACAGCTGACGTGCTGCGACACGCTCCCATATCTAACATAGCGTCCATCCTATAGATAGGAGTAAATGAAATGCCGTTTAATTCATTTCGTGTACTCTGAGGAGTTATATGTATGATACCATGAAGCGTTCTCAAATTGTGAATGTTAGATTGCCAGTATCCCTCAGAATGATGTTATATAACGCTGCATCTTACTGGTACTTACCCACGGAGCAGAAACCTAGAGGCTTACAAAGAGAGTTTACCTTAAGTTGAAGATGACGGAGCGAGCTATGGAAAGAAAAATGATCGGTGTAACCCTAAGTAACAAAAGAGAATAGAGCAGAGTGTATCAGGGAATAAATGGGTGTTAAGGACGTCATAGTCGAAATCAACAAAAAGAAATGGTCATTGGCAGAGCACGTAGCGCGAAGGCAAAACAACTGCTGGTCATTAAGGATCACAAGCTGGATTTCAAGATAAGGCAAGCGGGTGAAGGGGAGACATGCAGAAAGTTAGGTGGGCAGATGAGATCAGGAAATTGGCGGGTATAAATAGGCAAGCAAGCATAGGACCGAGTTGATTGGCTGACGTGGGAGAGGCCTTTCTCCTGCAGTGGCCGTAGTCACAGGCCGATGATGATGATGATAATGATGATGATGATGGTCAATTGACAAGTTGCGTTGAGGGATGCCGAGTGTATAGCACAACTCCCCGTTCGCTCGTGTGCTTGTATTAACGCTCCATTTTACGGGCGTACTAGATGCATAATTTAGAGGGTTTCAATGGACGCAACAGATATAACAGAAATGAATTCCACCCTCAGTGGATGCCAGTGCGCACGCCTGTATTTGTTGACCGACAAAAGAACATTGCAGCGTCATTTCACTTCAGCAATGTTTTCTTCAGTTTTTTTTTTTGTTTCTCAAGTACAATGCCCGAGTTGTTGGAGGCTTCAAGATCTCCGTAATGTAACAATATAATCTAGAATATTGTACTGTTGAGCGAGTTGGTATTCCAATATTGAGAAACTGCGCGAACAACATGGACGAATAGAGACAAGAACAAGCACAAGTGCATACTAAGTGAAACTTTGATTGAAAACATAAGAATATGAAGGAAGAAAAAAACAGAAAACTCACATGCTAATATAATCTTTACAGCATGACTAAGAGCTTCTAAGTTGGGTCTCTTTGTTAGTTCTTGTAAAATATTTTTCTGACAGTTTTTTTTAATATTTATCGCAAGCGTTTCTTCACAAGAAATCAGTGCTTAATTTAAAATTCTGCTGATGTGGCTATTGAGAGAAAAAAATGTTTCTCATCTTTTTTTTACCGTTGTGTGCTCCCTCAAATCTCTGACTTTATTTTCCAGACATTTAAGCATGCGAAAAAAAATAATTATACATCAACATGCGATATAATTTCAATCTCCTGGACACGTATACAGTTTGTTAACTACGTACTGCGTAGAAGCATCGAATTTATATGACGAATGCTGCGAGCATGATCAAGCTTAAATTCTCGCGTGTGATTAAGTATGTAACCACAAAGCGCATCTAAAACTCGGCGAGAAATTCACATCGATACCAATCAGAGGAAATGGATCCATCCGCTCAGCGCTAAATCCGATAAGAGTACTCAAACCAACCCGGCAGCTTCTGTATACAGCAGGGCGCGCTCTCCCCGCCCATTTCATAATTCTCTGCAGCGCTCCATTCAATATCGGACTGCGCGTTTGATCACTTCACCTCGTTTACACTTGTTCATCAGTGAAAAGAGCAATCGACTAAAATTTCACGCCGCGCATCTCTTTAAAAAATGGCCTTTCTCCCCCCCCCCCCCCCCCTCGCGCAACGCGAGAATCCCAACACAAGCAGTATTCACTGAAAATTGACTCTCTGACATCAAAGTTGATTTTCGCACGTCACCATCGCGTGTGATTTCTCAGTCAGCAAAAAAAGAAAAGGTATCGCTGAAAATTACGAGAAAGAAAGAATAAGTCATGCAACTTTCCTGTCCCCTCTCCAATTTGTGTGTGTGTGCATGCATGCATGCATGCATTGGAGCCAGCATGCACGCCGAAAAGAGCCCGTCGTTTGGCGGCGCCAGCTCCGAATCGGAGGCGGCAATGCGATTCTGACGTGCGCGTCGCGTCGACGCCTGCGTTGCCGCGGCTGTCGCCTGAATGAACAGAGAAGGGGCTCCTCCCCCGCCTCCCCATCGGCCGTTCTCTGCAAGCAGCGTAGGCAGAGTCGACGTCCTCGGCATTACAACCAGAGCCGCCGCGCCACGCGACCGAGTGTTCAGCCGCGTGCAATAGCCGCATGCGCACACACCTCGACGAACCGGGTGGTGGAAGCCGTCAACTCTGCGAATCGATCAAAAAGGCGCGGACACCCCCGCGCATGCACGAAAGCGCGGGGAATAGAGAAGTGTCAATCTGCGCTAAAAAGGGAAGCGCGGGATTTCAGGAAACGCGCGCAGCTGACACAGCGCGCGCTTTTGCCGAGGAAAAGAAAGTTGTCAGCTTTGTTCACCGTCCGTTTCACTATTACGCTTTCTTTGCTCTCGTATTTATTTTCTTTTTGCTGCCTGTCTAGAACGCGAGACTCAGTCAGCTGGCTGACAGGGAACGCGTGCATAAAGGCGGCAAAAGCGGGAAAGGCGGCCGACCGGGAGGGCCAAATTTGGAAAATAGGAGGCGGAGATTCTCAATCGTTTCATTCTTTTCTTTCTTTCTCTTTACTGCCTGTATTCCTCGGAGCAGCAGTTCGCGCCGTTCGCCTGGGTACGGCCTGTAGAAAAGCGCTGACACATCAACTCGCTGCCGCTGACTCCACACAACCGTGCTTGACACGAGGCGCTCCTTGCTGCTGAGCAAACGATTTTTTTTTTATTCCCCTTCTTTTCCGACGAGATCTAGCTTTCATTTCCAGTTATCGTATACTGTCAAAAATGTGCGGCGCCGTAGCCACAAGATGGCGCTCGCATTGGCTATGCATGTATTGAAATGTTTCAGAGAGGAGACGAGGTGAAGTTCTTGGTTGTCAGTCTTCCCCCTCTCTAACAATCTGTTCTCGCTGTTCTCGTGTTTAACACTTCATCGCATCAAAAGCTTAATGTGTATTACGGAGTAACATACCTTCAATGCTGATGCACGCAGCAGCTGGACTAATGGTAAAGATAGCATATATGCACGGCGAACATAGACAACGACTGTACGCATAACACTCTTTGATGCCCGTTCCTCGCGTTACTGCACCACCCCAGCGGATGTCAGGTGCTATAATGCCGAAAAACAATGACACGCTTCTGTTCCAATTAACTGTAGAATTTTTCGATTCCAGAAATGCACTATTGTTAATGCCGTGTAATATTTACGTGTAGGAAGATAATTCAAAAGCCATATACGGTATGATAATTTTCTCCTGCACTTATCGGTAACGTATACCGTGAAACTGCGAGTTTGAAACGCCTAAATAAATAAATAAATAAATAAATAAATAAATAAATAAATAAAATAAATAAATAGAAAAGGAAAGAAAGATGTGTTAGGAACAGGAAGATTGTTCTTTCGTCTTAATGCTTCATCAAGTACTTGACGCTGTGGACGTATTTGACACATTTCACATCCCTGTGCTTTCTGCGTTGAGAGCGAATTGAAACGACGATGTGGGATGATTAGCATACCTCATGCGTAGAGCTTATAATCGCTGTTTCATTATTAGGTACGAAATCGATGCCAAATGAAGCAAAACGCTCTCAGTTTCCGCTGACAGAACGATTAGTCTGTCAACTTTCAAATTCGCAGTTCGTGAGTCGCAGTTAGGAGACGTAAAGCAGATTAATAGGTCGCTTCGCCCTGCTGTGGTCATGTAATAAGTTAATGGTGAGATTAAGCATGTCGTTATATGGGAAACGGTAGTGAACGGAGTTATTCCACCACGAATGAACGCAACGTTAACGCTGTCGTTTATGCTGTCTACTGGTCCTGTTGTGCTTGCACCTTGTGTTTGCACCTTGTGTTTGCACCTTGTGTTTGCACCTTATTACCTTGCTTCGTAATAATCTTCCCCAACTACTGCTGACCTCTCTGTCAATCGGAGTTCCTTCCTCTATACAGATAATCCCCGGTTTCGGGCGGAAACCATAGTTGCGAAAGTGACTCGCTTCATTATTCCGAAAGTGTCACGAAAAGGCTGACCTCCGAGCAGTACGTTCAAGTACTCAAGACCGATACTCGTTATAAAGGAGAGCCGGATTGGCTAATGAGGACACGCAACCAGCAGCCCAGGAGCACCTGGCCAGACAGCTGACGACGCTGCAGCTGCCCATGGCAACAGTGGCCACGCGATCGACGGTGCTGCGCTGTGCGGCGAGAACATCAATTCCAGGAAATCGACTGCTCAACAAACGGTGAAAGGAAGATGTGTTACGCGCGAAGGCAGTGGGTGATGTGAATTGCGCATGTATGTCCGGATATTCGGAGTCAGCGATGTTATATCCTTGAAATGATGTTACATTAGCTAATCCTGTCTGCTTGTATGTCATTTGTTTTTCTAAAAAATTTGACCTACCCCGGTGGTCTAATAGTTATGGGGCTCTAATGCTGACCGGATCGATCAGGGGATCGATTCCCCGTATAGGCCGCATATCGATGGCGGCGACATGATCCGTGTACTTATAGGTTTAAGTGCAAGCTTGCGAAGCCCGCTACTCCAGCGTTCCTCATAATCATATCCGGAATTTGGGATGTGAAACCTGAACGATGTTTTTGAAAAGGATGTTAGAATACCTCCTGCATGTGTTCTGTCTCCAGTGTGAGCACTGTCAAGCTTGGCAAACAACCAAAAACAGTTTGTTTCGTAAACAAATAGTGATATAACTGAAATAAGTAAATAAGCTTACTTGTACGAATTTTCGTTCCGACAACCTGCTCCCTTACGCGACTATGCGCTATTTATTGTTCGCATCGGCTCCCAGTAGCACCGGAGGAAGATAGTACGCTCTTCGAAAAAGCTGTTGCGTATATAGTGAACTACGTATATTCATATTAGTGTTGTGTTTCGGACGTGTACTTGCATTAATCTGGAGCATTGTCAAACAAGCATTGACAACTCGTGCGTAAAAGTATATATAAGTTCAAAACAGATCTTATGACTGTGCGAAATTCCACGGCATTGCGATCATGAACTCATTCTCTGCCTGCATATGACATAATCCGAACATATTCTACATGGCGTGCAGCCAAGGGAGGTTTTTTTTTTCTTTCATGCTGTGCAGAAAAAAGGACTAAAAATAAACTAAAACGACTTCAAAGAGTGTCAGCTCGCTTTATCTGCTCCAAATATCGGTGAAAGGATTCAGTAACTGAAACGCTAGAAATATGTAAACTAGGATCACTCGGATTGAATAGGCAGAAACCGGTGAAAGGATTCAGTAACTGAAACGCTAAAAGTATGTAAACTAGAATCATTCGAATTGAATAGACAGAACTCGGTGAAAGGATTCAGTAACTGAAAGGCTAAAAGTATGTAAACTAGAATCACTCTAATTGAATAGGCAGAAACCGCGATTGAAACTGCTTTTCCCAATACTACATACATACGTGAAAGTAAACTGGAATGATTGTCGGACACGCCTTCGTCAAAGTTTTCTAACACGCAATACAATCGTAAAACCAGTACTACAAGCTCGAACATACTTATTCCGCTTTTCCTACATTTCCGTATAAGTGCTTTTAAAATGTGAAATGAATTACCGAATGATGTAATGCAAACAAAGATACTTTGAGTGATTTTGAGGTTCGTCTTCCTCCGCATTTCGATCGAACGGCGTAGCTGATCAGCGTTCCTTACGAATGCTCCATAAGTAATAATTATTATGTTAAAAGTGCTATGAGTTGAAAAGGTATGTAGCTGTGTTTCTTCTACAAGTGTGTTATATGTTACAAATGTTATGCAACAAATGCTCTTTAGCTGTTTTATTCCTGGGCTATTGAATTTCTCATCCTCCCTGAATTATCGTCATGAAAGTGTTAACGTTATGAATAACTAAACAAATAACTAAATAAATGATTAAGTATATGAATAAGTGGGAATAAATAAATACTTTAGTTATGTTATCCGATGATCTAAGTCGCTGATGCTCAAACGTAGTATTGTTGGCAAATGTGGACGGACAATCGAACACAACAGCTCTAATGATTGTATGCGAGTTTTTGCGCGTGTTCTCTTCAAGCTTGGCTCTTAAATGTAAAGGTACAGTCCCTAAAGACCAAGTCCGTAAAATGTCGACTCGACAGGCAACAGTCTGAATGGGGCCAGTCTATGCGCACATAGCGACACATACCGTTGTTTCTCACATATATGCCTCGCCTCTTTGCGAACTGTTCGCAGCTTGTGACGTCTCTCTCTCTCTCTCTTTGCAGGTGCTTATAGATGCATTTCTCGCATGACTCCGGTTTTTTACTGACTGACATAAATTTTTGGACGGTCGCCGTGATATATATACTTCCGCTTTCATTGTTCAGCGTGACGGTCTTTCAAGGCTTCTATGATAAGGCCGCATATATGAATTGCTTGTTTCCATACACAGCAGCGCTTAAAGCAACCGGGTTGAGGCCTAGCTCCTTTTTTGTTAGCTTTTTTCTTTTTTCAAGCCAAGCGGTTTCAGCTGCAGCTGAGACCGCTTGGCTTGAAAACATTGTTGTGCAGCTGCGTACACCGTGCGACTGGCGCCGGTGTGCCGCGCCGGGCTAGGGTGCCTCACGCAATACTGGTGACCTTGCAAGCTACTCGCCCGTGTTCTTTTTTTTTTTACATACGCGAAGTAGATAGGCATATCTCCTCGTAGTCTTTGCGAGCGTCACGTTGTGCTCTTATCATTTGTAACTATGGCATGGGTAATGACTTCAGCGTTTGTTCCTAAATACATTAATTAGAGGTGTCCCGTCTTCTTCTATACCTCGTCGCCGTATTTTTGAGGAAGTAAGGCAGAAGGTACCACTATGGGGCTTCATTCATCCAGGTTCGTGGCGTTACTGTCTGATGTCGGATAAATGTAATATGGCCTAGGAATTGGCATCACGCGATTCGTGTAATCAATAACTTTTATACAGGGCTGTATATGACTGTATCTTGCCAAATTAAAGTAGTTTAGCTCACATTGTCGGCATAATCGCTTGTTGTGTCGCGACGCCTCGGCTTAACATTTGCCCAGTTTATCAGCGCTCCTCGACGTCAAATAAAGATGCTGCAGCTGGTATTGCAGTCGCTATCTGAATAGGTGAATTATACTAGTAAGGAGCTCCTTAGCCCAAGGCGTGATTGTAATTCGCGCACTCACTACAAAGCTAAGTTGCTTTCGGTTACAGTGTCACGTAGCAGTGCCGCGAAGGGCTTTGCGGAATTCACCTATATGGGCGAAAATGTTTCAAATATGCAGGTAAATATAACGTAGAAATAGAACACGTTATGCTAGATCGGAACCTCTCTGCACTGAAAAATCACTTGACCCAACTATCTAAATCTGACCCAATCGTTTCCGGCGTGTTTTGGGATGGGGCTGCGTTTATGTAGCCGACAGTTTCGATAGTACTGCCCGGTTTTAGGTCAACAAGATTACTCCCGAGCCGGAATCAGCTGTTCGTGTTTTCTGCACGCGAGCCCTCGAGCCTCGCTTCTTTCCGCACTCGTGTGGCGTTTGGCGGCGGCACCTTTGGCGTCGATTATCGAGCGGAAGAGGGGGGAGATGGAGGAAGAAGAGAGGGGGGGGGGGGCGTATGTCTGTGCCGCGATGATAACGGGACCACGATGGATGCCTTTTGTGCGTGCCGCTTGACGCCCCAGGCGCGGGCAGTCCACAGCACGGCACGGACATCGAATCTTCTTCCTCCTCGTTCTCGACAGATAAACAGGCAACACGCGCGGCCCCAGAGCACGCGCCGCCGTGTCAAGCATCCCCGCTCTTTCTCGGTTCGCATCAGCGGACAGGCGCCGTCGAGTCGCGGTCAGCCTCTACACTGCTATCACGTCAGAGCGTCCAATTAGCAACACGCGCAGCATGCGGCAACTGTTTCTGTTGCTTCGTGTACGTCGTGTACCGCACGCTTGCGCGTCGCTTGGCGATGTGCTGCGCGACAGGGGCGGCTGACATTGGCAGGGTGGGGATGGAAGGGGCAGGAGTGGGGTGCCATCAAAACCTCGCGCATTCCTCCATCGTCGGCGACTGTGGCGTATGGTTGGTCTGCAGGTTATTGTCCAATGATGTTTTGGTGGTAGAATAGTCCCCGGAGAGCACCGCCGCGTTCACATAGGTTGACGTGAACACGTGTGTGCGAGTGTTCGAGTTCTGTTACACTGGTCGCAGTAAGGCTAATGCGTGCTTAGCGGAAATGCGGATATTCGAGAATATCTTGTCCTGGTATGAAATATAAGAAACAAGAAAAAAAATTCGGCAGATCCCAGGTACCTTGAGAAACGACTTTATGCTTATTCATGCAGTGGGAAGGTGATCGTGTTGTAATTTTTTTAATGCGCGACACGTTAGGAGACGACGCTAAATATATGTGCAAATGTTTATATAACCAGTTTGCAGTTGCGCAACGATGCCAACAGGAACGTGAGGATTAGTAATACCAGAAGCGATAAGCTGATATGAAGTGCTGGTGCTCGCGAGGATGGTATATAGCCCTGGACACTGCTACATAAACCAACTTCAGCGCATGGCACCTGACTACAGTTGACGTCAACCCAACGTGACAGCTGTATCACAGGGTACATATGTAATGTTTATAAAATAGGATAATCAGCACTGCAATCACAACAGACGTTTCACGAACATTAGGGTCTATTTGGCAAAGTAGTTCCGAGACCTGGCGTGGCTCTGTGGTATAATGCTTAATTGCCACGCTGAATGTTTGGGTTCGATTCCTTACCCAAGTGTGTTCTCGACGTTCCTGGGTCAATCCCCAAGTACCAAGTGTCAATACCTGTCTCACATACCCGCATACTAGGAGCACACAACCACCCCTGGGTATGTGCCACTGTTTCATTATTCATGTCTTGACCAGCGCGCCGTATTCGTTAACCCATCTTACATTCCCATAGTAATTTTGGCAGATGCCGGCCGGGTGCAAGGACTTCGAGCGGTCACCTGAGGCACCACCATCATCATCGACGGAGGGTGGGAAGGGACAGGGGTTAATATCCTCTTCCCCCACCTTGCCCGGTAAAACTGCCGCACTTTAAATAAAGTCTATTCATTCATTCACGCCAAGGGGGCGATCATCACGAGAGCACCCAAACGTAAGTGAATAGATAGATAGATAGATAGATAGATAGATAGATAGATAGATAGATAGATAGATAGATAGATAGATAGATAGATAGATAGATAGATAGATAGATAGATAGATAGATAGACGCCGGAAGTGCTTGCAGTATGCAAAGAAAGCCTTCGCTTTTAAAAGATATTCGAGTTCGGTATTGAAATGAAGGAATATGAACGTATTGTGCAAAATTGTATGGGCATTGATTGGCATCAACGTTACTTTTCGCTATGTTGTTGTGAGGTCACCAACAGTATTTCACGTCTTTTCGTATCAGTCGACATGGCAGAGCAAAGTCATTCTACTGTACGGAGTCCGAAGTCACGGATTCGAAACCCGGCACACTCGGTCACCTTTTGGCCTTGGTGGCAATGCAAGAATATGTGTTCACGTTCACTGCTTCCAATAGTTCCTGCGTTGCTCAAGGCCGCCAGAACGTAATTATATATTCAATCAATCGGTCAACCGACCAATCAGAAGCTTCATTAATAACCCGTCTCCATCTGAATCGGGAGCGACTGGAATAAGCTGGAGCATAAGCGTGTGTACGAGTGACGCAGCCCCCACTTCCCTTATCATTTGAGGGTTGAGCGAAGTCGACCACACATCTTTACTATGTAGGAGCTGTTACGTCATCACTTTAAGTACAAGGCTACGGCCTTGCACGTTTTCATTTTTAACGATTATGGCATCTGAAGACCGTTGAATTACAAGAAGTGTTTACTTTCCATTTTCTCCATCGGAAAGCCAAGGACCTGAGGCAGGCCGTCTCGAGAACCACGTAATCGCTTCATTTTCATGTTTGCATCCACTGCGAAGCTTTATTTCCTTCGAAGTTGGTCGACAGGTGTGGGGGGAGGGAAACTGCGTTGACCCCCCCTCCCTATGGTGAACGCTGCCCACGCCTATGAGCGACAGCCTGTCAGCGTATAGCTTTCTCCAGAGGGAGAACTGAGGTTTTGGTGCACGCTGCGCACTATACAAACGTCATGCAAAATATTTAGACATAACAGTATCAGTGAGACGGACTTTTTGTACAGAATTTACTTCCCTCGTTATGAAATAGAATCAGCGCGATATTCTGCACGGGGACACCCATAAGAAACAACACTGACAAGCACCGATTTTCAAATGGGTGTCGTGCTGTTCCTATTTCATAATGCGAAACCAACAAACCCAAAGCTTCACTAAGTTACTTCCTTTCTCTGACCTTGCAAGAAGGCACAGCGACCGACCACGCGCCACGTTATGCCGATCACTCGTTCTCGCTCGGGCGAAGACTTCCTTGACGACAACGCGCTGACGCATCGGTACGTAATCTATGAGTCTACTTGCAGTTCCTTCAGACGACAGATAGAGGCAAGCGCTTCCTTAGAGCGCTGTTATTCGAGTTGACCCTAAGGCTTGCTGTGTCCGTCTAAATTTTTTGCTTCTTCGGCACTCTCATGCACGACGCAGTAAAGCAGAAACGCACGCAAGGACACATGAGTACATACAAACAGTGACACCCCTAAACTCGGCGCAGTTATATCGCCCATCGTACTGCACTGCACATTAACCCTCCGCGCACATTGCTAACCGAACAATTTCTAAACACACTCGGAAGTTGCATGCGCACTGTTCACTTGTGGAAGTAATGCGAATTATTTGATGTGTCTCTTCCACGAACAGCTGTAAATGTCATTGGAACCCATAAAGACGAATTGCCGCCGAAATTATGTGTTGCCCACCCAGTACAAACAAGGGTACGCATGAAAAAATTGGGGGACCGTTAAGCTTCGCCTTTAAGAGTTGAACGCGACATCGATATTCTGTTCCTTATGCGTACTTCGAACACTTATATAGTGTATGAAGTCTATTCCAACTTGCTGTGCACCCAGTATACGTGGCCTTAAGGGTGCATTAGTGTGTGCCTTTTGCAATGGGTGACTGGCTTTAAACTACCGAGTCATTGTGATAATCCCATGTTCTGACACCCGATGACAATGTAAACTTGTATCACGCACTATTGCGGCATCATTTAATGTTGTGTCGTGAAGCAAGCGTGCAGGACGCGTGCGTTTGCAAAGCATGTGAGTTACTTTCGCTGAATTCCCAAGCAGAGCCAGTCAGTTAAGAACTTTATTTAAAGGTCCTGAGAAGTTTACGGCCACCAGGGTGTCCACGGGGGACATCCTAGTAGCTGTGCGACGCCCGAATCGGGGCGGGAACGGGGTGGCGTTCCACCAGTTCTTGTTTCCTCTGGACTGCCTTTAGTTGGTGTTGGAGCTCCTGAGTGCCTCTTCTCAGTTGGAACTCACTGGTGAGAGTTCCCTGAGGTAACGTGGGACATTGCCAGAGCATGTGTTTTAGTGAACAGTACACATCTGTGCAGTCTGGGCATTGTCCGAGTTGTAACGGCTGAGTCTGCCCCGTGATCGGTGTACAACCTCGTTTGTAGCATGCGAAAAAGTTATTTTCACGGCATTCACAAGCAGAGGCGTGGCCGTGTTGTAGAACACTCGCTTGCCACGCAAACGTGTCGAGTTCGATCCCCACTCGGACCCAGAATTTTCGATAATTTATTTTATTAGCATATTTCCAGGTTTTTCGGTCACGCAAAGATGATTTTTCGCTAACAGCCAACGACTCCGACGCCGTCATTCCTGCGAAATGAGCTTTTTAACGTTATCACGTTAATAAGCACTCTTAGAAAGGAACTGGCCTACATGCTCACACCGAAGGCGGAGCGACCCCAGCGGGAAGCGGAGAAACCCTCCTCGCATGGCGGCTGAAGCGGGCGGAAAGTAAGGCGTCGAGCTGGATCACTCGAGGACCGTTTTTTTTTTTTGCCTGCCGGAGGTCTCCGTTTTGCTATAGTCAATCAGAATGCCATGTTATGGTGGCGCTGGCGTAACGCTAAGCCGGAAACGACCCGAAACCTTCTCGGGTGGATCGGGTATACTATCGGCGTAAATGGAACCTGAACAGTGTTGCGAAGCCACCTCCGAAATCCCACCGCTGACCTCCACTGTTGCGAAAGACGGCGACGCCAACACGGTCCCGAAGGCGCCACTGCTTTCAACTCCGCCGGGAAGGTCACCAGCCGTTTGGTAGCGTATGTTTCTCAGCTCGCGACTGCTTCTGCGCAGAGCTGATAAGACGAGCGGACGAGACGACGGTGAGTTAAACAAGGTTATGTACAGCATATATACAGAGGCGTTAAAATTTCGGCACTGGGGCCGACAGAGACTCGAAGAGCCGAGCTCTCCTCTCTAACACATAGGTCAGCTTTTCGCCTAAGACCGCCGACTCACACACATGTCGGCTCTCCGACACGGGGACTCCTCTCCATAGGACCGCCGATCCCGACGCGCCGCAGGGCTTCTTTTATTTGCACTGGGTCCAACCAAAATGTCCAATCAGAAGCGCCGCTGGTCGTCAGGGCAGATTCCTCCAATAGGGGTCGCCGCTGTGCCACGTCAGACCCCCAGACACGAAGACGCCGGCTCGCTGTCACGTGCGCTGCTGACTCACTGCACGTGGGCCAGAGATGCGACGCGCGTGTTTACGCCGTTAAGTTGTTCGCGTCAGGCGGACTGCGGGCTGGCCTTGACCCAGATTGCCTTTTTCAGAGGCACGGACGTTTGACGAGGACTCGCTGGCATAACAGCACCCCCGCCGCCAGACAATGCACCGGAAAGACGAGCTGCTTCCACGGGGCTCGGATGTCAGGTGCGCTCGTTCGCCAGGTCCCTCCAGGTTCGCCTCCAGGGCCATGGGGAGAATACAGCTCCAGACTGTTCCGGAAACACATCCCATTTTTGACGACGGATCCCAGCTCCACTGGCTTGTCGCCACAACTTGTCGACCAGCTTCACTCGTCTCTTCTGACCACCTTCGGTTTCAGCACCTGTCGATGGTTCTGCAACTTGCCAAGAACGGATCGACAACAGACAACACACGACACACGCAAGTGCCCTCGGTCACCCGACAGAACACCAGACAAAGTATAGTACAACATATACCTATCTACGTGTCTATCGGAATTTTGTTCCCTCTACATCAAGAGGCACATGTGGGACACAAGACTCTTAAAGTAAGAACTTGAATTTTTCACACTCACAACAACGCAACGAATTAGAATACCACATAAAGTTGGCCCCTTGAGATCACTCTAAACGAGAGCGCTCAGCCCAGATCGTGATGAGGTCAAAATTTTGCCCCGAATCGCCAGCGAGAAACCGAAAACTAAAACGCACTGCTCAATGCACCTGCATTAGCGTATAGCTTTCCTTTCTTTTTTTTAGCGAACGTCAAAGTTGCGCTGTGGAGCAACATGCTCCACCTCAGTAACCGGCCACTTTTAGGCGACGATACCTATGCGGCACCAAGAGCGGCTCACACTTTCGACGTTGCACAGGGGAACAACAATGCGGCTTGCTACGGATTGACTCCTCACCGCTTAGCTCGATATCGTGTTCGATCCCCCTCGTGTTTCCGGGGCGGTCCGAAAACACGTCTCCAAACTCGGAACCAATCTTTCTCAGGTCCTCTTTCTCAGGTCCTCCTTCACTTAAGCTAGGCTCTAGGTTCAACTGTTCCCAGATTACTTTCGATCCCCCTTTGATTACCTCACCAGAACTAAAAATTTCTGCTTCCTCTTCCTCTGAAGCACTTAAAAGTAAATTTACGACTGCTTTCAAGTTACTGTGATAAATTTTGTTCGGCCGCCTTCCTAATTCAACTTCACAATTGGTATCAGAAAGCTTCGATACTACTTTTGCGGGCCCTTCCCAATCAACCTCAAGCTTGTTCCTTTTGGACGGCTGCAGCAGCATTACCTGACTTTCTGCTTCAAAAGCGCGCTTCTTCCCCGATTTCTCGTAGTGCCCCTTCGACAGCACTTTTGCCGCGTTTTTCTGGCTTTCCACTAGCGCTTCAATTTGGCTTTCCACTAGCGCTTCAATCGAGAGATCCTCACGCTGCTCTCGAATGAGCGTCTCTCGATCAACTCTCGGCAGCTCGCTCCAACTTTCCGCTACAGGCGAGAGCGTTGCAACCCTCTCGCTCTGACTCAATGGCGCCATGTCGTCTCCCCTTTCTACGGAAACCGCGCCGGTCGGTTCGGCGACGGGCCGCTCGCGTGACTGCTCACATGACTCATGCGGAAAATTTTCTTTCTGGGGTTCCGTCGACCCGCCGACAAGGTCACTTGAGAGTTCACCGCATGGAACAAGGTCAAGCTTCCGCGCTTGCGATCGCGTGAGGGCCATGCACGCTAAGTTGGGGAAGAACGATTTGCCTTGCTCTTTGAGAAGCTGCTCCGAGTTGTTGGAGAATAGATAAGGAAAACGGTCATTTAGCGCGGCAGACACAGCTGCTTCGGTGCGAAGCTCACCGAACGGTCCTTCAATGACAACCGTGGCGATTGGTAAGCGAACACTCTGCTCCTCGGCGACTTGCCTGATCCACGCGCATTCTCCTGTAAAGTCATCCGGAGACACCAATGAAGGATGGACAACGTCCATGGTTGCCGCTGAGTCTCTAAGTGCTCGGCACGTTTTCTCATTCACCCTAATTTCTTGGAGATACGGCTCCAACAACCGCATGTTTTTTTCTGATTCTCGGATTGTTGCGAAGGCAAACTTTTCCTGACAGTTTCTCGCGATGTGTCCTTCCTTTTTGCAGTTGTAGCAGATTAGCGGCTTCCGTTTGTTTTCCGATTCAAATGCCTGTGTGGTAGAGACCTCACTCGATTTCTCCGCTTCTGTTTGCCCTTCCCCTACACTGTCCTTCGTAAGAGACGGGTCCTTCTTGAAATTACGGTGCGGAGCGGGTCTCCGTTGATCAGGTTTCTTTGAAAAGCCCTCTTTTCTCTCATTCTTTTCAACGCGCACTGCCCTGCTGTGCAACTTTCGGCGAGTATAATACTCCTCAGCTAACTCTGCTGCCTTGTTTAGCTGTACTTCCCCAAGTCTGTCTTGCAGCCAAAGTCTGACATTATCTTCGATGCAGCGGTAGAATTGCTCCAATGCAACGCATTCCACCACTTTATCGCGGTCGTCATAAACACCTTCGCCCTTGAGCCATTCAATCAAATCGGCTTTAAGACGAAACGCGAAGTCAACGTGTGACTCATTCCCCTTTTCAGCATACCGGAACCTTTGCCTGAAAGCCTCGGGTGACAACTTATAACGTCTCAAGAGCACTTCCTTAACCTCGTCATAGCTCTCAAACGCTTCCCTCGACAAGCAAGTTATCGCGTCGGACACTTCGCCGGGAAGAAGAGCTAGCAGGTTCCGCGCCCAAAGAGACCGCTCCAAAGCGTTTCGCTCACAGACGTGTTCAAACTTGACGAGATACTTCGCCATGTCCTCGCCTACTACGAACGGTGGCAGTTGGTCACGAATTCTAAAACCGCTGACCTGAATCGTCGGAGAAGCTACGCTAGGCGCCTGCGAACACTGTAGGATTGCCAATTCTAGTCGTTTCATCTCAAGGCGCTCCTGTCTCTCGGCCTCCTCGCGCTCGCGACGTTCACGCCTTTCAGCTTCCTCACGTTCGCGAGCTTCGCGCCTTTCAGCTTCTTCGCGAGCTTCGCGCCTTTCAGCTTCTTCGCGAGCTTCTACTTCTCGCCTTTCAGCCTCCTCACGGCGTGCTTTGATCTCCACCCAGGCCTCATCGACTTCCTCAGCCGACACTCCCTCATCCTTCATGATCTCAAGGATCGCGTGTTTTCGTTTCGCACGGCCCAAAGTAATGCCGAGTTCCTCACAAATTTCGATGAGTTCCTTCACTTTAAGGTTCTCCATCGTTCACACTAGCCTCTTGCTGTTTGCCCCTGTTAAAAATTTACTTGCCGTACCCACTATAAGTCAACTAGCAAGACGCGCAAGCAATTTTTCACTCTCCCGTGTTTACCCCCTCCGCATTAACTTTGGTTTCAAAGCACTTCGACTTTGCTTGAAACGATCAAAGCTCACTCTAATGCTTCACACAGCCCTTCTCTAAACTACTACAACCTGAGCTAGAGTAGTCTGGTGAACTGAGGGGAAAACATCAGGCACTCACCGCATCGATGTCGCTGACGCCGGCCGATCCCGCAGCTGCCAACCACTGTTGTGAACGACGGGCCGATCCCACCGCTGCCACCACTGTTGCGAAGCCACCTCCGAAATCCCACCGCTGACCTCCACTGTTGCGAAAGACGGCGACGCCAACACGGTCCCGAAGGCGCCACTGCTTTCAACTCCGCCGGGAAGGTCACCAGCCGTTTGGTAGCGTATGTTTCTCAGCTCGCGACTGCTTCTGCGCAGAGCTGATAAGACGAGCGGACGAGACGACGGTGAGTTAAACAAGGTTTATGTACAGCATATATACAGAGGCGTTACAATTTCGGCACTGGGGCCGACAGAGACTCGAAGAGCCGAGCTCTCCTCTCTAACACATAGGTCAGCTTTTCGCCTAAGACCGCCGACTCACACACATGTCGGCTCTCCGACACGGGGACTCCTCTCTCATAGGACCGCCGATCCCGACGCGCCGCAGGGCTTCTTTTATTTGCACTGGGTCCAACCAAAATGTCCAATCAGAAGCGCCGCTGGTCGTCAGGGCAGATTCCTCCAATAGGGTCGCCGCTGTGCCACGTCAGACCCCCAGACACGAAGACGCCGGCTCGCTGTCACGTGCGCTGCTGACTCACTGCACGTGGGCCAGAGATGCGACGCGCGTGTTTACGCCGTTGAGTTGTTCGCGTCAGGCGGACTGCGGGCTGGCCTTGACCCAGATTGCCTTTTTCAGAGGCACGGACGTTTGACGAGGACTCGCTGGCATAACAACAGCGACGAGCTTTATAGCACACCGTACATATTCCGGGCGGCGACTGGCGATAGAGGGCAAGGAGTGTCACGTGATGGTCATACGTCCGCAAACGCGCGACATTTTCCTACCCTTTCGATCGCGCGGCCAGCCGGGCGAGCCGCGCGGTCTGACCAACTACGCGCTGTTATGCCTGCGAGTCCACATCGAACGTCCGTGCCTCTGAAAAAGGCAATCTGTGTCAAGGCCAGCACGCGAGCCCGCCTGACGCGAACAACTCAACGGCGTCATCACGCGGTGGTGCCTTTCTGTCGGGCAACGTACAGCGAGCTCCTCAACCCACGAGCGCGTCGAAGCAATCGGCGCCTTCCTGTCTAGCGAGTCTGACGCAATGCCTGGCGACGTCACTCGTCCTTGGGTGCAGCCACGTGCAGCGCAGCGGCTCCGCATTCGATGAGAATGACGCGGCCCAGCGGCGACCCCATTGGAGGATTCTGACCTCACGACCAGTGGCGCTTCTGGTTGGACATTTGGTTGCTCAAAGAATCCACCCGGCGCATATAAAAAAAAAGCCCTGCGGCGCGTCGCGAGCACTAGATCTATGTGTCAGATGAGAGAGCTCGGCTCTTCGAGTCTCTAAACTGTCGGCCCCAGTGCCGAATTTGTAACGCCGATCTATCCTGTACATAAACCTTGTTTAACTCACCGTCGTCCCGTCCGCTCGTCTATCAGCTCTGCGCAGAAGTCGCGAGCTGAAAAACCTACGCTACCAAACGGCTGGTGACCGTGTCGGCGGAGATCGGAGCAGTGGCGCCTTCGGGACCGTGTTGGCGTCGCCGTCACTCCTGACAGTGGTGGCAGCGGCGAGGTTCGTGGCGCCCTTCGTAACGTCGTCGGAGGCGCGCTTCGTAACAGCGCACACGCCGGCTCGCCGCTTTAAAATTCCGCTTTGCCACCTTGGACACTTACTGTGTGAACGAGCTCTTTAAGTTAAAGGGGCCCTTGAACACTTTTTTGAGTAACCATGGAAATCATTCACGGGAAAAGCGTATTACCTCACAAACTCAGCGCCGCAAACTTTAAAAATCCCTCCAGTACGAGCGTTGTTACAAAGATTTGTCACACAATGAAATCGCATTTTCTATTCTCTCGTCCCGACGAAAGCGCTGGAAGCTAAGCAGGGAGGGATAGGTGGGCAAACAAAAAAACGTCACTCGTGCCTCGTGACCTTGAGCACTTTTTTTTCACTTTCTTTTTTCTTCGAATACGCGGCATATTCAGTGCAATCGCGCGCGCATGTGTGGAAAAGTGACGGCCTCTCGCGGCGACCTTTGTATTACCGAGTGCGCCATGTTCAAATCAGCCAATGGCTGATAGATGGGCTTACTACGAGCGATTTTTGGGCTTATCCCGTGATTTGTCGAGAGAAGAGAAAGCTATTTTTAGCTGACTCTGATGGCTTATTGTGAATTCCAGTTCGCGAGCTGCGCTATAATTTTGGGCTCGCGTGTTGTCAGGAGCCTCTACTACCGATCGGCAGCGTTTTCGGACCATGCTCAGAAAGTGTTGCGGGGCCCCTTTAACTGATACTTTCCCGCGTAGAGCTTGTTTTCACGCGCTCCAGTCCTCTCAGATTCATAATAATGGACAATTACTTATGCTAAAGCATAATAAATTGATTGAACCACAAATGTAACCCTCTTAAGTTTCTAATTCTAAAACAACGTAAGCCTGCACACGCGGACACAGGAGAAGAGGCGGCGTTCGTGCTTATTTGCTTTTGTGTACGTGCTTTTTCGCCAACTTTCATTATTAATTTGTACATGCCAACTAGCTCGAAATTCTGCCGTTCATTGAGCCTCAAAACACTGTCATACGAAGTGGTTCTGTCGTTCGTTACACCTCTGAACATTATATTGCCAGTCTCTCTCTTTTTTTTAAATTAGCCATATATAAACAATCGGCCACATTCATGGCGTCACTGAAATTGCATGCCACACACGAAGCACGGAGGCCTGGTGTCTTCTAGGTGGCATTTTCGGAGGCGATGTATACAGTCTGAGCGCACCACCCGGTGCTATATAGAGTCCTCTAGAAGCGCCGCCGTTTGCGGACGTGCTCAGGTTTCGTGCTCGACGGTCTGTTCCTCCACGCCGTCATCAGCCAGCGGCGAGTGGACGATCTCGGGCACCGGCGGCACTTCACCGGGATAGATGTGCTCGAGGTACCAGCGGAAGTTGTGGCAGTTGAGGTCCTCGCGCAGCTGCTTGCGCTCCGTCAGGTCTCCCGCGTCCAGCTCGTTGAAGATGGGCTTTCTTTCGTAGAATATGAAGCGGTACTCGTCCATCCATACCTCGGCCGCACGCTTGGTGTTGCGCGCATGGCTGTCCCGCTCGTTGGGGATGGTGTAGGGACGCAGGGACCGGAACACGTGACCCACCTTTAGGGAAAGATAGAAGGAAGAATGTCGATAAGGTTTCTACCGTTCACGCGTAAAAGCACAGCATTTAGACAGTTGCAGCTTTGTATATAGTGGTTCGTGTTCGAAATACTCTTCGTCACTTCAAGATTATACCGTGCCGTGAACTTCTACACCGTCTGGATTTCCTGAAATTTTCGAAAGGTTGTTTTTTCGAACGGAGTAGGTTCATTATCCCACTAAGAACTCTTTATGGAGTACACTAGAGAGTGGACCACCGCGACTGCTTCCATACGTTGCCGTGCTTTGCTCGTATGCGTCCGCTTCAGCTACGGGAGGTACCGAGTTCGACCCCAGTGCCGGCCGGCCACCCACCGATTTATAAACTTCGGGGCGTTGACGCGACGCCCAGTGGTGAGGCTTACTCTGCCTGGAGGACTCCCAACCTGTTGCGCAGGACCCGGTGCTTCCAAGCGTCAGTTATGACATGCACAAGATGTGACAAAAGCGCTTTGGTCCAGTTTACGGACTATTCTGTGCCTTCCCTGAAGAGCAGGACTTTGTTTATTTGATATACAAGACATTCCTCAGCCCTACAGTGGTTGTCTTGGGTCCTCGCTGAAGGATTCGCGCGGTTTGGCAATGCATAGCAAGATTGACTTCGCTCCCCTGGTTTTATATGCTAGTGCAGCTAAATTAATAAGTCCGAGAGCTCCTTGACGCATCCCTCTCGCCACAACCTTTTCTCTTCTTGTCCAAAATGATTTTTTCATGTATCATATTTCATTGACAATATTTCATATTTGATACTTATATTCACTATTTAGGTTGATATTTAACTGGATATATCCTTTCAGAACAACGCTTATTTATCCCTGGATTCCTTACAGTTTTAAGATCAGTTTACCAGCAACTTGTTCGGAACTACGCGCTAAGTGAACGGAATGAATATGTCTCAAGCGTTGGTCTAATGCTTAGAAACGTGGGCTTGAAGCGATTCACAATGACATTTCATAATGGCTGGAAACGATTACACAAAGACAAAAAAAAAGGACTCGTATTCAAGAGCGCTGCAGTAACCCTGGTAAAGACTTGCACGTGGCCTCGTTATCCCGTTGATTTCTTGTTATACACCACTGTGAGTCACTAGTGCACGAGGTGCAATTATTGGACGTTAACTTCGTTGAACAAGGCAGAACTTTCGCGTGTTTATCTCTTTGAGACGCTCGATCCCGTTCAAGCAATCTTTTTTATATTAAGGGTGCATGACGCCTCTTGGGCTCTTCGTCAGACACAGCTAGGCATCAGCGTGCACTGCTACTGCACCAGAGAGTGTTCGAATACTGTATGCAAAAAAAAAAGAGATCTCTCGCAGGCGTTGTCGAGACTCCACGGCGTCAGTCAGCGTGAAATTGCAGACGTCGTTCTGCCTTGAAAACTAACTCGGGCAACAGCTGTTGCCTATGGCGTGCAAGCACTGTCTTTCACCATGGATGAGCGATATTCTGAGCGCGGTTTTGACTGATGATGAATTTGCATACGTCATACGTTTTGAAACGGTACAGACGCAACTTCTACGAGCTAATCTATAGTGTCGCGACCCTCGGTCGTTGCGTTTTCATCCGGGATTTCGACAAAACGAAGAGCGAGTCCAACTATTATGAATTAGATAAAAAAAGCTTTGAACCAAGTCATATGCGTAAATAAATTTCTTCTGTACCTATGCGGATGGGAGCTTACTTTACGAGACGCGAATTTGTGGTGCCAATATTTTATCCGTGACATGACATGTGGGGTTTAACGTCCCAAAACCACCATTTGATCATGAGAGACGCCGTAGTGGAGGGCTCCGGAAATTTAGACCACCTGGGGTTCTTTAACGTGCACCCAAATCTGAGCACACGGGCCTACAACATTTCCGCCTCCATCGGAAATGCAGCCGCCGGGATTCGAACCCGCGCCCTGCGGGTCAGCAGCCGAGTACCTTAGCCACTAGACCACCGCGGCGGGGTATTTTATCCGTGGATGTAGACAGAAATTTATTTCAGAAGTGCGGCCCGAACCTCTTTCAGTATATTCGTACGTGTTTGTGTGCGTGTACATACATACATACATACATACATACATACATACATACATACATACATACATACATACATACATACATACATACATACATACATACATACATACATACATACATACATACATACATACATACATACATACATACATACAAACAAACAAACAAAATGTAAAACATGCTGAAAGGAGAGGCTGCCTCGAATATCGGGTCGCTTGCCGAGCACAACCCTCCGTTACGGTGTAGGAGGCATGCCAGCTTAAACTTATGACGATAAATCCTGCTAGGAAGAGAGAGCAAAGCTTTCCTTAAACTTCCAAATACCGTCGTCTATGAGAAGGTGACAGTTTGGGCTACACAACCGACAATATGTGTACAGAACATGAGCACACCATGAACAGCTCTCGTGAAGACTGAGCCAACACGAGATATATAACATGGAAGCTTAAGGAAGATCCACATATCTGCGGGCTCACAGCGCTCGAACCGACAGTGTTCGTCGACTTCTATAGAGACAACTATCCGCGTGTTTGACAGATAAACTTTATACAGGCGACACGTACGCGACTTCAGCACGAGGCGTACCAGCGCTTTAACATGGTACGGCTACATAATGTCGGTGCCTCAGATTTTATGTCACGAGACAGTTACTTCAATGTCGCCACAGTGTAACTGGAACCTGCTGCTGAGTGTGAACTTAGAGCTGCTGTGTCGCCGCGGCTGACCGAAACAAACGCAACGTTCCGACATTTCTGGCCTGCCTAACATGGCGGCTAAGATGACGTCAATACTAATGTCATCTGTAAGCCTTTAGACATATATGTCCCGGAAGCCATCTTCAAGCCTGTGCAGGTTACAGATAGTGCGGATCGATGTATACGTGCACCTGTGACCGGTCACTGCACACACCCATCATTGCAGACACACATTTTAGCCATTACTACTAGGCTATATGCCAGACTCGTTGCTATATGCTATGCACTCGCCTGCGAGCAAGGCACGACCACGAGCTGTCCGCCACACATCCAGATACGAAAGGAGAGCTCGAGGTTCTCGCCTCCCCAGCCGTTCATGCCGGGGTCGTAGCCACCCATCTGGAAGAAGTAGCGCCTGTCCACGGCGAACAGGCCACCCGCGATGGTTGGGCTGCGCAGCGGCCGTACAGGGTCCGTCGGATTGCGCCATCCGGGCGGTGGCATGATCCACGTGAAGTCGCCGTCCCACTGGAAGCTGCCCAGCTGTATGAAGAAGTCGCCGCCGCCCTGCGTCGCACCGTTGCATGTAGTACAAAGCGAACATATAGCACACCTCCGGTCATGGCGTATAATCCTTGTGGTCTCATGCCTTTCGAGTCAGTGTTAGTTTCCAATTTGCCAGTAGAGGAATGTGAAGAAAAATAACGAAAACATCCTAGACACCCCCGCGATAGCGAGATGGGAAAAAAGGGAAAAGGGAGTTCCCGCGTGCAACCGCAAGGTTTCGCGCATTATACAAGTGCTGCTTACTCGTGTACTCATTTAATTAAGCCTATAAGGTTTACTGCAGCTCCCGTGAATTTTTATTTACTTTATATATTCCTATTATTTTTTATACATAACACGTGAACGAAAACTAACCAGCTAAAGTTACAGTATACTGACGACAGTTCAAATTTACAAATAGACATTTTAGGAGGTTTTATCGTAATTTACGTCGATAATGCACTTTCGGTGTACTCACAACGCGGTACAATCGCTCAGCGACTGATACTACCTGATCGCGTAGTTTGAAAATAGTAACCGTCTGTTCTCAATGCATGAAATTCATTAAAAAAAGCACTGAAAATCATTCTTAAAACATCGTTCAAGTTGACATTTTCTGGTTTTGTAAGAAAGATGCTTGGTAGGGGCGTCACCAGTAACTTTTTTCCCCACAGAGAGATAGAGAGAGAGAGAGGGGGGGGGGGGTTATATGCTTGCGTGTCTATATAACGTGTGAAATTGAAACGAAATTCGGGGCAAAGGTATCAACGCCCCCCTCCCCCCCCCCAACCCCACTTTCGGTCTTAGGGCCTTTTTGTCATCGTTCCAAACAATTAGTATCCCCGCTGACAACGTCATCGCCGCGGTTGATTTATCGTGTTGAAGTCATACGTTGCCAAAGCTACGAGTGGCAGGCCAATCGACGATTTCATGCCGGGAATTTGCGCGCCCCGATCGAGCAAAAACGCTTTTAGAGAAAGTTCACTATTCGTGGCGTCACCAGTGCCGCCTCAGCCCAGCGGCGAGACGCCCGAGTCGTGCCGTGGGAAAGGCTACGCGAAACGCGCAGGAGGCCAAGGCAGCGACGTGCGTTCCCGTCCTCTGAGGAAGGGGGCGACCTCCCACGTACAACGCGCCTTTAATGCATTCGGATTCAAGGGTGCTGGCACGCAAAGGGAAGAAGGAAGAGATGAGAATAAAGAAAAGAATGCTAGCGGCTCTTGACGACAGCCGATTGTTACGACTCTCGCTAAGGTCTCAGCGGTCGCCGTCGTCGGTGCGGGGAGGAAAAACAGCAAACATGGAAATCCTTTTCGGGACGCTGAATCATGCCGTGTCGTGCGCGGATTTCCTCCCTCCCATTTTTTTACGACACCTGGGCCGTGTTCTCGGTAACTTTGGAAGGCCGAGACAGCGGCAGGACGAACGAAACAAAGGGACTCGAAGACGAAGAAAAGGAGAAGCGATAAGCCAGCAACAAATGCGAGGTGGCACAGGGGACAGTGCCAAGGCCACGGATTGTGTAACTCTTGCTCTTCGTCGAAAGGTGTGGAGGGATGCAGGCGCAGAAACTCCGGAAATCGGCTTCAGCGGTTACTTTGTATACCCTACGTACTATATAAACACGTGCTACGGACTCGCGCAGGGACACCTGCGCGAGCGAGAACGCTCCTTGCGGACAGCGCGAAGGTCGCCCGGTGCCCCGTCGAGACCACCACGTGCGTTCGAATGATTTCTTTTTCTTTTCTTTTTTTTTCTTTGCACTGGCCGTACACGTAATCAGGGAGGAGTAGCTTTTGCGACTGGCTCCCAGCACTCGAGGAAAGACGAAGCGATTGCGGAGAGGAGGGCCAAGTTTGTCGATCAAGGCTCTTTCATTGATGAAGTGACGGCGCCTTGGCGGCTGCCCAGTTTACACAAGCCCTCCGACGCCGAGGACCGGCCGGTCCGGCGGCATATCGCGATTGCGCCCGTTGCCGCGCGCTATTGCTTTTAACACGTCACGTCGCGAGGCATTCATTGTGGCGTTTCTCGATTTCTGCGCGGAAAATGGGCGCGCGTTCGCACGAACGCTTGCGACGACCTGCAGGCGGTTGCTAAGGCCGTCCCGGAGAGAGGTCTTTGGTGGGCGCCGGCGCCGTCCCGTTTTCCTTGCCGCCTCTCGTAGAGGACCTTCCGTGTGAGCGCTGACGCATTCCTACGCGCGTGACTCAGCGCGTAAGTGGACTTTAACGAAACACGCGTATACGATAGCGTGCCAGCCCGACAGAGTGCAGTGCTTTCGCGCACGCGTTTCTTACGCAGGGATGACGTAACGTGTCAAAAGCGCCGGCGTACGCGGGCCTGCGTTAACTCGACGGATATGCGTGCTGGTGATTTGGACGCTTTCGTGGATTGCTATATAAACGCTATGAATTGCCGTGCTTCGCTCAATAATTCTTGGCACGCGGCGCGCTTCTTGGGAAATACGCCTTAAACGTTTCCGAAGCGAATATCTTCATGCAGACGAAGATACAAAAAAACACTAAAATCCATTGGCTGTGAGGATAAATGAGGATAAGTGCACGCATGCGGGTCAGTTTTTTTGTGTGAGCTATTGCGTGGAGTACAAAGCGGGAGAACGCAATAATGTATGGCAAGACATTGGTACTTTGTCATTCGAAAGAGCAATGACATGAACATGCAGGTGCAAGTTGAAACAATGAACAGGACATTGCTATATGGTTGAACCCGATAACATTCGGAACACTTTAGGGACATAAAAAGGACGCATGAGGTAATAACTGCCAGCACAGTTATTAGCTATCGTTCACTCTTCGCTCGCAGTGCAGTAACTAGGCTTGTCAACCATAGCTGTCGCAAAAAATGTTAAGTGTTTAACTGTTTCAGATACTATGACTTACACTGACGCAAAGGCCTCCATTTCGGAGAGAAGTGCGCTTTCACACCATATTTGGTTCACAATATCTTCATTAACAAGATTCTCATACGCTGGTGCAGTCCTAAACTTGAGAATTCAAGTTTGAGAAGACAGAGGAAGCGCGTCATCAGGCTGGACTAATAATGCATTCTTTGAAACGGCAAAATGTGTTTGAGTGGCGGGTGTAGGCCGACCACTCGAAGGGACAATGCAAGTCGATGTTATTATTTATAAAGCTTTTCACCGCAACACCAGTGCCGTTATATAAGTGCCACGTCACAGGTTTGAATGTATTTGCCCTACTTGGATTACTGTGGCTCAAGGACAGCGCTCTTCCCAAGTTCCCTCCCAAACGGTGATGTCTCACGAATTCAAAAATGGACTAAACCCAAACAGCTGCCATCAAATTCGGTGACGTCACCAAGAAGTAACATTAAAGCGGCGTCACCCTCCGTCTTTAACTTTTAATTTCTTAAACTCTTATTTTCGTACATGCAACAGTGGCTTCTTTGTTTAATTGTAGGACGGTGGAACTTGTTTTACCATTTTACAAGTATACTTGTTTCCGGGTGAGCTGCAGCGCAACTCTGCTAAACATGGTATTTCTGCGCAATGCTTGAAGCGCTCAAAAAAAGGGGGGGGGGGTAAGGTGGTGGGGGTGGGGGGGAGACAGGATAATATTCAGGACCACCGTGTGCTCAGAACTTACAGTCAATAAGTTGCTGTGAGCCAGTCGCAAAGACTACTCCTACACTCATTGTCTGTTTCTTCTCAATAAAAGTAGGTCTAACAAAGAAAACGACCTCTTTCCTTCAAAGGAAGGACAGAAATTTTAGAGGACAGCTTACGTGGTGACATCGTTGATGTTACTGTTTCACGCCACTCCGCATGCCTGTAACTGTACTTGTTTTTCAGCTTTTGCCGTTAATAAACAGTTGGTAACAGCTCCTATGTGACTCTGTCTCTTTTCTCAGGACTCTCAAGCATTGCGCGAGAAATAACATTTCAAGAACAGTAATTTGCCCACACAGCTTGAAATATTTTAAGTTAATTTCATTTTAAATAATGACGTATAACTTGATAAATATCAGAAAGACTGACCGGTAGTGCTTGCTTCTAGAACCAGTTAATATTCAACAGCGCGTGCACGGGCCACAGCGCAGAGGCGGGCATGAAACTTGTCATTTAGCTTCCTTTAATGCGTCTTTCAGCAACAAAACTTTATGTAATGTCACCGAACATTTATGTTCGGTGACATTTTGTTCGGTGAATTTATGTAATGTTATGTCACCGAACAAGTAATGTCGCATAGATCCAATCGTTGTTGCAGCAATGAAGGCAGGTCCCCTTCTATAAACGTTGGTTCCAGAAAAATTTTTTGTTCAACGGCATCTCATCATGTTCTGATTCAGCCCCCATATTTATTGTTCTGTTTTCTTGATTTATTATGGTTTTTTTTCTCTGTGCCCCCAAACATTCGTCTTGTTGCGATTTCGGGAAGTCGTTATAGTTACACAGCCTACTCACGTACCTGGTGCATGAACGTCTGCTCGTTGATGATGGTGATGACCGGGCTCGCTATGGTGGTCGGGTCATCGCTGACAACCGTGACCAGGGGTTCGAGCCAACCGTCGTGCACCTCGCAGTGGGAATCGAGGAAGACGACCACTTCACCGAGGGCCGCCTTGGCGCCAGCGAGTCGAGCCCTGATCAGGCCCTCGCGCTGCGACAGCCTCAGCAGGCGGATGAAGCCCGGCCGGAAGTGGCGCTTGAGGAATCGATACAGGGGCGACTTGACCTCCGGCAGGTCGCTGAAGTCGTCCACGAGCACTATCTCGCGAAGGAGGCGTCGCGGGCTCCGGTTCACGATGCTATACACAGTACGTAGCAGCGCCGACAGGATCTCGTTGTAGAAGGTAATGACGACGCTTACCGAAGGCAAGTCCTTCGGGTACGTCGTCACCAGGCATGGGCGCGGCCGGTTGTCGAACAACGTCCTGTTAAGAGGTATCCTGTCGCTCACGTACGCGTTGAAGCCAGCCTTGCTGAACTCCTTGTCGGCCTTCACTTTCTCGGCTCCTGAGAGGTACACGCCGCTGCCGTCCCGTCCCCAGTCTTGGCGAATACGAGCCATGAACTCGCGCTCTTCCTCGTCGTCACCCGACGGGTCTTCCGGGCCGTCCATAACCGCGTCGGGCGTCGAGAGAGCGTCGTAGAAGGAGACCGCGGTTCCCTCGGTGCTCGGCATCCACTTCCAGGCGTTGTTGGCTGACTTCTGGGTGGAACGGCGTGGGCGCTTGGGGCCGCCCTTTCTGGCAGCACCGGAAGCAGAGGCCGCCGACTTGGAGTAATGGTACCACGCGTCCTTCCAAATGATGAACAGTGTGAAGGCGATCATGAAGGCGATGCAGAACTTCAGCACGAAGCGGGACCGACGCCGACGCCACGTGATCCACGGTAACAGCGGTAACTGCGGCATGTTTGACTCGTTGCACCAGCGGTCGCAGTGCAGGCTGCAGCTTCCAGTGGTATGTGCTGTTCTTCTTTTGCAAGGCTTGGAGGAATGTGCGGAACTAAGCAGGCACGTGCATTTTCGAGCACGAAAGGACGAAGACGAAGAAGGGATGCCAAAGCAGTTAGAATACGCAACAATAAAAAGCTTTTGTTACGTAACTCCGCTAGAAAGAATAGTCAACACTGTAACTGTGGGTGATCAAACGAAAAGCGAGCCACATGCAAGCAAATGCAGGAGGTTCGTGGCTGATACCCCGTGGTGGGTTGAGCCATCGCTATAGGGTCCAACCAATCAACCAGCTTGCCGACATGGCTTGCACAGGCAATATTTGTATGCATTACATTAAGCACCACACTTTCCTAGGCTATCGCTAATCTTTCTGTTAAACCTCCATCATTCCAAATCTGAACAGTAAATTTTGACACCACTCGATTCTTGGCCAATCCCCCACAGTGGGTATGCGCCACTAACAATAGGAGAACAACAACAACAACTCGCATCCATGGTTTGCACATGATGCTCATGGTGCTCGACATCCAGGTGGCGTTATCGAATTGCGGCTGCATTTCGATGGAGGCCCAATGCTGGAGGTCTGTATATTTGGATTTAGGTACACGTGCGTTAAAAAATTCCAGCAGCCTGGTAGAAATTTTCGGAGCCCTTCATTACGGCGTCCTTCATAATCATATCATGGGTTTCGGACGTAAACCCTCAGCAGCAATATTATTATTGACACGGTTAGCTGGATAGTTGAATCATTAAACATACCGCCCCGCCGCTGTGATCTATAGTGGCTAAGAGTTGCTGACCCGCAGGTGGCGGGATCGAATCGCAGCTGAGGCGGCTGCATTTTCGATGAGGCGAAAAGGCTGTAAGCCCGTGCGCTCACATTTGGGTGCACGTTAAAGAGCCCCAGGTGGTCGAAATTTCCGATATGCAGGGAGTTTCGACCCAGAAAGTTTTCTAACAATAAGCAAGAAGGAACTCTGGCGCTTCAATGGGGGCTGCATGCTGGGCGTTGCAGCTCCCATAGACACTAGCGCCAGATCACTCATAAGGAGATTGGAGGGGGGGGGGGGGGGGTAAGGAAGTAACTCGTTGAAGCAGAATAGCAAGTTGGACAAGTGGGTGGATGTTCATCGTGAAATCTTTGACGGCGCCACGGGTTAGATGCGAACATAAAGCTCTGTGTCCTTCCTTTTGTCGGAGTCTATAACCCGTATTGCTGTCAAATATGTACAAGAAAGTACTTGACGGGTCTCCTTCGGCGCGTAAGTCAGCTACCAGCTGTCTTTGTAAGTAATGTGCGATTTCACATATACAATTGTAGCTCAATTACAACGTTTATTGCTGTTTAGTTTTTTTCTTAATCAATCTCAATTTCATTGCAAAACGTAAGCAATTATCACAAGCTAGCCTACATTGACTAGCGGTCGGTCCAGCTCCGGAAAGTCTATTTAACGCAGTCAAGGTTTATTCATTCAGAACATTGCAACTGATCACGTGTTTTCTTTTTTATGGAGTACCTCGCTTACCGTTCAATATGCCAGTGCGAAATTCCATGTGTTTTCTCACAGAATATGTGCTTGTTTTCTGAATAGCAGTATAAAAAAACTTCATTTCAGTTTTTCGCGTGTAGTCCCGAGGGGTGGAGCCCTCAGTCCGGGGCCCCGTATGTTTCTGCTCTCCGCCTAACCTAGTCAATCAGTCTTCGCTGATCGTCCAGGGTGGTGCTGGAAAGACCGGCATACCACTATGAAAGAAAGGGATTGGGTGTACCGTATTCTAGGTAGACCGGGTGGTTCGGGGCGTTCCCATGGGGATGGTGCATTCGGGGCATTTCCTTGTGCAATGGTACAAGCTGGGATGCCCTCCACAGAAGTGTATCGGTCAGGATACTGTGCAGGGTAAAAAGTGTGGTGAAATGCAAGGTTGGGGAACGCATTAGTTTGGAGTTTGTGCCGAGCATCATATTTTCCCTATTCCTACCGTATTTTCCCGTAAGAATCTTATACCGAAACGTAGAGGATTATTGCATATAATGGTATACAACGTTACAGTATATGATATATGAACTTTGACGAGTTATAGAATACGTGTGTCGCTTGGTATATTCCTACCTTAAATAGACATTTCTTTATATTTCGGAGAACTGTTGTTGTAAGCATCAGTTGAGCGATCGAAGCTAGCAAAAAACAATAATGTTGTAATAATTATTGAAAATTCAAACAAAGTGATGGAATACGGGCTTCAAGGGTGCCGTCAGAAGCCAGAAGCCCGAAGCCACGGCACATACGGCAGTCACTGCAGAGTTGCGCTAGCTTAAGATTTCCTTCTTTGTAATATAGTACTGAAGTCTGTGGATGAAACGCTTGTTTCAATTGCTTTTTATATCACCATTACGGCACTGCTCAGTGCTACTTTGTGATGAGACAAGCGCTCTCAGCACAGCAACAACGCTTGGGCTTATATGGGAGCACAACGGGAAGAGAGAGTTATGAGGAGGAGGAGGGTAGCGAGCCATTCATGAATCGCAGAGACGTTTGGGCCAGCTGCAGCCGTGGAGGAGAAAAGTCAAAGAAAGGAAACTGGCGAGGCAACGCCCGAAAAATAAAAAAAGCAGCGAGGCGGACGGCAACGGTCCCAAAAATAGAGCGCCCGCACTCCGCGACCCCTAACAGAGCAAGAACCATGCCAGCCAGTTGACGCTTCTTTCCTAGGCTACGCGAGAGATAAAGCGTCAACTCGGCGTCGCCATTCACAGATACGACGCGATGGACTTGGAGTATAGTATATGCGCTCGTGTCCTGGAACCGAAATAAAGCCCTGCTCCAATAAAGTTCGTCTTCGCACTCCGTAAGTGGTCAGCGCATCAATGCGCCCACGTACCGTGTGGCTCTGAAGAACCATCATAAACGAGGCATAATAAGAGTGAGAAAGGAATCGTTGGGTTATGCCGGCCCAGTATTAAATATACGTTCAAGTATATTTAATACTGGGCCGGCATAACGCAAGTGATTTGCTCAAGTGAAGTTGCATGCCACCGTACAAGTCGTACTCTCGTGTAGAAAAAGAGAAAGAGAAACGGAAAGAGTGGTAATGAGTTAAGGACAGCGAGTTTGGGACTTGTCCACTTTGCTGCCGTCAGTATATGGATGGGGGAAAAGATGAGGTGATAGAGAAAGAAGACGATAATAGCTTAATTAAGTTTAGCACATAGGCTGAACGTGGCACTCAAATTTTGCTTAGGGGAAGTTCCGGGCCCGTATTCACAAAAACACCTTACGCTAGAAATGTTCATGGGATAAAATTTCAGCAAATCCTTCCATTGAACATATCATTAGTGAAGGAGGCCGGCCAATCGATAACAGCACTTAGGAAACAAAAGCTTTGTGAAGTCGGTCCCTAAAGAACGCGTGTGTCTTTCTGGGCTGCTCAGGGTCGAAGCTATATGCGTTGTGCTCTTTACGCTGCAAAAGGCCAATCGTTTTGTTAGCTTTTGGCACATCGACAGTATGAGGTCGTCAGTCCAAGCGGGAACAGTTGCATGCGACTCTTTTAAACCTCGACGATCTACAGTGTGTCCTTCTCCTGCCACTTGGACGCACGTTCCGTGCCCTGCGGTAGGACCGCAGGGTGCGAGACGTGCATACAAGTGACAGGCATGCAACTGTTCCCGCTTCGAAGGACGATCTCATACTTCCCAGTGTGCCACGGGCTAACTAAACGATCGCTTGTAGTTTACAATAACAGGCCAACACTCTAAGTACGACTATTCGGTCAGTAAAGCAGCCTCATACATTTTCGACATCTTACATGATTCTCGTGAGAAAAAAAAACAGTAAAACGAAACATGAAAGGGCTTGTAACGTCCGTGCAGTTGGCAGCGGCTGTGTATTCTTACGAGGACTGCTACATATAGCCAAAAGTGACGTCCCATCTCTTCCATACAAGGAAAAATTGAAGTCGATCCGCATGCTTATTGGGGAATAGTCTTCGTCCGCATGAAGTTCACGTCCCCAGCTTCCCGAGCACACAGCTTATGTAAGTTGTCAAGCGTGGCGGAATTACAAGGGAAGCGCGACGTGATCAATCAAGTCGAGGGTATACGCCGCACGAGAAAGGCTGACTGTGTGACGATCACGCTTGGATGATGAACCGTCTGTGGTCCGGCTTTCGGCAAGTCCTTTCTGGCGGAAGATTAATAGACGTCATTAAGACGAGAGCAAACACAAGCAAAAAAGGGGAGACGGAACTCAATCCTTGCTCCACCCTTGCTTCCCAGAAAACCGCACTTCGCACGCCGTTGGTATACACAGAAACCCTTTCCCCGGGGAGGGCTCACACAATGGACCGACTGCTATAGGACCTTGGAACACCGAGTGGCCGCCGGACCGGCAGACGGTGATGGCGGAAACGTCGGTGGCGGTACTGGCTCTCTGGGTTCGCATCCGGTACTCTCTGGCTCTTTTCGGGAGGGAAGGGGGTTTGTCCAGCAGTGCTTCGGCAAAAGCAGTCGCGCGTGGCTTCGCTGATCAAACCGTTCGTTACTCGACTCTTGGGTAGGCATCTCTCCATTCATATTCAACCTCTTGTCGCAATGCTGGCAGTTTGGACGCCGCTGCTTCGTAGAGCTTGCTCCCAGAGTGTCCAGTTCCTCTCGGCGCGTACGCGGGGAGAGAAGAAGCACTTTCCCCTTTTTCCCACATCGTCCCCACAGCGCAAACGTTTTTTCCCCACATGCCACTTGCCCTCACTCTCTGCACTGCGGTTTCCGAGGATCGGCGTGGTGAAAAACAAGGAGCACTCGGCTCGGCAGCACCATTCATGCAACGTTCGCAGCGTCTGTGCGCGCGACAGCTGCCAAGTGGAGGGCCGCTGAAGAATGAGAAATCACTTTGTCCGTGGCGCACGCAAATGACAGAAGAATGGGCTGCAGTCCGAACTCTCTCCCTCTGCCCCCTTTTTCATTCTTCCGACCCCTCGTTGACAAATGAATTCCCGCCCCGGTCCAAGTGGCCAGCGCGAAAGCCAGAAAGGCGCCCGAGGGCCCTTAGAGCTCGGTCCAATCCACGGAGTGGTCAAGCAGACCCAGCCAGCGTACTCTGTCCGTCCGCCGCTGTCGTGCCACCATTCGGCCAGTAGGGGACGCAGCGGCCGCTCATCAAGACTAAAGAGCGGGCGGATCGCGCATCCCCTCCCCCCCTTGTCTTATTCTTGCAGGTCCTTGCGTCAGGCAGGTGAGCTTGGCGACCCATTGTGCCAGGCGTTTGCGCGACCTGCTCGCTGTATGAAGGGGTTGGCTGCAGGCCGAAAGAGAGGAGGGTTGTAGGCAGGCCGCGTTGCGTGAACACAATGGCCGTCCCGACGGAAAGAGAAAGGCCGCCGTGGCACGATCACGGTACCGGCATGCACGTCCGGACTTGCCTGGCCTACCACTACGACCTGACTTCTGAAATGACGGGGCTACGCGCGCGGTCATATCTCACGGCTTTCATATTTAAATGGTAGATCGTCAGGGTTGAGTGAACTGTCGTGTGCGTCATCGGAATGTTCCTTTGCGCTCGGAAACAAGAGGCTCTCCTTCTACGCTCGACCGGCGCCAGAGAATACGCGAGTGAAACAAAGACGCGGTGACAAAGGAACAGTTCCATATACTGCGTGGTCTCTGCAACTGTCCGCCAACCGTATGGAAACAACTATTCCTATGACTGAACTGTCACGTTTCAGTGATGCATGGTTGAACATGAAATTAATTATGGAGTTGGAAGCCATCAACGGGTAAAGTGCGCGCAGCACTCTTACTATACTTGTATGGTCCAAATGGTGACCTGCTGTGTAGAAATGCAAAATTTCCGGTAATTTTGAGCAATCGAAAAAAGCTGTTTTTAACGTTTTTTTGTGAAATTTACTAAAACTGGAATATAACTAAGTACTTTAGCATATGGTAATAGTTTATTGCTATATGGTAGTAGGTTATTGTCAAGAGCTAAAAGCAATAACTTTCATTGTGTAAATAATACAATGAAATGCATTCTTTCGTTTCACAAACAAATACGGCGTTTATTAACAAATCGAATGCAGGCCAGAAGCATCACCGTTGATTGATATGTGGGCTTTAACGTCCCAAAACCACCATATGATCATGAGAGACGCCGTAGTGGAGGGTTCTGGAAATTTCTACCAGCTGGGGTTCTTTAACGTGCATCCAAATCTGAGCACACGGGCCTATAACGTTTCCGCCTCCATCGGAAATGCAGCCGCCGCAGCCGGGATTCGAACCCGCGACCTGCGGGTCAGCAGCCGAGTACCTTAGCCCACCGAGGCGGGGCTGAAGCACCACCGTGAACTTATTTAGCTGTTTGTGAATGGGTGCAGCATCCTAGAATTGTTACGGCAGTTAGAATAACGAACCCAGAAATGTCTATTTCGTCGTGGCTTCGACTATGGAAACATTGATCAAGATAATAAAAAGATGAAGTTCAATCTCTTATTCAGAGTTAGTACTATTGGCTTCCTCTGTAGCACCCGGCTGCGGCGGCTGCATTTCTGATGGAGGCGGAAATGTTTTAGGCCAGTGTGCTCACATTTGGGTGCACGTTAAGGAACCCCAGGTGGTCAAAATTTCCGGAGCCCTCCACTATATGGCGTCTTTCATAATCATATGGTGGTTTTGAGGCGTTAAACCCCACATATCAATTAATAAATCATTCCTCTGTAGCATTCTTCGTAATGTTAAGATGTCGCATTCGGAAAAGCGTCAGTGCTTACAGACAGCGAGTCCCTGCTTTTCTGCCAACGGTCTCCCCGACCGTGAAGTGCATCCACACGTCGGAAACTGGCCCAACCATTGCAGAATCTGCTTGCACGCGGCTTCATAAGCAGACTTCCACCACAGGTCGCGGAAGTGTACGAGGGAAAGCCAAAACTGAACAATAACGGGTGTCAAAACATCCACCGCCAACATGACCACACTATAGACGACACCCGAACGACGAAGCCACATTATGGACTCAAGCTAAGCTGACGCTCGAGCCGACTTTATGTGATGTCATTGACGAGTGGTCAGCCGTCGTTTTGTGGTTTGGCATGACGTGCGACGTTTATGTTTCACCTTCAACGCTGGGTGTTGTCTAAGCTTTCTTTTTTTTAAGTTTTACGCCACGAAAAATTTGGCCACTTTTTGAAAGAAAAACAGAAAAAAAATCACAGCATATCGACGGAGTGAATAATTATCAGTGGAGCGAAGCGTCCATCCGTCAGTCCATCCGTGATTTTGTCCGTCCGTGCAGCCGCCTGTTTGTCGGTCTGTCTGTCTGTGTGTTCGCACGTGCGCGCCACCTTGGGGCTGCTTTCGCGGATTTTTGACATGCGTAGGCATGGTATGGGGAAAATGTTACAATTTAGATATACAACGACCACTAAATGACCTTATCAATTTCATTACCTTCAAGATTTTGCGGAACCACTTCGCTAAATAGAGTTCTAACTTTATACTTTAACAATGAGCATGGGGCACGTTAATTAAAGAACCCCAGGTTGTCGAAATTTCCGGAGCCCTCCACTATGGAGTCTCTCATAATCACATGGTGGTTTTGGGACGTTAAAACCCACATGTCAATCAAATCAAAACAATGAGCATAAGTTCTGAACAACTCGAGAAGATATGGGAAAACAGGTCCAGCCAACGAGAGTGACGTGGTGGACACGCAAACGTGACGCATCGCAGTGTCACTGCACTGTATAGCTGTTGCTCCTGTGACGGACGTTAGACCTGACTGACTCATCCTTATTCGAGATTTATGCGGTCAAGAGCACAAAGGGGGAGTGTCCCCCAGCACCTTGTTCGTATAATCAGCCGAGCCGGATGTGTTTGGCCAGGCTGTTCTGCGCGGAACCCAAATGGAAATTTAACGAGAACGACGAGGCTCTGTGTAATCAGCTTCTCGTGCATGGGTCACTACGAAGCTTTTGTTGTCTATAATGTTATTGCCGGGTGCGGTCTCCCACGCGCAGTCGTTCTTCCCTACCGACAATGCCCGAGTACATAGACTCGCAGAAAAAGTTCACTAGCCTCTTCCCTTTTGGGTGTCGTTTGTCATATCCACGGACAAAGGCGTACAAAAAATGTCATACGACAACTTTTCGTACGGGGCAGTATACTCACCTGGACATAAATATCGTCCGTCTGTCCAGTTCTTCTTTGCTGCTGACACAAACATCACGTGTGTATATATGAACGTTAGCAAGGTATCGTTCGTTTCAGACGGTAGCTGTTATCCAAATTTTAGTTGCATGCAGCGAATTCTGACTTACTAATTTCCGCTCTTGTTTCTTTTTGCGTGTGTTTGCTCGTTCTTTTTGCACGCGACAATGTCAGCTGCCAGTCATGGAGTGCAGTGCTCGATACTCAGAATACCACTTTTGTAATGAAAGTTATGAAATCACTGGGACTCGATTGAATGGCCGTTCGATTATTTCTCTTTCTTGCAGGTACGGTCGAACTGCCCTTATCTATACACGAGCTAGCCGCTTGATTGTCCCAGCCGTGACCTTTTGGCTTCACATCGACTTGCGGTGAAACGACAGCTGTTCTTTAATGAAAAATATGTATTGGAGATGGTGGCTGCTGTGAGCTCCTCTCTGTATATTTCGAAACCGTTTCAGAGGTTGGCGTAATCGAAATTAGCTGCAACTAGAACCTTTCATACATGGCTGAAATCCAATCCTATTAGGTTGCTCTTGTTGTCACCGCATGCACAGTCATTCTAATATTGACAGCCGAAACTGTTTTTCAAAGACAATCTTTCAGCGGGAGCTTACAACAGGCGAACGGTTGTGCGCATGTGCAGCAGCGCTGAGCGGCCTGAAGTCTGCGTGCTTTACAACAGCCCCAAAACCGTGCACAGCTATACCGTTCACAGTATATGCGTATATGGTATACACTCATATTGACTGATTGATAGGGGGGGGGGGGAGTTAACGTCCCAAAACCACCATATGATTATGAGAGACGCCGTAGTGGAGGGCTCCGGAAATTTCGACCACCTGGCGTTCTTTAACGTGCACCCAAATCCGAGTACACGGGCCTACAACATTTCCGCCTCCATCGGAAATGCAGCCGCCGTGGCCACGATTCGATCCCGCGACCTGCAGGTCAGCAGCCGAGTACCTTAGCCACTAGACCACCGCGGCGGGGCTACACGCATATACCGTTCGTGCACAGTATATGCATATAGTATAAACGCTTAGTCAGCATATATGCCACACATTCATACAGCTGGTATGGATGGGGAAGACAGCAACCGTGAGAATATACCGAGTCCACTTGATAGAGACAAATTACTTGGGCTTGTAAAACGCCGGTAACTCTCGGAAGTCGCACAACCAAGTTGGTCGCGAATGTAATCGCAGAAGCCTAATTCCAAGAGGTCCGCGATTTCTCCTGTTTAATTACGGCTCCAAGTACGGCGATTCTTGATAAACTGCAAAGCCCAGCAAAGGGCTTGAAATTCGACGGACCACGGTACCAAATAATAATAATAATAATAATAATAATAATAATAATAATAATAATAATAATAATAATAATAATAATAATAATAATAATAATAATAATAATAATAATAATAATAATAATAATCTCTGGTATTGTTCTGCACGCTGCCTGGCATTGAAATTTGTAGCTATCGTTCTGTAATGGATATACAAAAAACAAAATGTTCATACGCAGTTTTATACTGCCTATGTTGAGAAGCTGCTTTGAAATTCCATGTTTTCTCAAATTTCGTGTTTTGCGAAACTGTTGATCCCAATTATATTTCGCATCTTGTGTCGTCCTGCTTTATACCTGAAGGCCTGCATCATCATCATCAGCAGCAGCATACTGATTACGTCCTCTGCAGGACAAAGGCCTCTCCCATGTCCCGCCAGTCAACCCGGTCTTGCGCTTTCTGCTGCCACGTTACGCCTGCGAACTCTTTCATCTCATCGGCCCACCTAGCTTTCTGTCTCCCCCTTCGTGCCAGCGGTTATCTTGCCTATGTGCTGCTAGAGTGTACTAGAATAGGTTGAGTGGCGCGACCGCCGCTGTTTTCCTGAAGCTCCGTACGCGGTTGCGATACAGGGCGCTACGAGCAATCCGGCTTGGTCGCGCATCGCTCGCGCGGTCGTGCGTTGCCGGGCTTCTGCGCCTTTGGCGACACGTGCGACGGCCAGTTTCTTACCGGTGTACGGCTATAGATTTATACTGTCAGAGTAGCATTAAAAATGGTGTTTCCACACGATAATCAGGCTTTCGCCTCATAATATTGCCCCTATGTGTTGCTGCACTGGTTTCGTGGCTCTGAGCGTCTGCTACGGTGACGCGCGAATGCACCCCTTGCGTAGGTTCTTCGCGATTCCGTTTTTTTTTAGTCTTTTTACCAATTGAGAAAAACTGTCAAGTCCGCGTGCTGTCCGTCTCATTGTGCATGGCCGCAGTAAAGCGAAGCTGTAAATAGCAGTTCAAATTGGAATGAATGTCGTGAGCGAAAGCTACACGTGTGCTTTTGTCACAACGCCTCGGCTACTGGAAGGAATGCTTTAAATAACGATGCTAATAGAAAACTGCTTTTTCTTACACCCATATTAAAAGGACAACAGCGATGTCTGCATCCCTTAGCTTTTTATTGGATCAGCAGCAAATATACAAATATCGTTCAATGTGTAGAAACAAGCAGCTGTAATTTAGCCAAAGGATAAAGCCAGGCATAAACCAACGCGGTTTTTTTTTCACCTGTCAACAGCATATTAAATGTGTTTACAGACACGACAAAATAAAAATAAAGATGCTTAAAACTTATTGCTTTACATATATACAAAGAAGTATCACTGCATGTTACACTGGCTATGTACACAGATAAACTTCAAAGTACAAAAAAAATCACTGTAAATACTATGTAGAAAGAAAACTGTTACAGGTATGTAACAGGACGAGTGGAGCACTCAGCTGTATGGGAATCCTACACGCACCTACGGAGCTTTAGGTGCTGCAGCCTCCTGCGCCGTTCTTCCTTAGCTCTATTGATTCCTTTAACCAAAAAGTGCAATCGAGTGACAACATAAAATTTTACCACATGAGACTTCACTGCTTTCGCATGTTGAGCACAGCCAAGGGGTCTCCCTTCAACCCTGACCAGATGCAGCACATCTAAAATGCTATCACTGCGCGCATTAGTGCTGAAGCAGTCTGTAAATGTGTCTGTAAACGTAGTCCCGCTGAATGTACCGCTTATCGAAGTGGAGCTCACACACTGCGCATTTGCTATCCAGGGGTTTGTCGCTCCGATGTAAGTTCTTCTCCCAGAGCGCCCGACGAGCTTCATCTTTCGGCACGCTGAACAATGAAAGCTGCTTCTCCGCTTTAACGCCCGAGTAACCGGTGCGACAGCCTGGCGCATAACAATGCCGATGCCTGCCTTTCGGCATGGCTACACCGTTTTCACACACGAGTAAACGGCACTGAGTTGCAAAACATTTCGCGCAACACGCAGTCCCCGTCGCCTTCGCTGCAAATTGCAATGGCCCGGCGGCGGACGCGGAGGAAATTTCCAAGCCGCTTCGATCGCAGCGCCCCCACGCTAACTTTCCGCAGTTCGGGCTTCGCCAGGAAGCGTAGGCGACGCCCGGCGATCGCGCCACTCAACCTATTCTAGTACACTCTAGTGCTGCTTGTCCAGCCCATGACCATTTCTTCTTGATTTCGACTATAATGTCCTTAACACCCGCTTGTTCCCTGACCCACTCTGCTCTCTCCTTGTCTCTTAAGGTTGCACCTATCATTTTCCTCTCCATCACTCGCTGCGTCGTCCTCAATTCAAGCTGAACCGTTTTTTGCAAGCCTCCAGGTTTCTGCTCCGCAGGTAAAGATGCAGCAGTCATGTATACCTTCCTCCCGCATGCAATACCTGCATATTAGTCACTAAAACCAGCAAATCGCTTTGTACGCGGCGTTTGAACTTGTCAAAGGTTCGTACTTTAAAGTGCGTTCACTCGTTTTCTTGTTTTCCAAAGTCTGAAAGCGACGCGCAGGAAAGAGCAAGGGGATGATTTATAGAGCACGTTGAACGAACAGTAAACGGAGCGATGACTAAGAAGCGAGAAAAAAGCAAGAGCATGCCAGTACTCGCAGGGCTTCTCAGCGCACACAGACAACAAAAGAACGATGTTCAACATCTATTACGGATTTGCCATATTGATAAACCTCTTCCCACAGTTTTTTTTCTAGCTAACCTACAAAGCAGACAATCAATGTAAACACTCACAACACTAGTACAACTTGAATTGGGACGAGTCTGCAACTAAGCCAGGTTAACTTGCCTTTGTGTATGTTCTCAGTCACCCGTTTTACACGCAGAATGCGCCCTATGTTTGACTTGTAGTAAGTATGACGCTCAGGAAGGGTTGGCCAAACATGCTGGCGTGCGACGGGTAACCTGAAACCAGCAGGCATGCCATGCATGGTCTCTGTGCCTAGTTTACTCGATAATCGACAGCAACATAGAAATAAATGTCCCCGGATCAAACGTTTTAAACGAGGAGACACTTATATACACGCCAGTGCCGTCCCCTTGTCGAAAAGTCGAGACGCTTCTCAATGACTCGTTACGAATCAGCTCCAAAGTCATCTTTCTTATTTGCATTACACGCTCCATGTTCTATCTTCCTTGAAGCCAATGACTCGTGTAAGCTTATCAATAATAGAGCGTGGGTAGCAAACAGCTCACTGCCTCAATCCACCGCATTTTGCGCATCTAACTCAAGCCTTGCGTTGTTATAAGACTGTATATACAAAACAGCTACCCATTTTCCCGTTGAAGAAATCTCCTGCATAGCACTCTATATGCTCAATGCAACAGCCAATTAGGACCGCGTATTTGTGCTTTTGTAGTCATCTTTTATAGGCGTGCTATTTTTAGCGCGTGCATTTCGTCATGACAAAAACGCTTATAAGCCAGTGCACACTGATGATATATACTTCCGAAAGTTTATTGTAGTTATGTTTCCGGTAGTAATGTCTACAGGTTCGTTATTAGCGGACCTAATGAATGTTTCAGTATCACATTTTTTACCTGCTGCTGAAGTTACGTCGCGGACTTCGCTCGTCCGCGATGCCATATTGACGGCACTTGTTATAATGTCCAAAGTTTCGCTGCTCGTGAAGTCAGTGTGCAGTCTATTTTTTGCCAGTTAAAAATGTATGAAGACTCAAACAGACGCACTGCCGAAAATCAGACATTACGACGAACTTGCAAGGAAACTTCGACACGGCGTCATGAACCACCAGTCTTTCGTTATCATTGTGCCTTCTTTGCCTAAACCGATAGTCGCATGCACAGGCAAGATAACCGATAAGAGTGCTCCTTAAAACGCGCGGTAATAATTGAAAATTATCGGGCACGTATTTCATCGGATGAAAGTAAGGCGTGATAGAAGCGAAGCCGGACGCCAATGCTTTTGCAAGGCTTCGAAGCAGCCACGGCTGAATAAATGGACACAATGCGACAACGCGAAAAGGGAAAATTTGCCCCCTAGACTCGCTCGTTTTGTCGAGTTGCACTCCTGCGACATGACAGATTACATAATGCGGAACCGGAAACAGTCGTGGTTGATTCTTCCGCATTAGGAACCCGAAAGTAAAACGTCTTCTTCACGATGGCTGTAACTATCCGTGAGAGCTTAACCAAGGAAATTTGTGTGACAGTAAGAAGAGCGTGTGTTATTGTACGCCAGACTTGCGCTAAGGTCGCCTACTTGCGGCATGTTATTAAAACGCCACTGCCATACTAGATAAAAAAAAGTGCCGCCATATCCACGAAGTGAATGATGATGAGTGGGCGAAGCTCCGGAGGTAAACCTGGTAAACCATGAATCTTCCGTACCTTTTGCCCACTCGATTTTATTACAATGCTCCCCCTAGCGTACGTCGCCGCACTAAATCGAACGATTGCCTTTCACCGATGATGACACGTGCCGTATGTGACATTATTCCTATTTTATAACATCTCGCATCTTTCATCATCAACTACAAGTACCGCCGTCTAGTTTATAACATCTTGCATCTCTTCATCATCAGCTACAAGTCCCGCCATCTAGTGAACACTGAAAGAACTAAACGAGAGGTGGCTACATGCAGGAGACGGTGCCGCCATCTAGTGAACACTGCAAGAACTGAACGAGAGGAGGCGACATACAGGAGACGGTACCGCCATCTAGTGGACACTGCAAGAACTAAACGAGAGGTGGCTACATACAGGGGACGCACAGCCCACGCCTTAAGGAGCTTCGCCCCTAAAACGCAACACGCGCTGCCCTCTTGGCCGGCCACGATTTCGCGCGTGGCGAGCGTAAGCGGGGAACGCGCACTTACATCCAGGTGAAGCAATCGCGTTGCTCTATGCATTGCAGAACTAGCTTTGGAATGGGTAGATGCTATTACTCACGCCGACGCTTTGGGTAAGGTCTCGCCACCTGGCAGTGTGCTATAGGCACCGGGCAATGCAGTTTACGTGATCTGATGGTAGCGCCAGAACACACAGCCTAGCGGGTATACGCGCAGCAAAACCGAGTCTTCCTATGCGTAGTTCAGCGAGTAGACGCAGCAAAACCGAACTTGCAGGTGCATATCATTTTCTTTTTTAGTTGCGAGTAAGCGGTCACGGCTGATAATGTAAGCGCCCAGGAAGCGTTCTTTGCAAACATGCCATCTAGGGACCTTAGTCCAAAGTAAGGTCCCTAGATGAAACAAGTTTCCAAGGTAGCGACACCCTCCCTTTTCCTCCTCGCTTATTTGCCTGAAGCGCCCCCTAGAAGGTTTAAAACTCATCCAAAAGCGAATGTTTGGGTTCTGTTGCTACGGTGAATAGATGTAAATGAAACAAAATGGAACGAAATAAGACGTAGAATAAACAGTTACCTTTATGAACATAAACGGCACAACACAAGAGCAAGCGGGATGTGCGTTACTCAACCGGCAACGTTGGGCAGTTCTATACTTTACACCACTAGCCATGGCGTCTCGCGTAGTACATTTTAGTTCCACGGCCTCGGTATTTCGTCCAGTTCTAACTAGTCCACTTCTCCGATTGTGTTTTGTTCGTGCTGTGACACAGTGAACGTGCTTCTTGCTGGATCCTGTAAGTGGCCACAGGGCGTGACGTTGTGACGATTGATTACAACCGGCTTGTGCACACGCAAGGAAAAAAAAACTACGACCACACTGGTACGAACACTCGTCCAGCAGCACTGTGATGACGTTTTTTTTTTAAATGTGTCCATTTGGACAATCGTGATGCCAAGTGATTCTGATGCGGTGCTGGGAACTTCCTGAAAAGTGGGAGTTCTACTGGTGAGGTGTCTCGAAGCAGCGCGTTTCGGCTCAAGCGGGAACTGGTCAAGAGTGAAATGTTTCTGAAGGTGCGTTGATTACAACCTACAGCTGTTCTGTATACGTGCATACCCACATGTATTTGTACCAACTGGCATGCACTAGACACGCATTAGACGCGCGTCTGGCGTTTCAATAAAAACCGACAAGTGAACTCGCTTCGCAGATCCGCGTCGACATACGTTGACGGAGTTGCACGAAAGCATTCGCGTGAAATGGTTCATAGTTGCACTTAATGGTGCGCTTCATCTCGGAAAGCACGAGGTAAGTTGAAGAGAGCGAAACCATTTTCTGTTTACGGCAACGCAGCATTGCTGAAAAACGCAGATGTTGCATTGAACGAGCATGGCGAAACAATCTTGGTCGACTTAGCGCACACCGAAACGCTCCTCCTCTTCAGTTTATGTTCTGGCTACGATTTTGTCTTTGGTCACGGCGAGAATCCGGCTGGAGCCATATGCGCATGCGTACTCGTTTTGAACCTTTTGCATAATAATAAATAACACCACCAGCCATTTGCAAGATCACGTGCAAGTAATGCACCAATTACAGACGCGGATGGCAGAGAAAAAGAGGAGTAATCGAGAGAGTGAGGAGGACGGCTCAAGAACAATGGGTGACGCTACCTTGTTTCATCTAGGGACCTTAGTCCAAAGAGCTTCGTTGCGCCCTGTGGTTCACTGTCGGGTGCCTATAGGCACTGACAAAAGTGCACTTCTGCAAGGACCAGGGCGCAAGCCAGTGGGGTCTCTGACTATAGACTTAGACGTAATAATGTAATAAGGATTTTGATGTAATACATGTAACAAAGTTTTTGATCATCATCATCCGATTGGAAACGCACCGATTAAGACAGACGCGTACAAACGAAGCGGTAAAGGAACTAGAAACACGTTCGTGTAAAACACATTTATGAAGCATGCTTTGACGCATCTGATTACGTGTGGTTGCCGGTGCTCACATGAGTATGAAAAAGGCTCTTTATATCGTCCGAGAACAGAGAACATGCACTTACCTCATCCATCACGCTGCTCGATAACGTGCTTCGGCGTTCCTCCTCTTTGGCGTAAGCTGGACTGATCTCGGTCAAGCGCAAAGCTGCAGAGACAGTCCACTATTCGTCCCGGCAGAAGAGAATGTATACATTATGCGCTCCGACGTGTCGAAAACCTCGATGTGTTGAGGCACGACAATGGATTAATTTTCGCCAGAAAATTTCGGTAAGGCTCACACTCCCTATAAAGCCGGATAATACTTTTGTCAGAGTCCCTGTGACCATAGATTTAAGGGTCTTTACGCGAGCACGAGGTGGTTCCGCTTATTTCGTGTAACTGCGAATGAGTCACAGCAAAACCAAGGTCGCCTCAAGTCATGACGCAATAGTAAAATTAAACGTGACATCACGGTTTTGTGTGTCGCGTCTCACGCTTGGCTACAGCTTTCGATTTCCAATAGGTGGCAGGTGAAGGGTGTGTGTGTTGGTGCGACTATTGCCATGCATACGAGCGATAAGTTTTTAGCCATTAAGCTGCTCGAAGCAGACTTTACGAGAGAACAACGACAGCAAGCAACGCATGTACATGCACCGTTTAGTCGTAAGATTGATGCAGCTTGCTTCGCCTGCTGTAGCAGCCGATGAAACTTCACCACCTAATCAACGCAGTGAAGTAGCTGCGGAAAAAAAAAGTAGTCTCACGCAATGATGTACAGCATAACGTGCTTTTTATTTAGTACTTCAATAATTTTATCCTCTTCAGGTCCAAAAAAAAAAAGTTAAAGCACAAGATATGTACAGTACGACACGGAATAAACGAACATTCAGAACTGTTGCTGTTTGAACACAGGAACATAGATGCATCACCACGGTGAACACAAAAGAATTAAAGAACTCAGGTAACATCAATTAAACACGAAAATAAAAACAGAACGAGCAGATACTCGTTAAACTCTGCATTAAAAAAAAAAAGCTGGCCGCCGAATACGAAAAAAAAAAGCGTTTTCGACAAGCGATGCCGCGCAACACAGGTAATCGTTCAGTTGCGGGTTTATAAGGCAAAACGCCTTTACCATCGGATAAGAGGGAGGACTTCTGCGGCTATCTCCGCGATTAGAACAGAAAAAAAAAAAAAGCGCGGTTCCCCAGAATCGCCCCACGGCTGACAACGGCAGACTTGACCACTGGACACAGAAATGTGTGAACAGAAAAAAAAAAAAATGCGAGCGATGCTATTACACCCATCGTTTTGTCCAATACAGCATCACCTCTCGCCATAAAGAAAGAAAAAAAAAAACACTCGTGATAAGGTACTCCTAAGTTGACAATAGGGGATGACACACGCAAGACCGGCGCGAATTAAATAAATACGGCGGCGTACAAACGCGGCACAGCGTGCAACCACCACGACAAATGTGATAAACCTAAGGAAAAAAAGAAAAAGAGGGGAGGGTGGGAGCACCCGACCCGAGGGATGCCCACCCGACGGCAATGGACGTGTCCACGAAAACGAAACTGTCCATAAGAACGAAAGAAAAGCTGCCCGAGGAAAAACTACGCACGAACCGAGTTTGCGCGCGCGTCTTTTCATTAAATACTGCTACATCGCGCAAGTTGTGTCGAGAAAACTTTCACACAGCGTATACGTTGTATAGAGTGAAAAAAAAAAGCTAGACGGGTTCACTTATCACACGGTCACACGGCAATAGTGCTGCGTATCGGGTGCGAGCACGAGGGAAGACTTAAAAAACGAACACTTGACGAATACACTGCCGGGGGGAACCTGTACCTCGGATCGGGGGTCCTACAAAGAATACAGTGCGATATAACGCTCTCCATTTACACTGCTCGCAAAGGGGTACCCACGATCAAAATCGTAGACAGTGTTCAAAACAAACGAACAAAAGGATCACGACATGTTCTTGCATCACCACTCAAGAAGGGGTCGAGAGTACGCGAAAGAAAAGAAACCATCTGAAGGACATGCGTCGCCAAACGTAAACCAGCTACAAGAGAACTCGCGGCGCTACAGACGGAGCGTGAAAATGACCACTGTTAAGGCTCGTTTACTAAAAAACGCCAGACCAGACACTCGTATGAGTGGTGCATGAATACAGGGCTGTTCCAACGATATTAGACAGCAAACGTAATAGCTACAGCCACCGCAGCAGCATCGCACTGAAGAAAACGCTGCGGTTAAATGACCTCGCGATCAGACGAAAATGTCGCTCACATTACGAAGTAAAGCTCGCAGCATTAAAAAAAAAACGGGGCTCATTAGGTTTTTCCCCTAAGCATCTTTTAGTAAAGCAGTGTTTTACAACCCCCTTGTCATACAGAAAGTTACGCTGCACACTCGCTTCGTGTCAGAAGTTGCAAAAGTCGCAAAACTAGTTGCAAGAAAAGGTTCGTGGAAGCTGCTTCAGAAACGCGAATGATTAGTGTTAATTGCAGGCTCATCGTCTCGTACGGAAAAGACAGTGAAAAACTGTTTTCCCGCGCGGATATTCAACGCACTTACAAGCAATGCCAAGTGGTAGCGAATGGCAACAATAAACCGCGTCCCTAACATTGTCCTGCTTTTTGCACGATTTCGAGCTCAGACTCCAAATGTCACACTTTTTCAGCTGATCGAGTACGTGAACTGCGGGACGCATTTTGCACACGGACCGTCCAGTACGTACATGGAGAAACCATGCATCATTGGGCAGCAACGCCTTGACTGGACAAAAACACTTTTCGACTGTCCTGAAGCACACGCTCCCTGGGGCTGTATATCTGTGGCAGTGCTAAAATCGAAACGATCGGGTCCGTAATGTGGCATTGGGAATGTGCTTTGAAAGTGGACACTGCGAAGATGTGAGCGTTACATGCTAGCCTCCTCGCTGCATCGTTGTGTTCCGCTTTCAAAGAGTGCAATATAAAGAATTTGCTGGCACCAAAAGAAAAGCGCCCAAAAAAGATGCCGTAACTGTGTGTCTTCGACAAAGGCTGTGTTCACCGTTTTTTTCTTTTTCTTTTGTAAGGGCAGCTTAGGACTAGCTGGCGTTGCTGGCAGTCTGGTCTCCAGAGGTGAAGAAAAAAGAGCATTGAAACAAAAGCAAAAAGAAAAAGCAAGTACAGCACAAGAAAACCATAAACAGTCAATTACGGGTCAGACAGGAGGGATAATTCACTCGCGCCACTGGAAAATACACATTCGCACAAGAAGTTCGCAGAATCTAGGTAAAACTAACGAGAAGAAAGGAAAGTCTACAGCACTGCTATTTTTCGAAAAGTGGCGCACGGCGCGACCAGGACGCTCATTTCGGGAGGCGATTGCGCCCGGCCATGTGGGAAGTCCGCAGTGTAAAAGTAGCAAAAGGTACACACACACGTTTTCTTCCGGCTGAACGACAGACACACGCACACACATCAGCGATGCAGTGTATTAGATAGGCGCACGCTTCGCACCCTGGCGCCGCACCAATCTCACACACGTTTCGTTCTGGAAGTCCTTTTTTTGTTTGTTTGCGGGGGTTCGTATATAAGAGACGAAGCAGCAGCGTCGTCGTCGTTTGAACTGTCATACCCGCAAGGAGGCATAAAGACTCGCTTTGTCCGTGCCACCGTTTCCACGAAAGCACCACACGGAAACGCACTGCCTACCGGGCCCGCCTCGAAGAAGGTCGCAGGACAAACGCGGGCGAAGGGGACCGCGAAAGTGTGCACCGCCGAAGAAGACTCGTCACTCGGCCGCACCGATGCCGTCGCACCTACTGTCCCACCGGCACAGTCTCCGGATGCACCCTTCAGAGTTGGGGCACCGAAGGTGAGCAGTAGAAGCACGGGACCAGTCGAAGAGAGTGTCCGCGAGTCGGCTATAAAAGAGGCGCGCCGAAAGGCTTCCTTTCCTGCTCGGCGACCACGTCAACGGGGCCGGAGACGCAGCAGAAGAGCCGACAGGACGGGCTGGCGGTGTTTCTCGTGCAGGTACACGTGAAGCGGATGTGTGTTTTTGTGGAGCTCTCCGTGCAGGCCGGCCACGACGGGATAAGACGATGGCCGGCTTGCGGAGCGCTGGCAAATGGTCCCGCCCTTTACGACTTGGACGTGAGGAAGGCGCCGAGCGTGAGGGCACCGAGCGCCGTGACGGCCACCCCGCACACCACGTTCTTGAAGATTGGCCAGGGAGACTCGGCAGCGCCGGTGTCGTCGCGCTCCTCGCTGAACACGACCAGACCGTCCTGCGCACCGGGAAAAGAGAAAAGAACGCCACGTGTCAGGCACCGCTAATGCAAGCACAGTCGCTACACAAGACGTACGGACACTTGACTGGGATACAAATGCTACGACACCACCACTACTTATACTACAGCTACTCAAAACCATTCATTGGCTGTGGCGATAAGTAATTAGTATTAACAATCCGCGGCTTCAGCTTTTGATGATTGTGGAGTTCGGATCTCACCGACAAAAATGATACTTTTTTAAACAACTAATCCTCCCCCCCCACCCCCTATGCTTTGCTTTGCTGATGTAACTCGTTGCCAGGAACTTAAAGGTTGTCAGAGCGAATAGGTCACAAGAGATTGAAGTCAAGCCCGCCTCAACAGCAATCAACAGCGCAAGTATTCATAAATGGCTGCTACTTTTCGTGAATCCAGGAAGTTCTCTCGAAACATGTTTATGACGTGACCGATGAAGACTGGCTGAAGATCGCGAAACGCGACCCGGCACTGCCTTACTTACACGCGACTCGCGCAAAGACGAGCTGCGAAACAAAAAAAAAAAAAAGAGACGAGACTGCAGAGGCGTTGGCGCTTAGGCAGCTAACGCGTCCGCAAAAAGCCCCGATGTGTTGGTGTCATCGATTTCGCGATACGCCGCGGCCCGTTTTATCGATTCGTCGGCGCCCTTGCAGCAGCAGCGAGAGACCGCTGTAGAGCCGCGCGAGGGGCCACTCACCCGATGGCCTCGGGTCACGCACAGAGAAAAGAGGGGCCACTGACGCTGCGCGGTACAACGTCGTGATGATGATGGTAGGTACACGAGAGAGAGACTGCGGCCAACAGGCTGCGCCATGATATCGAAACTGGAGGCCCGAGCATCGAGAGAGGAACCCGAAGAAGCGGACATTGCAGCGGGCCGAGATCGTGGCCCCGCGTCAATTTATTGCACACGGGGCTCCTCATGACAAATGTACATCTGAAGGGCAAACTACCCGCGAATACGCTTCAGGTAGAGTATGCACACGCAAGCTGAAGAAAGATTGGAAACAGGCTAAACCAAGGACAGAAGTGACACACGCAGTTACTGGTCTTTGTGCGCGGCGTTCTCTCCCCTGTCCTTTTTTTTTCCTTTGCTAGCTTAATTTCAATCAGTATGTGCCACCTCCACTGGAATGCAAGCTTGCGTGGCATACGTTGCGAGCAAAGCAAGAGAAAAAAAATGGTGAGGTGTGTGAATGATGTCATGTATCGATCGTACCTTAGAAGGATGCCGCGTTGGATAAAAACATTGATGAGTCGCGATATAGCTTCACTCAAACGCAAGGAGGTTCCATCTCTAGGCTACATCTCGCACGGCGAACCGTTCATCTGCCGAGGCTTCTGCCACTCCGAAAAGATGGACACGGTCCTTCATATGCCAACGCCCTTCAGTGGATCGGACCCTTCAAAGCCGTTCATCTAGCAGACTTATCGAAGAGCACGAACCATACACTCTCCGTCAGAGCGTCCTTCCTAAATGAGCTGCGGGAGAATGCACAGAGGGAGATCGAAAAAAAAAAAAGCCAAGCTCAAACAAGGCTCACCAGGAACGCCATCAAACGTCAGGAAGATTAGGGGGTGTGAAGCAGGAAGAAACGAGTTCCCTTCCTTCCCCACGGAAGTTTATGCAAATGCTTCCAACTCGCACGCGCTTCCCTAAACGGGCGTGACATCTCCCCCGCCCCGACAGCATATTAGCGGGCGCGCGCTTCGAGGACATCACACGAGGCGCGGCGGCGCCTGCCCAGACCGGTGACAGGGCGAAAGGCGTCAACGCGCGCTTTTTTCTTCTCTGTATTTCGCGCGGGGAGTGCCCGTTCGCACGCACTTGACGTACGTCACGGCTATGATCAGTCGAGGGTAAAAGCCTATACACGACAGGGAGGGGCCCCATCCAATGATGAGAGGCAAATAGGGCCCGAGGAGCGTCGTCACAGTTTGCTTATTCCTGCGGTCAGGCGGACGCAACGGATTGTCCACGCATAGTGCTCATATTGCGCAACACGAACGGGCTTTGGAGGGAAACCTCGACGAGCCCGCTTGTAAAGTACACAACCACGCCCGCGCTGAGGTGCAGCTGTGGAAAAGCCGGGAGCGCGCCCCTGAAGGACCCTTTCTTTTGTGGGAGACGTGACGTGAATGCTTCGCTGAGCCGTGTTCAAAGGCCTGTATGTGTACATAGGCGACCAGCGCGGCGACAGCCTCGCAAGGTGCGATCCTCGAAGGTCCCACGAACCTTGTACACACGTGCGCGCGTAACCGTGACGATCTGCGCTGTTTTGGACGGCGACGCTTTGCACGTTCGTGACAACGGTCGTGCTTTGTGTACAGCTTCTTCTAGAGGCGCGAGTGAGATTTGGTGGAAGTAAGTTGCTATGCTCCTTCGATGTGAAAAAAAAAATAAAGCGAATCCTCCTAGTTGCGTGGAGCACGGTTCGTCATTTAACGACAATCCCAAAGATACGTGAGGCAGAGACAGAGCTACTTTGCAAATACCACGTTGTGCGCGCAACAAAAATTCCGATAGCAGGGCTCGTAGACCGTGCAGAGGAAACGGAAAGAGAGCTGGGTGAAAGCGAATGTCTGTGTATGATGAGGTGCCGAGAGGTGGGCGTACGTGGCGTTGCCAGTTTATTCATTTCTATCTCCTTGCACGTTTTCTTTTTTTTTTCTTACTTGTTGGGTAGCGATTGTTTTGATACGCTTCGCCTCGTTTCACACGGGCTAGTGTGTCAACGTCACGAGCCGCGCAGGCCTGTCAGAGCCGACAGCAAACGACACGCAAAAGTAGGAGAGATGTGGCGAGGACTATCATGGCCGCCTTCGCGAAACGCTGCGTCGCGGAGAAAGCGTCCTATAGGTGGCGGGCGCTGCGTGTACCTTTTGCAAATGGAGTACGTTGAAGGAACAGCTTATGGACCTCAGTTTGCCAAGATCCCCTCGCCATCAATTAGCGCAAAAGCGCGCATTCACGCCCTCGCTCAGTTGTAGCAGGTCAAAGAACACGAAAACAGTAAATCTGAGAATTCAGCGCAACGTTTTACACAACTAGCACTCCGAAGGATGCGATCGCTGTCTGGCGCCGCGACCACCGATCTTGCCATCCAAATCAACAGATCCGCAGCTCATCGCGGCAGTCAACAGTGTGGACTAAAAGGCCATACATAGTGTTGGTTGCTGCTTATGCTTCGAAGAGTGGTGACAGGGCCTTCGCAACGGAGAGGCAGACCGGGGAGAATGGGTAAAAGTAACGGGGGCGGAGACGCATCGGGACCAAGCGAGCCAATGGGAAAAAAGAAAAGCGACGCGACGGCCAAAACTAAAAGCTTGCACGCGCATCAAGAGCGGGCGAGCCGCCACGGCGCCTGACAGCGACAACGTGTCCGCCACACGCTCCTTCCGTCCGCACCGCCGTGAGAATGACCTTGGCGAAATTAACCGCGCAACACAATCGGACTGCAGCCGCCGCGAAGGAGGGGGCGGAATGACGCCGGGCGTGGGATCGCCAGACAGCCGGGGAAAAGAAAGAGCTCCTCCCTCGGCACGCAGGTCTTCGCAGTGGAAGGACCGGCGGCACTCCTGGTCTCGGAAACTCAGCGAGTACGCCCCCCCCCCCCCATCTCTCTCTTTCTCTCTCTACTCCGCATCTTCCGACGGTATTCGAATGTCGAGACAGGCTTGAGCACCTTGCTGTGTAGGATCTTGCTGGCTAAAATGGAAACCCCTAAGCGGCGCCAACCGGCAGAACATTACTGCACTCCGCAACGTTCACCGGAGTACGCGATCACGAAAACAAACGAAACACGTTCTTTTGTTTGCACTTTCGAATGGCACTGACGCGCGAACACATCATACAGATGGAGCCTGACGGAGAGATCAGCCACACCCAGTTGAATCGCTGCACAACCAGGACAAGAAAGCTGCATGGAGCGGATGGACCCGATGGGAGCGGTGCGAAGAAGAGCGAAGAAGAGAAAAAAGGGTCGAAAAAAAAAAGTGCCGTACGCCTCCTCCCGCGCCCAGAACAAAGTGTCCCTGTCCCTTTCACTCCCGGATGTTGCGTATAGCAGTGCGGGGCACCGCGAGCATCCGCGAAATGCGGGCGTCGCTTAGAAACAAAAGGCTTTTGTTCGCTACCACGCGTCATCAGAGCCGCTCCGGCTTCGAGCGAGAGACAAAAGTATTTTTCCTCGTGCGTGCGCAACCACGCCAAGGTGTACGGGTCCGGAGATGCGGCGGCGCCGTCCTTCCTCCAGTCTGCCTCGGCGTCACGTGAAGCTCGGTGAAAGGCCAGCAAGCGAGGTCTCGGGTGAACTTAAAAGGACACCTCGCGTTTCTTCACTCTTGCCAGTAAAACGTGTCGGCCCGTTTGCCTCGTCGACCAAGGCGCACGGTCGTGAGGCGAGAAAGCAACTGCAGCAGAGCGCGCCGTTGGAAGCGGCAGAGCGCGAGCCAGCCGGAGCAGAAATAAGGACCCCCCGGCGCAGCGGGTCTCCCCGTGCGAACGTAAATCACAGCCTCGATCAGTGAGCGCCAGACACGCCGAGGAGATAGCCGGAAGGAAGCCTCGCGGCCGAAACCAAAAGACGTTTTGTCTTTCGGGAACCGTCGCCACACACGCACGCACGCAGTTTCCCATTAAGGGAAAAAGACCGACCAGCAGCCAACCCTCCGGGCCTCGCACAGCGAACCGAGCAACGTTCGTGCCCGCCGAAGCGATCCATCTCTCGAGTATTGGCGAACGCCGTCGAAAAGGCGCCGCCTTTTGGCCGTGGGAAGCCCGGCTTGACGGACTGCCGAGATTGGACACTCATTTTTCACTGCCTCGCGCTTGCCCAGGAATGCGGCGGTGGATGCCGACCGTACGCCCTCTCCTCTCTACACGCCGAGAGCACGTTCTTTTTCGCCTTCCCACTATTGGCCAGCCGGCCAGCTTTTTCTTATACAGGCCGCTGGCGATTTCCCGTTTGACGTCCCGAGTCCTTCCACCACAGGGCGTCATAAAAGGGCGACGCGAGAGATCCGCTAAAGGCAGTCATCGTTGCCGACGCCAAATTGCGCCTCTGGAAAAAGAACTTCCACAACAGCCACCCTGTGACCACCGGGAAGTCGTCAGGCGCACGGCGGCTGACGCGGCTTTACAGCAACGTCGAAGTGACCGTTTCCCACGAACAACTCGTGGCGGGTCGGGGAGCGGTCGTGTTCGAAGACGAGGCATAAGATGCCTGTTCAGGTTCCGCATCTTTGTTTTTCCACGCCGAACTTCCAAGTCGTCAATTTAAAAAGTGGCATGCAGGTTGGGGGAACCAGAGAGGAGAGGAGGAATAAATGAGGAAGGACAGGGAGGTTAGCCAGTTCTCAGACCGGCTGGCTACCCTGTACTGGGGAAGGGGGTAAGGGGGGGGGAACCAGAATTCTGTTTACATTTGAGCTGCTAATTATACGCTTTCAAATACCTGTTAAAAGTGCGAGACATCCACACCATAAAACCTGGCGATCTGGCGACTACATTCTTATGCCTGCATTGTAATCCTTCATTGGTTCTTTTTTTTTAAATGTACATAGAATGGAATGGAATGAAAAACTTTATTTCAGTCCTGCAGGACGCGCTTAGCGGGCGTCTCCCACGTAGGGACCGACAGGGAGTACCTGGCGGCCGCTTCGTGGGCCTGCTGGACGGCCCATTGCTGGTCGACGAGACGTGAGCTCCTGAGGGACCTCTCCCACTTGCTTGAGGTAGAGTCGGGAGGAGGTGTTCTACACTCCCAGAGCATGTGTGCGAGTGTCGCTGTATGTCCACATGATGGGCATGTGTCGCTGGGGTATGCATGAGCATAATTAACGTGAAGCGTGGCAAGGTTTGGGTACGTGTGTGCAATAGGCGTAGGGTTGATGCCTGCGGTCGGTTAAGTTTCAGATGCGGGGATAGAGAAATAATTTTATTTTGGTTGTCCTTAGCCGCACGTCTTCTGTGCTACCCTGTGTACTATAGGGGGTACAAGCTATAGGGGGTACAAGCTTGAGTACAAGCTCTTCTCACAGCTCTTACCTGCCCTCCTCGTAACACGTTTTTGCTGCGGAATAAAACTTCATTTTCGAATAACGACGCCGAACCCATGGAAGAAAGCAGCTCTTCGTGCAGCGCCAGACTCGTTCTCGCGGCATTCGTGACCGCACTAGAGAAAGCTGCGCACGAGAACATCGTAGGCGGGGGACAGCGAAGTCGCAAAAAACAAACCGCCCGTTCGCGTTCCCCAAACAAAACAGTCACAAAGTGAAGGACAGAGGAGCATGCGCCGGCGCAGCGCAGAAGAAACAAAAAACGCCGCTTGGTGGAAAGAACGAGATAAATGAAGTTTCGCAGATGGGATCGCCCAAGGCCCCCAGATTTCACGCTCCGTAGGTCACGCCGTCAGCAGGAGCGCGTGATGCACAAGATGAGGGAAGCGAGGGGGGGCCAAACGCCTGTCGCACTGCTTGCTTTCGTGAATTTGCAACACCCGCCGCCACAAAAGAAGAATAGTGAGCAAGGCTGCTCTGGGAATGCAGGCGAGCACCCCACGAGAGAACCCTTCGGCTCCACGGTTCACGGAGGAGCTCCGTCGAGATTCACCACTGGCAGAGGCGGGCGGCGGCATGGTCGCAGATTGGTGGCCCGCGTTCGTTAATAATTATTGATTGGTCGATGCGGTGAACCGGCATTGAACAGGGTGAACGCACGCTCGTGGAGAAACTCGATACGCTGAAACGCGGATATCGGCGCACGCCTTCAGTCACCGACCAACTGTCGGGAAGTTCTTCATAGTAGTCGTTAAGGTATTATTTACCTCCCCAAACCACGACATGTTTAGTTTTTCACGGGAGAGGACTAAATGTACACGAGTGACGTCAAAGCCGTCACGTGTCGCCGCAACGGCACACCAACACGAAAACACGAGTGCCACGCTGCCCCTCGAGACGATGACGCAGCCCTTTCCCAGGAGCGCTCGAATGACGTCGCCAAGGTCGCATCGTCACGCCCCCCCCCCCCCATCCCGTCTATGGAGAAGCACAAAGAACAGAATGCACCATCACCCTTCGACCTCCTCTCCAACCATCCACCCTCCAAGCAGACGCACTCAGCGTGCCATGCCGCCCACATCCACCCCCGCTTCTTTATACTTGCCAATAAACCGACATTGCCTACAATGGTGATTCACAGCTCGAAGTCTTTCTTAACAGGGCCCCTTCCGCGATTGCGACCAATGACGACTGCAAGGCTAAAGGAGTGTTCTAGTTCGAGTTCTTGCCCGTCAACACGACGCGACTATAGGGGTCTCGAGTAACGGCCTGCGCTAAGGTTTTGGACATCTCGGTGTAGCCGTGGTGTAGTATGCCGGCATACTTCAGTTTTTTTATGGACGAAACAATCGCCATATAAGACAAGAACTTCGCTGGGCTATACCCAAGTTCGCGCATACGAGGCCGCCGCCCTTGTAGGAGGCTGCAGATGACTTCGCGAACAGAGAAAAAGAAAAAAGAAAAGCCAGCCGGCCGCCACACACGTCGAGGCGCGGCGCTCACTTTGTGGCTTTGAGATTCACGCGACGCAGATATATACGGGGAGAGAAGAGACGACGACGGGCGGGTCTGCGGCTAAGCCTCGGCGCCCTCTGCATACACGGCGAGATCCAGGAAGTGACCAGCCTATATAGGCGGCGCTCTCTTTTTACCTTACAGCACATACAGAGACTGTCGAAGAGAAAATGCCGCAAGCTGGAAGAGAGGTTCGAGAGTTCGCGCTACGGCACCGCGTGCCCTGGCATATGGGGCCACGGAGAGAGAGGCGCGAACACACAGTTCAGAGTGTCGCGTTCATAGGCGTGGGGGAAACGACGTTGCCGCCACTTCTGCGAGCTCAGAGTGATAGATACTTCGGGAGTTCGGCCATGCAACAGAGTTGCGCAAGGTAGCGGCTATTTGACAGCTCGGTGTTGGCTGCGCAAGTAACTCCCGGCCGGCAACCCGACTGTACTACTATAATGTTGCACTATTCATGCGCCTGTGACAAGTCAGCAAGCGACAGCTGAACGAGACGCTTGACGGCCGCCGTACAGACGAAATGCAGCCCCATTGCACAGTCACGCATTTTTCGGCCCACACGCAGCGAAACGTCAAATCAGCCGGATCCGCGGTCACACGGACAGGTACCACGAGCGGCGACCCCATAGCTGGCGCACGCAAGGCAGGACCGCCAGGGACGTTTCGTTTCACCGTCAAACGCATGCCACTGATACACATTAGTTGAGTGCGCAGATGTCCGAACAAAACAAGAATCGCCAACTCCAAAGACAAATCCCGTTTCAAGTCGCAGGCCGGCTCGGCTGCCGTCCCCCTCTGTCGGCCCACGCGCGAACTAATGCAGAGAGGGCGAGGAGGGCGGCCAAGACACGCAGAATGCCGCGGTCTCCTACTGGAATTGACAGGAACAACGGCCCGTTTCATTCCTCCCGCTTCTTCTGCTGCAGCGGAGCGCATCCTGTTCGGGGTGGTGGCTGCGGACGGGAAGACGGGGAGGGTGGAGAAGAGGCACGACCGTGAAAACGGCCGCGCCGACACAAGAGGCCGCTGCAAAGGGAGCCGGCTGCAGGCATGCGGGGCGTGGTGCGCGTGGGCTACCGCGGGTCATTAGGAAGACCGGGAGGCTCGCACGGCCGCTACAGTAGCGAGTCGCACACACGGTGGCTGCACCTTTGGAGACCAGAAGATGACCCTGCCTCTCCAGCCACGATTACTTTACGGCACCGTTCGGTGTATTTCCATATGCGAGCCGCAAAAACTTCGCTCAGCTAAGGATCCAAAGGGACCACAGTGCCACGAGACGTCAGCGAATTACTTGGAAAATGATGCAAAGTGAAAGCAGAAATGACTAGAAAACCTAGGCTCATAGTTACGGAAATAATCAGGCAATGACATCAATGTCGCTGTAGAGGACTCCGGAAATTGCGACCACTTGTGGTTCCCTAACGTGCACCTAATTTTAAGCACACGGTCCTCCACCTTGCAGTCACGAAAGTCTGAAAACGCACACGTCAGTGTTCCCGCTGGCAACAGGGGGAACATTTGCGTAACTTTTCATAACACGTGGCGGCCTCTCTGAGAGCTGGGATGATCGAGACAGCCGCGGAACGGCATTCCAAGGGTGGCCCACCTAAGCCAGAGGCCCCCAAAGCAAGCAGTCACGTTCCTCCCAGACAAAGGGCACCGCGGGCCCCCAGACAGCAGCGCCTTCAACGACGCCTCGCGTGCAACATTCACATGCCCTCGCATTTCATCGTCGTCCTCAACTGTCACACAAAGGCAGCAACGGTAATCGATTCCACAATCTCTTAAAGGCGGCCGAGGATTGCCAGCGCAGCCGGTTCTCTCGGGGGCCTACCACGGGTTGGAGCAAGTCTAGAGGGTGTTGGTTGAAGCCATATACATACGTAGAGAGAAATATATATATATATATATATATATATATATATATATATATATATATATATATAGAGAGAGAGAGAGAGAGAGAGAGAGAGAGAGAGACCTTTTCTTAACAAGAACAACAACGTCTTCGCCCGTGATCACTGCCACGGGGCGGAGCGTTCTGAACAAGCGTCGTTAAAAAGACACGCCGTGATGGATTCGACGAGAGGCCGCGCAGCGGAGCGAGAAATGAAATTGGCTTCTGTGCTGTTGCTGCACCGCGCGCGTCGGCTGAAAACAATCGAAGAACTTCGCGAAGAACGCTATGCCATTGAATGTTAAAATGCTGCGCCCCCGTGCTACTAGTGACTTCGTAGTTAGAAAGGGACGCAAATAAACAAGGCGAGCAAGCGACCATAGCACAAGATGTAATCACATATGTGGCAAGGCTGTACATCGCTGATCGGTGTTGCTTGGGAAGAACCCGACTCCAGCCTGAAGTGCTTATGACAAGGGTGGGCAAACCAACTGCTCTGCCAGGAAATAAGTAAACGTTACACGGCTTTTTAACCCAAGCGGGCGAGCGACCGGTCGGATGGAATGCGGAAAGAACCTGGATGCACGCACGTGTTGACTCGGGCGGAATTCCAGCTGCGAGTGGCGACAGACTGGAAGTGCCTGTAAGTCAAGCGCAATTACATACGAAGGGCTACTGGCCAAAACTGAACAAGTTCCCACTCCCCTTCTTGACAGACACGCCGGCATAAAAACAGACAAGCTTCCGAAAGTATCCTCTACGAGTACCGCGACAACACAACGCTTAAGTCACGACCCCAGAGGCGGGAGGCACTCCGCCGCGAATAGTCCAACCGTAGGGCCGCGGCAGGCAGGTAGAACTGGCATTCTTCGCGTTCGGGATGCACGGCCCCCGAGCGGCGGCGGCGTTCGACGGCACGTCAAAAGCGATGCGGCGCCGCCGCCCATGAACCGCATTCCAAGACCGCCGCCGGTGGTGGTGTCGCGTCTCGCCGCCGCGGAGAGGGAGGGAGGCCGAGAGAGTGACGCACCGTGCGTGTCGTACACAAACAAATGCAAACACAAGGTGGGGGACTGAGAATGAGGGGAAGAAGACGGGGCAATGAAGCCACAAGCAGCAGCAGCGGGGCGAATCTAAGGCTGAGCCGAGGTCGCCTCTCCCCCACAGACGACGTCGGCTGAGACGGCACAGGGAGCGAGGAGGGCCCTAGCAACGGCGCGGTGGTCGCGAAGACATCGGAGGAGGCCATGGGAAAAAACTGCCGCCGCAGCCAGTGTCGAGTCACCGGGACATGGGAACCCCGAGAGGAGAGCACGCGCGAACGCCGGGAAACAAAATGCATCACACGCACCGAGGAACAACCAACAGCCACCGCGCAGAAAGCCGAGAGAAAACTTGCGGATGAGTGCTGCGTATCAGCCACGAAGAAAGGGACGGCAACGACCAGTTCACTGGGGACGGGTTTGTCGAAGCTTCGCGTGGCCGTCGATGTGCGTGCCAGTGCGCTTGATAAGGCTTCTTCCTGCCGTACAGCGCCGTGTTCAAGTGGACACGGCATTTATTTCCCGCCAGTGCATTGCGCGAGCGAGGCGCAATACGAGCGCATCGAGTGCCACTGTTGCTCAAGCCGGCTAAACGCCCGCACACGAATGGAAAGTACAACGAGATACTGCGAGGAATGAAGAGGCGAAACGAGATAACGCGAGATTCGCGCCGCGCTCGGTTATCGACTTTGAACTACGGAGACCGAATTAGGCTCAACGAATGCAGGAGACTGTACTTTGCAGCAGCCACTACAAGCGACGCAAGGGGGATTAGAGTTCAACGAAATACTCTACGCGAACAAGTTTGGAGGGGGCGACCAATTGCGCCATGAACGGGGTTCGGATTACCTGAAGCCAGCCGCCTACATCGACGTGCGTAGTGTTGGAGAACGCTAGACTGGAAATAACACGCAAAGCCAACATCGGAAAGGCGACGGCAGCGCCGACGAAGGCGGTTCCGGAAGCGCGGCAGGGAAGCAAAACGGCCGAAGAAGACGCTCGAGCCCGGGGCGACGCAACGAGGGACGCGGCGACACGAAGGCGCCCGTTTAATAAGCGCCTCGACGCGCCAGCGGCCTGGTGACAGCGGACAAAGTGGCCGTAAACGCGCCGACGACGCTCGGGGCGCACAAGAGGGGAGGCGGCGTGAATCAGTCGGCGGCTTCGATCGGCCGCCAATGGAGAAACAAGCCGACAACCTCCTCGAGGCGTTTTCCCACCACGGCGTGAGAAGCCACGGAGGGTCGACGCCCAGCAGGAAAGCCTACAACAATAGAGGTTTAAAAAACAAAGGCTAACGAAGTGATCCCGTTTGATCGGCATGGAAAGGGTGCTCGTTAAAGAGATCATACGGCGGTATGCGGATTCCGCGCCGCCAGAGACATAATCGCGAACTCTTGAGATGTGAAGGAGTATAGGCATGCAGCATCTCAAGGTATAGTCGCTCATGAAGCAGTAGTTGGTTTCATGGGCAAAAACGGCGTCTGATCTATCAGTGCATTCCAAGATATGAACATTTTTCCGTTATTTTCTTCCAAGGTACGAATCTTTCACAAAAGAAAAAAAAAAGATATTCGCGTCCCACAACTTGGTCGCGCACTAATGCTTATATATGGCCCATAGTCATACGGCTTGCACTTACGTGACAGCGTCCGGCCGGAAATAAAAAAATAAATAAAAGACACAGGACGCGGCGGCAGTGGCGGCGTCAGCCGGAGCTCCGGCAGTCGCGCATCCATCAAGCTGGAAGTGGTGAGGTCACCGCTTCGAGTGCGTCAGAAGCGAAGCAAACGCGGAAGCCAACGTAAAATTCGCACAGGATATCGCGGGGGCGCCTACGAAACGAAATAGAGAGAAACACCGAAACCAGATAAGCCGAGCTACGCCGAATACCAGCTGGCGGAACTCCTCGCGCCACGTGCACTTCCCGTGTCGCACAAACGCGCTAAGCAGCTGAATGCTTCCAACGAACTGCATACGCAAGACACGCGGGAAAGGTCGTCTTCTTTCACGGTCATGTCACCGGCTGCAAACGGACAAACTACCTGTGAATCACCGGCCTCCAGAAACTGAGCAAGGAGAAATCTCGCCTCCCGCAGATTAACGTTATGTCGTATAATAAGCTCCCATTACCCGCCCTCTATCGCCATCTCTCAGGCGTCGCCGTGTGTGTGTGTGTACACAAGGAACAAAACAGGCCCGTCTTTCCCGCCGAGGAGCTCGAACAAGAGGTCTTTGAGAGGACGGCGCAAACCGGCCAGAGGTCGAGTCAATAAAGTTTCGTCACGAATAAAATAGGGCGAGGGAGGACGGTCCGTTGGCGCGCAAACAAGATATAGCCCGAATCAACACGGCCGCCGAAAGCTGTGGGACGGCATAAAAAGGAACACTGGGAACGGAGAGCTCAAAGAGAAAGACGAAACACTGTATAGTGAGTGGGAAGCAGAAGAAGAAGACCAAAGACGCCCGAGCCGCGCATAAGAAGCAACCGAAGGCGCGACGTTCCCACGCCTCTGCCGCGAAGTGCCGATGGCCTCTTCCCCCCTTTTGCCCACGCTTTATTCCTTTCGCCTCCTCCTCGCATCGCCACTCGGCGCTGGATCGCTCTTCCGCCTCCTCCGCGGAACCAAAGACAGATGCGTCAACGCAGCGCTACTCTTCTTCGACGTCGAGCGCAATTCCCCGCACATCATCGGCGCCTATGACGACGACGACTCAGTGTTTCTCTTTTTTTTTTTCCCGAGCAGTGGATAAGCGTCCTGCTGTTTTCCAAGCTCGACAAGGCACATCGACGTCACTCACCACGCTCGAAACGAGCGGAGACGAATTTGACGTCGCTTAGCAGCAGCAAGAGCAGCGGCGGCAGATGCTGTTTAAGTGCTGTTGCATTGCAGGTAACTAAACTAACCGTGCACGCCATTCTGCAAGAAAAGGCGGCGCGAGCGCACCACCGGATGAAGACGTACGAGACACCTGGCAAATAGCGGAACGAAGCGTAAATTAAATGCACACGCTGTGGCGCGACTGATCGAAGAGAAACAAGCGCGTCTTCCCGTGCAGGCGCTTGCGACTAGAACGCGAATCGAACAATGGCAGAGGCTCATCAGAGCGTATACGCACTTCATAGACTTCTCGCGCTTCCGTCGAACACCGCGTAATCTTACATTCTAAATTGCGATTCGTTGATGGGCCACCCCCGTACTAATTTCCATCAGCCAATACCTACTTGAACGGCGGCACGAGGTATCTATAGATAACATGCGATGGTGAAGGAGGAAATAAGTTAGGGGATGGGGGGGGGGGGGGAGTGCTTGCTCAGCGTTTTAAGAACGCCCGTAGTCGCAGCTCCATGCAACCCTTCAGGCAATCCGACCTTACACTCACAAAGGCTGACCGAGATACAAAACTAAACACGTGCCAGAAACAGAAGAAACGTCGACTAACTTTTATATCAACGCGTCGGGGCACAGCAACAGCGCTGCGGAACTGTAATCTCTGGGCGGCCACCTCGCAAGCATATATATAGTGTCGCCGACAACGATGCGCGTGAGCATTGCTCACCGCCAAACGAGGCTGAGAGAAAAAAACGACACAAGACGGCAGCGAAGGAAATACGTGGAGAGGGCAGAGTTCGCGCACCCTAGGCGGCGCTGTTTCGGCAGAAGCGGTGGGGGGGGGGGGGGGGGCATCGGCAGCAACCACGGTGCAGGCGTACTTGACGTAATCCGGAGAGAACAAGCCGTCGCGGGCGGTCCGCCGGATAGCGTAGACTAGAGGAAACATCCCGTATATAACGACAACCCTCCCCCGCACACTAACATCACACCGAGGCATACAGACAGCTCCTTCGCCCATCCCCGTGACGGCGGCGCCAAGGATTATAACACGAGCCCACGTGACTCGCACGGTGCATAACTCGGCAGGGTGGATCGCGTACTTACATAAGCTGCCGCTAGTGCACGCAGCCAGCAAGTTGAGCAAGGGGCTTGTGCTCCAAGAGGTACGCGCGCGAGAAAGTCATAGCCTGCACAGACGTGCTTTGCAACGAGAAGCCGCAAATGCGACTCTTTGCGGAATGTCATCACTTATAGGGAATCCGTTAATAAAATGGAACCAGAAGCATCCGGCAGAATAAAGTCTCAAGATGTCACGGTTGCAAACGAAGTATAGTTGAGAACGCGTCGCAGCATTGTAGGTCAACCCATTGCGTTTTATACATTCAAAGCAACTGAGATTTCGACCCTTCGTTGGCCGATAAGAGAATGCCAGTATCAGACAGGTGCAGTGCGGCTCGAACGAATACAGGAGAAGAGCGCTGATTGATTGATATGTGGGGTTTAACGTCCCAAAACCACTATATGATTATGAGAGACGCCGTAGTGGAGGGCCCCGGAAATTTCGACCACCTGGGGTTCTTTAACGTGCACCCAAATCTGAGCACACGGGCCTACAACATTTCCGCCTCCATCGGAAATGCAGCCGCCGCAGCCGGGATTCGAACCCGCGCCCTGCGGGTCAGCAGCCGAGTACCTTAGCCACTAGACCACCGCGGCGGGGCAGGAGAAGAGCGCCGGCGCTCGTCCCGTGTCGATGTCTTGTATTCGGTCTAAGCCGCGCTGCATTCATCAGAGTATACGACGAACCATCTCGCCGAAGCGAAGGTATAGTTGTAGAACACAAAGTACACTGCAGGCTATAGTGCATTGCTGGGAAGCCAAGCGCTTCGGACCAGCTTCCCGCGGGCGAAGACAGCTCAGCTGCTCTCGTCTCTGGCTCAACTCTCTGGCCGAGTTGAAGACAGCCCGCTCTAGATTGCCGTATAGGCGCAAGCTAAAAGAAAGAGTGGCTGCGAGTCTCCACCCCCGTAATGACTGGCTCGACGAACGCTGGAAAAAAAGAGCGCCCAGTACGGCACGTGTCGGTCCATCGGCCGAGCTCGAGAGACTGTTTGGAAAATTCGGTGGAAGGATCGCCAAGGAGAATCAATCGCTCGATGCCTGCGAGACTTGTAACGTTTCTCAACCGACAAACAGTGCCCGCCCCTTTCAAAAGGAACGGAGCGCGAGTTTGTCTTAATCGCCTAACAAGACCTTTCGTGTAACTGCGCCATCACATCCTCTATTAGTGATGTTAGTTAATAAACTGGCAAACGTGCACTGTTATGCAGAAGGGGTTCAGTTCAAACAATGCGTGGAATCTACTTTGTCCTATGGGAACAAGATTTACCCCGCTGACGCCGCTTCGGCAGTAAACAGTTGGGGGCGGCACTGAGATAAGAGCTGTTTATACACTGTATAGTGATATATATATATAAATCAATGGTATTTCCGCGCAGCAGTGCTACTCTAGACCTGTAAAGTTAGGCTCTGATTAGTCGGCAACGACATAACCAAAGAAAATTGTAGAATGGTTTTTTCCAGTGAGCGCGCATGAACTGATACCTCTGATACCTCAGCGGCGGCGTAAAAGAAGGCCGAAGTGCTGGCAACGAAAGCAAGGCCGAGAAAGGGCGAACCGTCGGGTCGCCATTAGGGGCCCCCGGTAACGAACTCCCGATATCAGGAGCGCTCATCAATGAAGGACGTCGCGGCGCAGAATGCATCTGAGGCCGGCCGGTTTTATCGGCTCGCCTGCAGCGAATGACCAACGAGAAAGAGGCGTGCGCAGACTGCATGGGCGCCGTGATTCATGCAAGCCTCGTGCTGGGACGGGCGCCGCTCCGCTTGGCAGCAGCGGACTCCGACGATCGGCTCGCACGAGTGCACTGCCTGATGCGCGCGTGCTGCTCCGAAGGTCGAAAAACAACTGCACGCAAGCCACTGCAGCGGCAGGCAACGTCGCCGCAACAGCGGCTTCGAATTGCGCTCTGAAGCCGAGAATACAGCGTGGCCGACGAAGAGCGCAGCTGCTTGTAAACGTTCGCGTCGGTGTCAATTCTGCTTCTTCTTCTTTCGCTCGGAAGAGCGACGCCAGAAGAATGGAGGATAGTGCGTGTCATATTTGACTTCGCGTTAAACACTTCGGTAGCGACACGGTGACCGCGGAAGAATGGAATATTCGCGGTAAAAGTTGGTACTTAAGCGAGCTTGAAACAAGAGTACAGGTATACACTGCCGAGCTGTCTCCAAGAACAGATTTACTTGGCTCTAAATGTATGCGGGTACGAGCGTGACATGTGGCGACTTCGCACATACAAAGCCGGATCATGATTCGCACAGATACCCAAGAAAATGAAGTGAAACGAAAACCCGAAATCGCGGATTCAACGTTGTGGCATACGCGTACCTGAGGACACTGCACCAAATCCAACGTAAAACTACGCGCCTCGTAACGTTTTCGGAGGAAGATACAGAACGAGTACCTATATACGTTTTTCCTATAGGAACCATCTCGAATCGGCGGTTGCGCATTCAAGCGGTGCAAATGAACACCCATGCCCTCGCTCGAATGCCGACCGGGAAATAGTGTTTCCCTCCACCGGATGGCCATTACACAGTTCAGGGGAACGTGACAGGAGCTGTATACATATATACGCGCCAGAAATGTTACGAATGCGTCCGGGTAGGGGGGGAAATGAGCCCAGCACTATTAGCCAATACGTGCGAAGGACTCCACCCAGGCGAAGTGACGCCCCGCGATGGCCTTCAAGACACGCTTCAAGCCGTGCGCGTCGAAGAACTCGTGATACGCGCCGCTTCACCGATCTCCGCTACACCTTGACGCAAAATCAGTTCGTTTAACCAATGGGGAATCGTCACCTTAAAGCACAACACGAGACGAGCGGCGAGGATGGCCAATTTCGCGGCCAATAAAGCTCGGTTTTCCGCCAGACGGTTCTAAGGGCTGCACTTCATCGCTTTTTTAATCCGCAAACGTCAGTGGCTTCCCAGTCTTCTGCGCATGCGCTGCAGCCTCACGAAGAAAAAAAGATAAAAAAACTAGAATTATACGTCTGACTTTCCCTGCTCCGGTTGGGAAGGGCTCTTGCGCCTTCAGAAGGCGCCACTCGCAACGCTACATTTTAATAATTAATTGCTTTGAATGTTATATCCAGGGCAACTCCACATTGCATATCGACCACGAACGTCGAAGATGCCATGAAGTGCGGTAACAATGGCGCACTCGCGAAACAGACATTACAGAAGGATTCGAAGATGCGCTCCAATACTGCCGTGTACTCCGCCCGTATACAATCACAAGTATATACATGTCAAAAGACCATACAAATCAACAGCACAAGCAAGCGTTTCATCCACTCGCAGCGAACGAAGGGCAACCGCGGTGTGTGTCACTCAAACAGCTCACAGTTACGCAACGTCTTCCTGCAACCTGACTCTCACACCAGCGTCTGCGCGCACTCGAAGGCGGAAGCCATGGCGGCCGGACGTTCACCTTCGGCTCGCGCACGTTTTCTGCGCGTGCATTTATTCCGTTCCGGCGGCGGTCAATCGGGCCGGGCCCATCGACCGGGCTCGCATGGGAAAGCCGGCGTTTTGCAAGCGTGACCACCGCGGTCAAGCTTCGACTCGCGCCCACAGTCATCCTCGAGGCATCACATCTGCGTGCGGAGGCGAGCATTGCACGTGTCGAGAAATGCGAGTAAAAAAGCAAGAGAAGCGCGTACGGTCGCTGCACGGCACCCGTTCGGAATTGTACCACGCTTGTTCGCGCAATCGGCCGCGCGCTCTCGCCCAACCGGATCACCTCGAGACGGAATGCGCCAAAGCCGCTCTTGCGTGCCCTTCGTTGCCGGGCCGCGGCTACCCTTCCACGGTCCAAAGCACCGGCAAAGGTAGCCACAGTGAGGCAACGCCGCCGTGCCCGGGACACAAGGGGTAATGCAACTTGGCTGTCCCCACGTGTTGAATGAGAGGAGCAACGCATGCTAATCCTTCGGCGGTCAGTTCGCCATGTCCCCCTGTACGACGAAACCCATATCCGAAGGAAAACAACCGCTGCCCTGCAAAGTCCGCATGCCAAATTTGGGCTGAAGTACATGATGAGCGAGGAGGACACGTCGTCGACACTAAAGAGGCTGAGACCGAGATTCGTAAGCGAATGCAGTCAGGTGACGGAGCAAGGCAGACATTGCCCCGTGGGCCAAGTAAACAAAGTATAATGATAAGCGTTAGCGCTTTACACTTCGAAATATGTGAAATGCTGCACCGGTTCGGAGGGGGGGGGGGGGAGCTTCCTTCACTGTAGGTGCCTTTGTGGGGATAACCTGAACGATGCAAATCTTTGTGCTTACGGAGCGTCCGGCGCTTGCAGCACAAACAGCTAAAACGAAACAATGGGGCGTAAAGCGGATGGCTGTCTTTCAAGCCGCGGTCGCTGGCACGGACGAGAACCGCGGCTCGGGAGGCAAGGTTCTCCGGATCAAAGGAAAGCCGAAGGACAGCCAATTTCCGTCAGCGGGTGGCGGCTCAGCCTATAGCGGAAGAGCAACGTCCAGATGTTTCCACGAGCGGAAAAAAAAAAAAAGCGACGACGTCAGCAGAGCACGCGCAGCAGGCAGCGGGAAGCCCACTGCGCCAACATATAGGCTCCCCGAGAACGGTTTCAGACGTGCGTGTTATATACATCGCAGAGGCCGAGCGGCAAAGCTTAGATGCCGAGTTGGGGAAAGCAACAGACGAGTAGAGGTGAAAAAAAAAAAAAAAACGCGCTGGTTCCGCCATGGATACGCACCGCCGCTCTCTCCCGCACTGAAGCCAGGCGGCGATCGGTTCGGACGACCAAGATAGAAGATGCACCGTCTCATCTGCGCCTCCAATCTCGAGGCGGCGCTCAAAGAAGCAACTCCCCAGAGCAGGAACGCAAGCACGCCCGCAGCAGCTATGCGAGGAGGGGGAGTGGTGTTGTGGACGCCATCATTTTCGAGGCCGGCCCCGCTCCCAAGTGCCGGATGGGCGCCCGGCCAACAGCAACAATGGCCGGAGTGGTCACGTGCCGCCTAGGCTACACGGCCCACATCCGGGTTGCCCCGGCACATCCACCTCGGCCGAGGCGCCGCTCTCGTTCTTGACCGTGTCGAGGCGATACGTATATATATCTCGCCACGATCGCCGCCGCCACGAAGGGACTGAGCGACGTCACATACGGGCCGCCCACTTCAAAGACGCCCGACAGGGAAGTGCGCCTCTAATGAGCTCACAAACAACTCGCGCCGCAAGGACAGCCTCGCGTTGCGTTACATAGTGTTTGCTGGAAAGTCGAGCCCGCTTCAGAACCGCGGTAGTGGTGTAAAGCGCCAGACATTGTGCCTCGGAGAAGGCTGGCCTTTAAAAGAGCCACTAAACAACCCCAAAATTGTTTATAAAGAGAAATATGTGCGCTTTTGCTTCGCCAGCATGCTTCCGTGAGAATTTCGCGAATACCTGCTATATTAAGCGAGTTACAGGGGTTACAACATAGGTTTAGGCTGGTTTCAAATTTTCGCGCGGCCTCGCCACCCTTCTCCCTCGCATGGAGGAGAAGGCGTAGCCCGTCGTCGCGCCTCCGCCCACTTCGGCAACGTGAGACGACGTCAGCCATTGACGTCATTGGCGAACTCTATCAGTCGCAACGCACTTCCGCTTGCTGCGATACCTGGGTTTATTAACAGTTACGCGATCCCTCCGCTGCCCAGTCGCTCCATTTGCATCCGACAACTGAGAAGCACTTTTCCCCGCGTTACTAATGTCGAGAGCTAAGCAAGTGCGTGCTTCTGAGTTTCTCAGCTACACTGAGCTGTGGTTGAGCGAAGAATGTACGCGCGACAACTGCGAGGCCTAAACTGCATCATCGCAGTAGCAAGAACCAAGGGGTAGTTTCGTAGCGGTGGGTGAGAACAGGAACTGACGTTGTCTTCACTACAGTTTGTTGGGACCTGCCGGTTTAGACCAATCGACGTGCTGCGTCAAGTTAGTCTTAAGATGTTCGTTATGGGGCGTGAATATTAATTGTTAGGATTTTGAATTCCGAAACAATGACGTTACGAGGGACGCCATAGATAAGGCCCATGAAAATTTCGTCTATCTGGAGTCCTGTGTTGCACGTCAGTGCACATCAATGCGCAAACGGGCCTCTACAGCATCTTAATTGCCTCTATCGAAATTTCGCCACCGCGATCGGGATTTGAACCCGCAACCGTCACGTCATCACTCGAGTACCATGAACTAGAGGGGCGGATGAAAATAGGGGCCAAAATTCGTTAAACGGAAAATGCTAATTTGATGATTAATATGTGGAATTTAACGCACAAGAACCACCATCGACCTTCGGGTTAGCAGCCGAGCACCGAATCCCAAGGTGGACCACAAAAAAAACAAAAAAAAACAATGTCGCTGTGTCAGTGCGAGCAGAGGGAGGCAAACATGCCTCGAAGCAAAAAACAACGCAGGAACGTACGTCTGTGGAAAGTTTTAAAAGCTCGGCAACGCGACGACTCGGCGTGGCGGCCCAGCTGAGCCGACACGAGAGAAGCCGAGGCAGAAACGAGTGCGAAGAAGCCACGTTCCCACGAAGCACACCGCCGAGATGGTGGGGCTGCTAGCGGAGAGAAGCGACGAATGTGGGAAGAAGGAACGAAGACGGTGATGAACGCCGCGGAGGGAGCGAACGAAGGAGCCCGAGAAAGAGCCACGTGACTGGGCCCTCTCGACCGTTCTCCACGCCCCTCACGTGACAGGCACCGAGGGAAAGGGAAAAAGTTCATTGAGGAGGCGAGAAAATTCCTGGAACGCGGCCTCTACAACTTATGTATACTCTCGCGGAGAAGAAGCCGCCCAGAGCGCACGCACACCGCGGAGAAGGCAGCAGAGAGAGGAGATCCCTCGAAGAGGAGGAGAAAGACGACCGAGAATCGGAGAACGAAAGAAGAAACAAGGATGTGAGAAAGAGGCACGAGAGAGAGCGCAGGCCGAGCGTGAAAAAAGAACTAAGCACCAAAAGAGAAATAAAGAATGAAGCTAGGCTGCGTCCGTCCCTCTCCACAACAGAGAAGGAGGGTGCCTTTTATGTTCGCCATCGTTTTTATGCATGCCGCACCGCTCTCCCCAGAGAAGCGGAGGAGGAAGGCGAAGCGCGTACGCTTTCCAGCGAGGGCCGTCGTTTACGTCCCGTAGAAGTCCGCCGCACGTGCGGTGACTTCGTGTGCACACGGAGCGGCGTTCGGAGCATCCGCACTTTTGCATGGAGAGGCTGAAGCTCATTCGCAGTGTCTGCCACGGACTTCGTGCAACGGCGGCGGTCATATCCACTTTTGAAGCAAAGTACGCAATGTCACTTGGCCACCGAATGCTACGCAAGGAAGTCATTACAATAGGAAAGTTAAATTCACCAGCACGGCTACGGCAGTGCAAAAGCCTCTCCCACATTTCGCCAATTCACCCGTCGTTTTTGCGAGCTGTGGCCACGCGATTCCCCGCAAACTTTTTTATCACTTCAACTCTGAAATCCACAATATTCTTCGTACGATTCAGCTGCAAAATCCTTCATGCACACTGGGCACTTTCGTGCGACAGGCGACTGAGAAAACTGAGGAATAATAGCCCCGCGATTGAAAAGCTCCCAACGACAGCTTCACGGGCGACTGAGCACCGGGCGAAGCGAGATGAGGCGTGCGCGCGATACCAACTGCGTCCGAGAACACTCGAAGTAGACAAAAGCTGTTCTCGAGACGCGGCTCCTCGCGAAATTTAATTAGGAGCCCAGTGAACGGCGCACAAGTGTACGCACACACACATCGCCGCCAAGCACGGTCGTCACAGAGGGCGCGCCCTTCCACCAAAGAGAGGGGCGCCAAGCCCCGCTGATGCCCGTGGCGCAGAAGCATCGATCGCGGGAACAATGGTCTGTATAGAGGCGTGTGCGATAGCCTCTCGCTCTCCGCGTTAGACGAGCTCTACACTTTCGCTGGCGCGACACCTACGAACTAATCCTTCCCCACCGCGGTGACGACTGGTAGAAAACGATCGAGCGAATGAGTGCGCTGAAAGAATAAAATGGTCTAGGGTTATGTACACTGTACGCTGCACCACGTGTGTCTTTGCAGTAGCGCCTCTTCAGAGGCTATATAGTAATCTCGGTTAAATAGGAATGTAGTTTACTCGTCAAGCATGTTGGTTTCGAAGCTTCAGATAGGAGAGTAGGGATAAATTAAGACAACAGCTTGTTAATTGAGAGCATCAGCGTAATTTTTTATGAATGAGCCTTCCAAGCAGAACAATGCACGCGCGCGCAGTCGAAAGCCAACACTGCATGCAGCGGGGACGGCCGGTCTGTGTAAGAAGCAGCAGGGCTCCCACCAAAACTTTTCGGCAGGCCCTGGCGGCGGCGAGCCAGCCATCACGCAGAAACGGCGAGAAAGACCCTCCCAGCGGCGAAGGTCGTGGGAGCGCACGCTTCCCATTGAGTTCCTGTTCCTGGGGCACGATGGAATGCGGCCCTCCTCCTCCTCCGTCCCATACGTTTTTTGTTTGTCTTCCCCTCTTCGCCGTCACAGGGGTCGGGCAGCCCCCTGTGGGGGGCCCCCTTCCTGCGTGTAACCCCCCCCCCCCTCTCACCTCCGATGCCGAAAGGATCCCCCCGCTCAGCCGTCAGTAAAAAGGCCGCCGCCGCCGGCTCTACGAGCTGCTGCCACACACTGATGCGGCGGCTCCTTCCACCGCTGTTGGTGCTGCTGCTGGGGTACGTCTCTCGCCCGAGGAATTCGCAGGGCCGTCGAACTGTTGCCGCCGATGGTGCCAATAGCGGCCCGTCGCTGTTTCTATGCGCCAAGGGAGCAGCTAGACGCCGTTAAGCTGCATTTATTTAACCTAGCTGCACGCTCAATTTGGAGCCAGCCATTTCTACGCACGCTTTCCAACAGGAGGAACGTGCAAATAAGAAATAGCCTGTCGTTTTCATTGGCACTTGAGCAACATAAAGTGGGGAAACTACAGTGACCGCGAGGCTACTGCGACGAGAAGTTCAAGCGTGGCTCTTCAACAAGAAGAACGAGCTGTCGGCCACGCACGAAATCGAAGAAACCGCTTCGACAAACAGGCGTCGTGACCTTCCACACGACTCCCAACCGAGAGACACTTAATCTCGATAGACGATGATGCCACGAGCGAGTGTAAATGACGCCGAGGCGGCACTGGCTACGCAATAAGCGTAGGCCAGCGCCGCTGGAGATGCACCTGGCTTCACCGATCCGCGTGTACGGCTCTTCTCAGCGCGAAGGACACCAGGCCTGCGCCTGTGAAGGAGGGAGAGATACGAGAAGGGGGGGGGGGGGTTAACATGTGAGAAGATGACGCGGACCTCCCTAGAAGAAGCGACTGAAGACGAGACGTGACCGAGTGGCCAAACAGCGGCCCACCGCCGCTGCCGTGTTTACGAGCGTCTGGGCTCCGACCACTCCACTCCGGTTTCAACAGATCACATCCTCAGCTTCAAAGCGGCTGACGAAAGCGACTCTTGCCGCTCTGCTGCTAAGAGCTCCTCCAAGGTCAGTTTTTTTTTTTTTTTTTGATGTGGTAGATGGGAAAGATCTTCAACGGTATCGGTGGAAGCAGGTAGACAGTGCGAACGCACGTTGTAGCAGCGCCCACGAACTACGGAAAACTGCACTACTGTAAGCCTTGGACGCAGCACCAACACTTACCGGGCTATTAAATGATCCACAATATCATTAATTGCTATGGTTTATCGTCACAAAACGACAGTGGGCGATATGGGAGGAGAGATAGTCGAGATAGTTCAGAAAAACCAGCTAGACCACGAGGCTGCAGCGAATGACGTAGGCGCGAGATCTTGAAACACCAGCTGAGCAAAGTCTGCGGTGACTTGGTGGTAGTCGTTAGAAGAGGAAAAAGGCACCTAATTTCTGCAGCCCGGTTGGGAGCACTTCGTTGCCAGTGCCGCCTTCCTCACACCGCAAGCCCCTTTCCTTGAGTCCACCTGTGCCACCGCCAAAGCAAATCCGTTCAATGAAAGCGAAGGAATGTCTTGTACATGTTGAGGGGGCGATGGAAGCCTTTCGTTAACTTGTTCGGCACAGGTATTTGCGGGGGAGGAGCCGGGGCCAACAACAAGGGGTTCCCCACCCACTACAAGAAAAGAAGCGGTGCTACGATCCCTAGAGCAGTGCTTCTCAACAGCTGAACAACGCCGCTGGCTGCTGCAGCAGCGCCGGCGGAGAATGCCTGCCACCGAGAGGGTGGGGGACGCGGAGGAAGGGCGGGAAGGTTTTCAAACGTCCTTCACGAATACCACTGCGCATCGAAGACGTCTTGAACCGCTCCACGTCATTTTTTTTTCCTCGTTTGCTTGCTCCCGGCCATTACAACGCCGATTCTCGGCGGCACACACTTTTTTCTCCGCGGAGAAGGCCACCAGAGGCAGCGGATGCCCTTCACTTGCCCCCTCAACTCTCCCCTGAAAGCGTGCGCTCTCCCCCTCCGCGGTACAAACTCTCCTGCTCCTCCCATAAGTGAAATCTCGCCCGGAATGCGTTCCGAGAACCACCACCCAGCTGGACTCGTTCTTCTCCGGTCATGCAGGCGCAATATAAACAACCAACACAGCGGCGCTCTCTCAAGACGAGTGGTGCAGACGAAGGGTAGAGAGAGTAGGGCAACCGTGCCCTCCTCCTCGCCCGCACCAGTGGAAGAAGCACCCCGGCTTCGGTGATCGTTCTGCGAAAAAGCCGGTTCGACGGGAAAGCACTGCGAGTGGCGGAATGCAACAAAGCAGGCGCGAGAATGTTCCACTGTCACAGGGGGCGCACTGCAACCAACGTCCGTTGCCAGCGAAATGTTTACACGAGGTGGAGCTCACGCACAACTTCCTTCTACCCGAGGAGTTGCAGCCGCGAGTTAAAAAAAAAATGTCACCTCGAATGCGTTGTTTAAATCTCGGGGTGTTTGTGCAATTGAATAAAACTAGTCAGGTGGCCCAGTCATAAATGTAAACTGTGTGACAAGGAAACAAACGAGCCGATGCGAAGTATCAGCAGTGACAGAAAGGCAGGGGTTCTAGGAGAGATGGGATATAACGCTATTTTTCGCAACCTACGCTGGAATGTGGGGTTTAACGTCCCAAAACCACTATATGATTATGAGAGACGCCGTAGTGGAGGGCTCCGGAAATTTAGACCATCTGGGGTTCTTTAACGTGCACCCAAATCTGAGCACACGGGCCTACAGCATTTTTGCACCCATCAAAAAATGCAGCCTTCGAATCAAGGATTCGACTCCGCCACACTGCGTGTCAGCAGCCGAGTACCTCAGTCGCTAGACCACCACGGCGGGGCGACGGGAGCTCGATTCAGCTCAAGAAAAGTTCGGAGGGAAGAGCACGTTTGGTGAGACTACGGTGCTCCAGAAAGTTCTAACAGATAGTTGGCACGAACGAAAAAGAGATAAAAGGAAAACAAAAAAAATATCCGACGCAGACAGTGGTGTTTTCCCTTCCTTTCCAAGAATAGAGTGGTCCCGCGGGTGCGAAGTAGAAAGCAGCCGCCAACAAGCTGCATGCGACGGTGGTCGTAGCTATTACACCGGCAGCCTGCAATCCGAAACCGCAGGAGACGCGACGACGGGTACGGGGTGGAAGGACGCCATACCACTCCTTCCACCGCGCTCTCCCCATCCGCGAGACCGACGGAGTTCCACAACTGACGAGCAAGGGACAGCGTTTATCGCTTCTCGTGACATACGTCGCGGTGACGCGGCAATCTCCCCATCCCTTTTCTCTCTCTCGAGGATGCTGCTCTTCGGCCTGCCGGAGAGAGAGAGGCCCACCAGTCTTTCGGTAGCCCATGCTCGAGAAAGAAGCAACAGATAGCGAGAGAAGTTCCCCAACATTGAGATCCACGAGAAGAGAACGTACTGTACATTCCGCAAAGGCTGCAACGGTTACACGTACTGCTTCATGATGCAGCGAAGACTACGGACGCAGTGGGGCGTCCGATCATGTGGTGGGCCTGTCTGCACACCGTGCAAATACTGCTCGTGCACGTTGTTCGTGCTCTGTCTCCGTGAATTGAACTGTTAGTTGAGCTATCCGACGCACCAAATGCCAACGTCCAATGAACACATAGTGTCACCTGTAGTTACTTCGAAATACAAGTTCAACCGTAACAGATGAAGCCCGACCATACAAGACGTTTAAATAAACGGTGGGCAGGGGAAGTCACATCGTTTACAAGTGACCGTGAATTCGCTCGCGAGGTCGAAGCCAGTTAACTGAATTGTCCCAGACACCAAGAAAGATGCTGAAAGACCTTTAAAAAGAAACAAAGAAAAAAACACGAAGCATCCGACGCGAGCTAGCCCAACAATATGAGCGAGGCGCGGCGGATCACGATGTGGAGGAGCCCGCCCAGTCACGGCACCGCGCGGCTCGCGCCCCTAGCACGGCTGCTCCGTGAGGGCGCCGCGGCCGGTCGTGAAAGCACGCAAATTAATAGCACGCTGCCCAACGCGACGCGACTTGGCCCGACTCCGCCTCGGGATGGAAAAACGAGGGGCGGGCGTTATTCTAGCCCTCCGAGAGTAGTCGTAGTAGCAAGTAGTGAGGGGGACAGACGCAAGCACGGCTCCCGTCGGCCGCGCTGCTTCTGTTGCCGATCGCCTCGACTATTACACCGCGCCGAGCCAAGTGTCGTTAACCAGCTGGAACTAACCTTGACCGACGAGACGGCGGGGCCTTGAGCGGGTGCGGCTGCACTCGGCTGACCCCAGAGACGAGGAGCCTCGACGTTTCCGCGTCCCTTTCTCGGCGGCCTCACTTTCCCGGAGGGTGTCTTCGTCTCGCTCACGAGGCTGTGCGCACCAACACGCGGCACCGAATCGCTTATATAAGGGAGTGCAGACACAACGATCTCGCATGAGCGTGCGCGCAGAGCCCCGACCGTGTCTCGAAGGCAGTTAGTGACCAGCAAAGCTTGTTCCTGCGTAGCGTCGTGCTTTATGCGCCGGATATCGGCCATCAACCACAACACAGAAAGCCTTGTAAGGTGTGAAACAGCACACAATGCGAGCAACAAATTATGTTTATGCTAACTATATCAAACAGCTGAATAAGAAAGAAGCAAGGACAAAACATCCGCTACGCCGCCGGCGGGTTGCATTTCTGAAACGTTCATGCTTGGAGCCAAGCTAGGCTCGAATTCAATTAAAGGGACAAACAGTTCATATGACGGCGAGACTGATGCCACTCAGGTCAACGATAACAGGTAGACAACGTTACAGCCGAACACTCTTGAGAATGGCACAACTCCTGTGGCTTAAGAGACTCGCATCCATTAAATGCGCTAATATTAGGATAGCTATGGGACGAACGAACGTTAGGGAACGCTACACGAACAGACAATTTACGGCAAATCCAGGAGTTCTCAACGGCAAATCGAGACGAGACGAAGTACCCGTGCATCGACTGTCAGTCGTGTCGATGGTTCAAGGACAGCGAGCTCGCGCAGTGTCCCCGCGGCCACTGACTGGCACTGCGACAGAGAGCGAGACGCCCTCGGCCTCCTCGCCGCCGCTATGCGAGCGGCCCATTCTTGGACGGTGAGTCAGCCGCCGAGTCGGAGAGACTCGCAAGACGGCTGCCGTATCGCTCTCTCGCGTGGGTGGCGCCCGCCTTGCCAAAATCTACGCGGCCGCGCTGCACCACCAAACGTAGTAAATACTAGATACCTTCGATCTAGTAATAACGTTGCCACGAGCTGTCTTCAAGACGGCAAGCGAGACGATTAAAAAAAAAAGAAGATGTATTTCCGGCACTCGTTTACAAATGACTACAGCGATTACCTGCAGTGCAGTTTCCCTGGGATACTTAATTATTCGTACCGTCTTGCTTCAATTGACGAGAAGGCTAGGATTTGAGTATCGGGAAAGGGACAATAACGACAAAACGCGGACACTGCATCACTGATGCGTGCATTACTAGTACCACACCAATATAAGGCATACATGCATATAGATAGATGAAGGTGCGAAATGAAGATGCGAAACGGTATCCCTGTGCCGACGTCATATCCTGTGCCGACGTGGTTTCTGGGTCTCCAAGCCCAATGCAAACTCACATTAACAAGTCAATCGGGCGTACTGATCCTCCGAGCTTAAAGTCCCGTAAACAAGCACCCGAGGAGGCGGGGAGAGGCGTGTTGCGAACACTTGAAAACGCGTTGAATACACCTGAAAGGGCGGTGCCGAAGCACAAATTACACGTGCGGCGGCAAACTTGGGCCGCCCCAAAAGAAAAACCTGGGAAGAACGTTCAAATCAACCGAGCTGGTTCGCAGTTAGAAGGAAGCGCAGTCGAGAACAACCATCGGACGAAGCACGGCGCTCATGACGAGATGTCAGATATGTTGTCTCGCTTGCTCGTGAGCGTAAACACGGGTGGAATGTCCCCAGATCTCAAAGAGGAAAGAAAGGGAAGCGCGTCAAATGCGAGCCGGGTCTGCGGAGGACAGAGTGAGCACAACAGCCGCGCACAAGCCACAACAAACCGCTGGTGGCGGACAGAGCCCGTCCCCCCGGGTCAAAGCTGGAACTCGATTCCCGGAAAGATCCGACGAAGCGCAAGGCAGGGAAGAAAAAAAAAAAAACACGAAGTCGTAAAGAGCCGCGCGGTTAGGGGACCCTCGGGAAAACCTGCGGAAAAAGAAAACGAAAGGGGGAAACTGCAAGCATTGCTCGTACACACCAGCACGACGCAGAGGTGCTGGAAAGCAGGCACAGCGGCCGCGCATACCACACCGCCTCCTCGCCCTTCTCCCCTGGCTGCATTTCAGCAGCCGAGAAAGGAGGAACAGCAATGAAGGGGGTCCTTGCGGGCGGCCTCCGCAACAGGCCCGCTTTCAGGCCGGCCAGGTTCTGCGCCTCTTTGCAGCACGCGCGAGCAAAGCAAAACCCGCTTTCACGCTGCTACATCCGCGTTCCTCGAGAGACGTCGGCGGCCAGGCCGAGCAACAGCGGCACGCATGCAGGGGCGAGCGTTTCCCGGCAGACTGACTGCACACACCCAGCAGAGGAAGAAGAAGAACGGCCGCCGAAGCTAATCACAGAGCGCCGCGCGCGACGACGGGTAATGGTCAACGATCGCCCCGGGAGCGATCCAAAGAGGAGCCGACAAATTGGGCGGTCAAGGGGGCACGCTACCCTCCGCGGCTCCCGTGGGCCGCCGCGTTGCGCGGAAGGTCGCGGAGGCGGTGTACGACGGGCATCGGCTCATAAATGCGGGTGCGCGAACCATGGCGCCCATATAGAACTCTCCGTGGCTTGCGCGTCGGCCACCGCGTGCGTCGACACGATTGTCTGGCGGTAGACGAGCCATGCCCGCCTTCCGCCCAGAACGGTAGCAACGCGTGAAAATGCGTATCACCTCCCTCTGTTTAGTGATGAGAAACAGCAGAGTGCTGCGTTAGCTTCGAACGGAACTACGGTATCGCCCTTAAAGAAAATGTAGAAAAATCAAAGACTGAGCGTGTTGACTGCGATACAGTGTTTTCCAATTACCGAAGAACGCCGAGGGTGTGTGTGTGCTCTTTCTAAATGAAACTTAGACGGAATGCAGCATGCAGTCTGGCGACATTCTTCGCACTAGCACTTACCTTTTTAACTTGGCCCTGTAACATTCCGTGGGCCGTCACACAACGCGCAGTATATTGAAGCAAGCCAAAGATGGCTTCGCACGGATTGACGTTACATGGATGGAACACTATTACAAAGCGGTACACCTCACAATCTAGACGCCTTATTTAGTACTAACGGGGTGATGGTGGCAATGGTCATCTAGCGAAAAAAGTCGCTTGTGCCACCCACACATTTCCAACGAGAGGAAAACGGCACCGCGCTAAAAAAACACGAAGTGTGTCAAAATTTCAGTCGCGCCTGCACACACAGCGGAAGTACATCATCGGGTTCGGGAGCAGGCGCACATGTTTCCACGCAATTTGCTCGCTTATCAAGGCGGCCAAGCCACTGCGTCGGCGATGATAGAACGCAGGGGTAGGGGGAAACACGGAAGAACCTCGCAGCGGTTTTCTTTTTTTATTTACGCGCGAAGCTTCTGTCCCGCGTTTTTCCACACCCAGGCGGGTACAAAGGAGCCGCCAAAGCGTAGAGATAGTAGAGAATGCGAAGACGAAAGAAAAAAAAAACGCTCGATAACATAAAAAGGCCGTACGCAAACTCGCCAAGTTAAAGCAGCTATGCTGACGACAAACTAGAGAGCACGAACGCCAGGCTCCGCGCAAGAAGTGCCCGGCACTTTTCGTCGGGGCCCCTTTACCATCACTCGCACTGCACGAAAAAAAAAAAAGCAACCGACAAAAGTGTGGCGAAGCCCCGCAGTAAGCAGGCGCGCGCATGCGCCGACGCAGAACCCGCTGTGCTTTTCGCGCGGCGAGCGCATCTGCTTTTTTGTATATCTTTTTCCCTAGCATCTTCTTCCCGCACACGGGCAGTGGCGAGCCCGCTCCCCATCCTCCCAGGGTTTTCGCAGAGCGGGGAGATCTCCGCAATCGATAATGCAACGCGGGGAAGCCGCCCAGACACCTCCTCTCCGCTTCCCTTCCACCAACTCCCAGGCCTGTTTCCGCTGAACGGCAAGTTCGCAATACGTAACTGTCACACAAGGAGGAGACACTATACACGAAATCGGTTTTTATTTTTTGCGCTACATTTTGTGCCACCAATTTCTTCGCCTCACAGGCCTCGTGACCCTTTGCACGAGCTATTTTCTTTCGGCAGAATTCCTGGAATAACCGGGCACGGCTGCCATTTAATTATCAGACAGAGACAGCCAGTCCCGCGGAGCGCTACTGTAAGAAAAGGCGATCGTATGATCGCGACAATCACCGATGAATAGGGGACAAGATCGACTACCCTTTCCACGGGGATCGGAACGCTTCCGCGGGGAGTCGTAGGTTACAAGTTTTTTGACACAGTCGCAAGAGGCGTGTGAAAAATTAAAAAAAAAGAAAAAGAAACGCTTCGCGACTCTAGTACCACGGACCAAACCGGGAGTCGGGAGAACACGCGAGAGATCATGTATAAAACATGGCTGCTAAAACGAAGACGTTTCTTCCGGCCTTTCACCCCACGATACCTCTCCGTGCTTCATTATGGGTTGTAGATACGAACGTCCACCTTGAAAACGGGTAAATGACGTCACTTCGAGCCCACTTCAACTTCGTTACTGACTGTAGTCCTAAATCGACTGCAAGTCGCACAAAACACGACCCGCCGATTGCGACTTAGTTTGGCGAAACTGCACGCGTTGAACTTGGAACTAATTGAGCGTCAGGTATTTAGTTCTGACCCTATATGTACAGAGCACACGTAGCATATAAAAGGCGAGTGCATATACCTATAAGTGAAAGAGCCTCGATTCCAATTAAAATGAAATGTGCAACAGAACGATAAATTCCCGAAGCAACGGCCGGAAAAACGACATACGAACGATGCACATGCCGTCTGAAGTTCGCACGGCAAGCGATGCAGCCCCGGGTGGCAGCCATACACGCGTGCACATCGCACGCAGGTCCGCTATCTATAGCGAGCGTGTACAATATGCGGCTTCAGACCCGAGCCGCGGGCGCCGAGCCGGGGCCCAATTCCGGGAAAAAAGGCGGAGACTGAGGCGCGGAGAGGTGAAGGAGGGCGCAAGGGAGCAGCGCTTTTAAAACCCGTAATCTGGGGCGGTGCAGGCCCCGACCAAACGCCAGCGGGGCCTCGGTTTCGCGCCAAGCCCTCCACCGCCATCGCTCACAGTTCACTCTCGTGACGACCAGAAGAATCACGTGACACGCGCCAACTTTCACATTCCCGGAGAGATTGCTCGCTCAGCCCGGGGTCGTCGAGTATGCGAGCTCTTTCTTTTTTTTCTATTGGGCCGCGTGAATGAAAGAATGCGATCCGAGTCCGCAACGCACATCTCGCCACCCACGTCGGGAACAGTTATATAGGAGAACACGCAGGAGTTCAAATTACGAAAGTTCGAAGGGCCACCGGCGCAAATATAAAAACGCAAATTTGCAAGTGCAGCTATAGTGCGAAGGGTGGAAGGACAAAAAAAAAAAGCGCCAGAAAATTCGCCGGTTACGAGAGCATCGGAAACATGTAGGAGGCTTATTTGCACACGCTGTTAAATACCACGCACTGAAAAGAAGCGAACCCGAGTCGCAGGCGTCATGCTCGAGCATTGCTGGTGACACTGCGCACCAAGCCTTCCTTCCTGCTTGCACTATTGACCGAGCTCCATTGTTGCCCAGCCATATAATAAGGTTTATATATATACACATATATAATTCATACGAAAGACAACGATGTGCGCAATTCAAGAACTCACGGCATGGCGAATTCAGAGAACAAATAGTGAGACAGCCCAGGTTTATTCCCCTGATCTCACCATCCCCCTTGGTTGGCATAGATTCACGTTCTGTAGACTGCGCCGCCAAGCTCTCAACACCGGCGCGCAACAATGGGAATTCAAAACTAGACGCCCCGAAGCGCTGAGCGCCAAAACTATTCCGGACGATCACGGGTTCCAGGAAGCCCATTGCAATCACTCCGAGAGGCCTGCTGACACGTTATTCAAGAGGCCCGCTCCATATTGGGTTCGGACGGTGCGCTGCTCATTTCCAAGCTCTGTATACGACGGGCAAGCGTACACAGGCCAGTATTCCGCAGCTCTACACCAATACCGTTTCCCTACCCTTTTATTTCCCCTCCCGATAGGAAAGGCAACGGTCGCCATGGTTATGGAGGACAGAGTATAGCAGCGCCGCGCGTAGAAAGGCTCGCCAGCAATTAGCCCACATGCCAGGCGAAGGTGACGCTAATGCCTCGCGCGAGCATCTCCCCCGCACAGCGCGTCGATCTGAAAGCGGAGGTGAGCGCTGCATATACGAGGGAAAAGAGGGGGGGGGGGGGGCACATGTGTAGGAGACCGAGAGCCTTGATGGGATCCGAACTCATTTAGGCGAAAACGATCCTCGCTGGAAGCGAAGCGGACGGAGGTAAACGCGCCCCGGGTGCATTTCCCCTGCATTACGCGAGCTCGTTATCGAATTTTCAGAAAGCTTCATCGCATCAGGCGCTGTCTTACGGCAGATTATGCCGGCGTCGGGAAAAAGGCGCCGACACGGCCGTGGCGCCGTGGAGTTCCCGGCGCGGGAACCTCGAACCAGTTCGTCAGACTGCGTGGACCAAGTTCATTTTTGACATGCAATTATTCTTTAGTTCCTCGGCAAAATACTCGAACGCGAATCGTAAATCGAGAGCCCTCTTGCGGGTACGTGTTTCAGGTAGAACGAATCACGCGGCAGTTCGCAATTGGCAAAGCAAACGAAATCACGGCAGCCTTCAATGCACTGTGCATGTGGTTGCTCGGTGCACAGATGCATGGGCGAGCGCAATAACTCAACAAGAGCGAAGTCTGCAGCGTTGAAAAACGCGACGTGGCACGAATCAATTCAGAAAAAGAATACCTCAAGCAATAACGTTATACAAGATACCGAAAAAAAAAAAACAGCGGAAGCACATAAAGTATAAGAGAAAATAAACACGGCATGATGGACTACCACTTTTAAATGGGCGAACGCGGTGCCGGAGCCGTGGTTCCCTGGGTTCTCGCACCGACCATACTTCCACCCTGGCGCGCGCTCCACGAACAGCACTTGAATATGATGGATGCGCAGGCGCCCGAGTCGAGATTGCAGGGCGCACAGCAGCATGGAAACAAGGCGTAGGCGGCTTAAGAGCCGCCTGCAAGACTCGCTTCAAGTGAGTGCGGCGTTTTGTTTTTTGTTTTAACGAATATGGGCTGTACAGGCCCCGCCTCACTCTTGATGGCATGCTGCGGTCCTTGCTTCATTAAAAAAAATAAACGAAGGTGCGGCTGTCCATCCGATATTTCGAGAACCGCGCACGCGGTTTTCCGCTTCCAGTACTTTAACGGGAGATTACATGCGCTACACGACGTGTACATTAAGTAGAGCGCCGCAAAATTGCTTCGGGAACTGCGAGGCACGCGATCTCCGAAGGAAAATTTAACGAAGAAGGAGATGTTGCGAGAGCGGAAATTTAGCCGCTCTTGTGTATACATGCAGATATATATATATATATATATATATATATATATATATATATATATATATATATATATATATATCGCTGAGTACGGCAAAACAGCGAGTGATAGATGGGCTCATAACATCACGTTAAACGCATAAAGCTTGAAGCCAGCACGTATGCATGCTGCCGTAAAGGAAAGTCTATATAGACAATCAGCGTACTACACTCGCTCCGCGCCGATGGTTATGTAGAGAATGAATTTCGCGACATTGTGTATATATGCGTACTGCCTCTGTTGTATGAACGAAAAGCGCAGGGGTCGGAATAGACGAACTTAGGTGCGCAATCTCGTCGAACGCGGTATATGCTTCTGTATATACGAGGCAAAATGAAAAAATAAAGTGCACTAGAACAATGGCTAGCCGCTGACAACACAAGAGAATCGACACTGATCAACGAGCGACGAAAAAAGCGTTCTTGCGCAAGCGCGTTCCCACGGTGCACCCGATCTCGGAAGAACTGTCATGACGTCGAAGCACTCGGCAGATCGGAGGGAATGCATGCGCGAGACAAAAGCTGCGATCACGGCGCGTACATACTAAGCTTGCGGCGTAGAAGAAAACAAGGAAAATGGGGGGGGGGGGGGGGGCGAGCCTTTTCGACACGCATCGCGAAGTCTCGTCGCCTGCGTGGATCGAGAACAAGGAGGAACAACGCCTCGACAGAATGACGACGAGCCCGCCCGCCGCCTGCTTCTGAGCACCCCGAGCTTTTTCCATTTCCGTTTCATCCCGCGGCTGGCGCCGTTTTTCCTCGACAGTTTTTTTCGGCGCGGATTCGAAAAGCCCGCATCGACGAAGAGGAAGCAAGCAGGAAAAAGCATGCATGATGGATTCGGCCGCCGTGGCCGAAGGGACCGCATCCACAAGCGCGGCCTGTAGGAGCGCTTCTTCGGAGGCAACATCCCCATACCAGAGAATGCCGCAAAACGGCGACTACTGAGTGCGTCGACGGGAAGCGCATGCGAGCGGCCATTCTTGAGGGATGCGCCTCTCGGATGAATTCGCCGCGTGATGGATGGCTCGGCAGCCGACTTGGGTGTTCGGGAATGCCGGGGTTTAAAAAAAAAGAAAAAAAATCTCGGTGTCGGAGAGAAAGAAAGAAAACACGAAAGAAAACAAACCAAATTCGTAGGAGGAATATCACTCGGCTAAGCCTCAATGCGCACAGCGTATATAAACACGAGAAAGTCGCTTCTGTTTTGTATCGATCCCTTGGCGTATCGCGCAGCAGAGAGGACGTGATTGATTCTATAGGAAATAGTATACGATTCATTCTTTCCGGGTAAATGAATGTAGAAAGCTCACTTCCAGGCCTCCTACTTAAAGAGATAAAGTACAACAATGTGACAGATTCCCTGTGTACAAAGAAACTTTTCATGGCAGAACGGCAGCGCACCGACACACAAAGAAGAGAAGGACCACAAATGCACAGCGCTGTATCGTGGTTTTTGTTTTCTTTGTCTGTGAGGGTGCGTTGTCGTTCAATCGTGAAGTCCAACCAAGCACTATAGACAAAGTTTCCGCCTATAGTTTTATTGTTCCACGGAAGACCTCTTATTCTGATCAACCCTAAAGAGATTCAACCATTGGTTCTAGTTTGACGAACCGGAAGTGCGCGCTAGATATATAGTGTTGCGCAGCACACGTTAGCGACCGCACTCAAAACTCAAGGCCATACGAAACTGAATGCGCAGTCAGCTGTCAGGAAAATCCTTGATGTATGTTCTTACTTCTGGAGCATAACGTGCGAAAACCAAGGCATGATTATGAGAGAAGCCGTATATGGGTCCTGAAATTCCCGCCATCTGGTGTCCTCTAAGGTGCAATGACAACGCACAGCAGACGGGCCTCTTCATTTCAACTTCGGTGAAATGCGACCGCCGCTAGCGGCAGAGCACCGTGACCAATATGACCAATATACCACTGCGGCGGACATCATATTGATACGGAACAGCCGCAGCAGCCTTGCTGCATGAAAGAGAAATACGACGACAGTTGTTGCTCGTTGTTGATGAACAGGCGCCATCTTGTTTGCCGAGCTTTGTGCATCGCACATAGTTTAATAAATAAGTTACGCGTAACATTATTGGTGGATGTGGACGACTCCAGTACCTCGATGAATACACGCAGATGTCGCAACACCGGGGACTATCCGTCTATTTCAACTGCCAGTGCCCAGCACCTCCACTTATAATGCTACGCGTGACTTATTTATTAAACTATGTGCGATGCACAGAGCTCGGAGAACAAGATGGCGCCAGTTCATCAACAACCAGCAACAGCTGTCGTCGTATTTCTCTTTCATGCAGCAAGGCTGCTGGGGCTGTTGTGTATCAATATCATGGTACCTCGTGAGAACTGCGTGTGCGTCATACGGCCCCAAATTTTATACGAAGGAGACGCCATTCGGACTCCTCAGCAGAAAGCATGAGCAGCTCGCATATAATGACCGCTGCCATCAGCCAGGGTGGTGCATGAGCGGGCGCGCAGCGCAGCTGACGCCGCGACGTATAGCAGCAGACCGTGGCATGCTTGAGCGAACAACATCGGAGCCGTGACTCACGCCCGGCACGTGCTTGCTGGAAATGATACGGGCGAAGGACGATCCGCGGAAAGGAGAAGAAACGAAGACCACCACCACCTTCGGAGCTATTACATATATACACGCCCTACAACGTCCGCAGGTGTTTGCTTCGCCCCCGCCTGTATGTAAGAGAAGTGCAGATACGCCTACATTTTGGCGGCGGCGCCACGGACGGGACAGGAACGCTGGCGCAACGCGCCGGAGGATATGGCCATCCATCTCCGCTGGCGCAAGGATAGGTATGCATGCACCTGTCCGGTCGCTTTTGTAGTGTGTATGCGTGTGACCGTGCCAAGCGCGCACGCGGACACAAAAGGGCGACCGCGCAAGTGTGCGCATTTACCTGCGCCACCTTCCAACCTCGACAGTCGCCTAGTCGATCTTCGCTTTGAGGGGTCCCATTACGGCATACGCCCCCGACCCGCGAACAAGAAGACGCACGCACTTTTTTTTTCTCTCTCTCTCTGAAGGACCACCACCGCCCGGTGCCCGCGGCTCTGGCTGCTTGTTGCCGTCCAAGAGTTGCGCCACTTCGGACCACGCGATGCACACACGCATACCGCACGGTCCTCAGAGAGAAGATTGAATAATGTCCCGGGTACGAAAGGTCCTATCCCCCCGAGGCTGATTCGGTCAAGGCCGCGTGGCTTAGTGTGATCGAGTAGGTTGGCGCACGCGAGCGAGGTATACGCGAGGAACCTCACGAAAAACACCAATTTGCGGTCCTTCTCGAGCAGGGGGGACAACTAAACGCAGATTATAGCGACGTATACCACGAGCAATATATGTGCATTATCATTGGCCACAACAGCGCGTCCTATACGCAGCAAGACGCAAGCCTGATCATGGTGTGCAGATATGCAAGCATCTCAAGAACCTGCAGAAATACAGATATTGCACAGCTGCACATGAGACCGGAAGTTTTCAAGACAATGAGCGCATCGGCAGAGTGCATACGGTTAAGTTCACCGCATGCGTGTACACAGTAAAGGTCGCTGGAGTTTTACATAGGCTTTCAGATAACCTCCACCAAGCATTCTTGAAGGACAACGTGCCCACTGCACATGTTTTCTATTTACGGAGGGTGCTACAGAAGCAGCATGCATGACGGAATACTGCTGACGACCAATATCGAACCACCAAGTTTTTCCTGCAGATTGGCAGACGTCGTTATAGTAAAAGCATGGACACTCTGCTCACGTACAAGCCAACCGGAAAGAGCCCTTTCACGCACGCGCTGGACCCAGCGACAGATCCAACTGTGGCAAACAACTTCCAGACCAAATGGCAAACTCATACGCAGAGCTGTACACCTGCGGCGCCGCTTTGATAAACGAGGAAGACTCGTTCGCACTAACGCAGACTGGAACTCACTCTTTTCGCACGCTATAAAGCGCGAGCCGACATCATTGATATGCAAGGGGCGTCGGAGATGCAAGGCGCCACTGGCGCGTTACGGCGGGCTTTAGATACGAGCTGATGCTTTTAACAAAACTTCAAACCAAGCTGCTACATTGGTTGCGCTGAGGAAGAGTAAAGCAAAGTCAATATGTTTCCTTTAATGGAGGCAGTTGAGCGACCGTGTGGGTACAACTCCCAAGCAGGAGAAGAAATATATGCAGCTCGAAACAGTCTCTGCGAATGACGCAATCCTCGACCCCCGTTGAGTTTTGTCCAAATGGCAAACAATCCATCCAACAGACACAGAACGCGCACGCGCTTCTGCTGCGCACATACACAATGGCGAATACGAATGAGGCTTAAGCTCTCGTCCGCGAACATGGTGGCCTGTATGCTCGAAAACGCGGGACGCGCAGGCCGTCCCTGCGGCTACCTAATGGGTTGTCATTACGGGTCCCCCGAGCGACATAGCCTTGCCAACGCGACTATAGCGGCACCAGTCGGTACTGCTGCTGCTGCTGCCGCCACCGGAGGCGGGGTTTTTCGCGTTGGCCTTAATGCACGCGTATTCGCACGACAGCCGCCTAGCGGGGGAGGCGCGCGTTGTGCAAACACTTTGGACAAACTGCCTGCCACAGCAGCAAGAAGAGTGCCGCTGCAGTGGCGGCAGCAGCAGCAGCAAAAAGGTGCTCGCTATAATACATCGCCGAGCCAGACCTCTTAATAAATGTGTGTGCGTCAAGGATTAGGGACGGGTAACAAATTAGCCAGCCGCGCGAGGTACAGTTATGATCACCGGTTGTTGGTGTGCCGGGAAAAAATGAGCGATGAACCGAGCACGCGCACATGCGCTGCTGTCGCCGCACGGGCGAAGAGTGGCGCGAAGCAGTTCCGGCGTCAATAGACGGCGAGTGGCACTAATATATAACCGCGCTTCATGCGATGACCGTGACGTTTTAGATAACGGGACTTCTGAAACATCCCAACGAAGGCAGCTCACGTTGGCACTCAATGCACTTATGAGCCATGCCTGGAAAATTAAAACTCACGACCCTTCCCCGCCCACTGTCAACAAACAACACCCTGCGGACAGCTTCAGTACAACGCACGGCAACGCGAATTCCCCTCGCAGCAGCGACGCGCACAACGGCGCGCTTCTCGCCATAAGCATCGCGCAGCGGGCGCATCGGATGCTTCCCCCTTCCCCGACAATGGCGCAGCAGTCCAAGGCCTCGCGGCATGGCCGGACAATAGGAAGAGCAGGCCGACAACAAAAGGCGCGCACGGGAAGCGGCATTCCGCGCCGGTGGCTTCGCATGCCCCTCGCGCGAGCGACACGACGCATGTGAACGTACAAGCGAACGCACGCGAGTGCGCGAAAACGTGGCGGCGCGCGTCGACGACGATGAGACAAAAAAGACTGCCCTCGGGGTGGTCTCCTCTGCCGCCAAGACAGGGGAAACGTCTCACGGGAACAACATGAATGGGCGGCGACGAGAGCTTGCAAGCGAAATGCGAAGCGGATCGGCCTCAGGCGAAAAGGGCTCGTTCTTGGGCTAGTTGGTGCCGGATCAAATTGATAATGTTAGCGCACAACACGACACGACGGACGCAAAGAATGACACACCACAAGCGCTACCAACAATATTAACGGAAAAATTTTGAACACACACACACACACACACACACAACGTATTTTCGGACTACGCAGCTCGAGGGATACATCCAGCTGGTTACATCGGGCACTAGGCTAAGATTAGAAATCAATAGTACGATTGAAAAAAAAAATAAAACGTATGCTCTGAGGCAAACAAGACAACAGAGGCCTGACTGACGCAGTCACTACCATATTTGTTGACAAAGAACGCTTCTAAAAGTTCACGTGTCTTTCTGTCTTTACTCCTGGAACCCAGGAAATTGACATCAGATTTCGGAGAACAAGTGCAGGCTTTTCAATGCGCAGAAAAATGCGCATTCATGTCCTTGTTCAAATTATTCGAGGGCTCAGCCGAGCGACTCGTCAACAAGGCCCCCCCATTCGTTTCTAACGGAGACCACTGAGCTGTGCCAATACAAGTTGCGGGGGAGGGTTCTCTGGATACGTGAAGGCTATTAAACGTGCCGGAACTGTGATAATAATGTTGCAGAGCTATGCGTCCTTTAACGTACTTTAGGAGAGCACGTCCTTTAATGAGCACCTAAGTCGAAGACCTCTAGCATATGCACTCTAGCATATGCACTCCATTGAAATGGAGACAGCAACGTGACTTCGTTTAATCCCCAAATTTCCTAAAATAGCGCCGGCGTCAGAAGGGCGAGTGCCAGACTTTACGAACTGAGCGTAATTACTCGTGGAGAACTTGCCATGAAGTAACTAATGCGTGAAATAGCTACAGAGCCTAATGAGACAAATGCACCACCTACTCGTTCAACAGCAGACTCTACCGAAGAACTTGCACGAAAATCGCGCAGCGCATACCGCCTCAGCAAACGAGGCTTTCAATCGAGTGAAACCACCAACTCTGCCGCGGGGGAAAAAAAAAAGCGTCACGTGGAGCTGCGGCCATCCTCCGGGGTTTTTCCCCGAAAAGAGTTGGGAGATGCAGGGACCGGGAGGGGAGGGAAGCCGGGGTGGGAAAGGGGTGTGTTGACGCCGGTCGATGCTCGCATCCCTGGCGGGCCCGAGCTTCCTCCCGACCTGGCAGGCTGGCGGTCGCCACACGAGCGAGGTATTTTTGGGAAAGCACCAAGGCGGGCGCTGCACGCAGCTGTTTCGCGGTGCGTGTCACCCCGACCCGATGCCATCCTGGAAATGGCACCATCGCGCTAGCGAGGTGCGCACACACCGATTCAGAGCGTCAGAGTGTGACCGCCGTTTTCGGGCAGCGCCAGCTACGCGCTCCCGACTTGCTTCGTCGCACGTACGAATGCAGACACAGCGGTGGCGCCGTCGACAACGCACATTGCCTTTGCATATTTTTTTTTCTCGAGTGAGTAGAAACTTCAAAAACCTCACTCCCCGTTGTCTGTACATAGCGCGTCTTCTGTAGCTAGTGTGGCTACTTCTGTGAACAAGTATACTTACTGGGGACATTTAGTCTACACACTGTCAGTGTCGACGGACTATAATCACGGCACTGCTCGTAGGCTACAGTGTATAAGTTTAGCCCAATATGTCTGTACAATGTGCACAGAGAGACGCCCAAGAGCCGTCTTTCGGCCTGCACGTGGCGAGAGGGTGCGCACATGAGACCCGCACATGAATAAGCAAGCGCACGCAAAACGTACGGACTGCACGAATGGAAACACTTCTTGCTACACTTCAACTTGTTAAGGCAGCGAGCTTGGAACAAGTACTATACACTCCGACACAAAACGCAGCTTGCGTGCCATGCCACGCGCAGGCCTGCTGCGTGTAGCAGCCGCGACACGCGATACGTTCTGCACGAGGAAGGTCGTGGGTTCTTCCGACGCCAGAGGAGGTGGGTGCAGCAGCAGTAAAGCGCGCGGAGACCCAAGTTCCTTTACGGTGGACGCCATAATGATAATCAAAGAAGTGGTGTTGGACGGGGGGCGCACAGGTGAAAGGGAGAAAGAGGAGGAAATCGAAAACACCTGCCGTCGTCGTCGCCGACCAATCGCGCGGGCGGGCGCCGAGTGTGGCAACGCCAAGCCAAACCGAGCGGGCGAGTCAAATCGTCGCGCACGCGGAACCGGCGAAAGCAAGCCCGCCTTCTATACGCATCGCCAGCCGTTCTCGCAAGAAAGAAACGACACCTGCGCGCTTGCATAATACGCGCGGGCCAAGGGGGGAAAAAGGCTTTTCACTTCAAGGCGACCTTTTGTCTCTTCCCGCCGCACTCAACCACGAGGAAAGGAACCGCACACACGCACGCATAGACCTCCGTTCATATACAGCTTGCTTGAGACCGAGCGGAGAGACAAACTTGGAAAGGAGGAAGGAGAGGAGTCGCAGTTGTTCCAGCTCCCATCAGCAGCAGCAGCAGCGTTCCCTTCGTTAACCGCCGGAAGTGGACGTCCGTTGTCGACCCATAATCGCCGCAATCTGTTGCTTCTTTCTCTCCTGTGTCCTGCCCTGCGCTGTCACCGAGGCCACCACTGGCCATTACGAGACGCTTTCGCAACTATAGCTGCGTCCGACGAGCAGACCCTACGACCTTTTTTGTACGCCTTGTAGGTAGCCAACAACGACGCGAACGGGCACGTCGCGAAAACAAAAGAACGTGCTGGTCCAGTGAGTCCTGGAGGCCAAGCAGTTCAATTACCGAGTGAAACCCGCGTCGCAAGGTCCGCGGTATGGCCAAACAATCCGCCGAGTCATGCGAACGCACTTCTAATGCTAAGCGACGCACCGTATATATTTCTCATACGCGCGATTTCTGTTCACGCAGCGACAAACGCATATTGTCATCGGAGCTCACAGTTCCTACACCGCTGTGTCGAAATAAGAGCGTATTGCCAGCAATACCTACACGATATTATGTTGAAACTGTGAACCGCAATGGCATCAAGCAGAACGGCGTCGATCTTCGTAACGATAATCTTTGTCAGAAACCTAATCTGAAATGTTCCTAACCGCGAGGGATGGATGTGGATCAAGCGAGTTGGGTGAGCAGCAAGCACAATTCCAGCTGCGTGCTCCCGATGGAACTCCACTCATCCGCGCCCGAAGCATACAAACGCCACCAGGGACGCAAGACAAGCTTCTGATCAGTAGCTACATGGGTGCGTCCCAAGAACTTTGGAGTATCGTTCGCACAGATCTGCGGGGACCTCTCAACCGGCATGTGTGCGACACAGCGAGGCAAGCTGTATTGTGACGCGCGTCGCCAGCTCAACTATAGGTACGAACAAGACGCGTGACGCGGTATAAACATCCCTTGCCATCATTCCAGCAACCCGCTGCTCCTGGATTACTATCGGGTACAGAAATGCCTCGGCAAATCGTAATCTGCGAGTCGGCTATAGATGGTTTGCGCAGCAAAGTGCGCAGCAGCAAACAGCGGTTGCAAGGGGCCCCGGAGAATGCGTACAGCGTAGCCGAAGCTACGGACCGCGCCAACAAGCAGGACAGCCAGAACACTGCCGGCCATTTCAAGACGCTTATTTACCTCCGCCAAACAAATGAGAACCATGCGATAACGACTTAGCTAAGCACGATCAATGAACGTCATTAAACCCAGTTTTCTCGACCAATGCAGAAGCCAGTTGATGTTCCATAATGGCCGACACATATACCCGGCACTGCACGGAGTTTGCGATACCCAAGTTCGGCAGAGTCCACGCTTGATGCCGACCTTTGTTGCCAAATACAGGCCCCGAGCTTCGCGACAGGACCGGGTGAGCGCGTCGCGTGCCGCCTTCATCAAGCCGAGAGATCTAGCACGTATACGTACACCCCCGCGCGCCGAACCCCAAGCAACCCTCCCAGCGCAGGCGCTATTTTTTCCCTCCCGACTTCGGCGCCGCTTCCGGCGCGGCTGTTGTCGGTTGCACCTGGCGCCCCGGAAGATGCAGACCCGTCGAGGGGAAAAAAAGGGGGGGGGGCATATATTTGGAAAGACGAAGACGACAGTACACTGCACCAAAGACGAACCAGAGCCACCGCCTACTACTCCCTCGCCCGCAGCCATTTCCGAGAAGAGCTAGGAAAGTCAAGATGTCGCTTTGTGGAAGCCCGACTCAGACAGACAAAGAAGCGACAGTTTTACGTAAGACGCGATGTTGAGAAAGCTGGCTTTGAATACCGGAACTGATTCAAATGTCGCTACTTACGGTCAGGCAGTGAACATTGTGATGACGTCAAACGAAAGTGTTCAATTGTACACGAGAGCAAAAAAAAAAACAGCGAAGGTAACAAATTAGTATGACGAAGTAGCTTGTACTTGAGATCAGAGACGCAGCTTCTGAACGTGCTGGCACTCCAAAATGGCGGTTTTGATGACGTCGGAGCAATAGGAACACGTTACGGTCAACCTGCTTCAATGTGATAACGTCGCGGCGTGGGACGGGGCCCTGCGCGTGAGTGATAAAGAAAAAAACTGCGCGTGAAGTTTTGATAACATTAACTTGACATTACAAACGTCGCTGGCGCTCCAACACAATGGTTTCGGTGACGTAAGTGCAAGCCATCTATTGCAGACTAGATTGGCCGTGCCTTCAAACTTGTGAAGAGTTTCACAAAATAATTAAAGACTCGGCATACTCAAATATACGATCCCGTCGTTGAAAGCTCACTTTCGTAACAAGATTTGAGGCTACGCGGCTCCACTGCCAATTTATCGCACGCAAGTCCGCCAGCGCGTAAAAAAAAGCAACGAACGTACGCAAAAATGTGCAGGCTAATCAGGCAACAACTTCACGCCGACAGGCGCGCGCGCTCGCGTTCACCCCGCGTAGCAACCCTATAGCAACAGCGGCCAAACCCGGAAAGAAAAGTTGCACCAGGGGCGCTTTCCTTTCGGCGAACGAACGAAGAAGAGTCCGAACTCGCCAAGACACAAGACGTCAACAAAGGCGCCGCATTGAGCAATTCGCCACTCGTAGTGGGAGGTCCGGCGCGCGACCCTATAGTGGGGAAAAGGGGGCGAAGGAGAAGATTGCATGCCACGCGCATTTTTTTTATTTTACGAGCGAACGCACACACGGGTTAGCGAACAGAAAGAACAACGAAACAGGCTACGAGAAAAAAAAAAAAAACGCGAGCGCTCTTTCCTCTTCCGGAAGGCGATACAGAACGAGAGACACGCACGAGCCGCTCGTATAGTATAGTGGCCGCGCAACGGCAAGACGAGGCCGCCCGCGCGGCTCAGCCGACTTTGAGCAAAGAAGCAGCATTAATAAATTTCCAGCCTCCCTCCGCGAGCCGAGTCTCGCAGGCGCCGCAGTTCCGCAATGATGTTCCGCGTGACTCAGCTCCTTTCGACCCACGAGGAAGGAGAGAACACGCAAACAGACAAGCATCTCTCTCTCCCCTGAAAAGTAGCGCGTATTTCTGGAAGTGACGCAACGGAGGAGAGAGATGCGTAGGCGGCCACAACTTTAGCTCCGTTCGTCATCCGCGAGCCCTTCGGGCCCCTAAGAAAGCACTACTTCATCGGCCGAGTTTGCGGAAAGCAAACGCCGCGCAACGTGTTTTGCCTCGGGAGTCAATCTAGAAGATTTTTCCTTCTCCTCGGAAGAAAGAGTGGAGTTTGCCCGAAAGAAGACGGCCGAGGAAAACAACAACAACAAAAGTGCACCTAAGAAAACCGCGCCTTGCATTACAGGGGACAAGCTAAGCGAATACGGGTATAGTGCTGACGGTGCGCGGTATACACCTGCGCCACCATTTTCGTTGTTTGTAGTGTTGGCCTGCGCAAACTTTGATCATATACATGGCGACTGTTGGGGAAGAAAAAAAGATACCCTTATTTCGATCTGCAGCCAATATGACAGCACGGCGCCGCGTCTCTTGAAATAAAAAAAAATCACAGCATATCCACGGAGTGAGTGATGATGAGTGGGGGAAGCGTAAGTCCGTCCATTCTTCTGAATGTCTGTTCGTGCGTCCATCCGTCAGTACGTCCGCGCGTCTATCCACCCGTCCGTCCGTCTGCTAGTCTGTCTGTTCGTCCGTCCGTGCGTCCATCTAGTGAACACTCCAAGTACCGCCCCATCTCCCATTTCGCATCTCCTGTGGCACATGCCCACTCTTGACCCGGTATGTGCCACCGGTGGCTACGTACTACCACAGTCCCTAATACAATTGAAGGACTCTGGTACCACTACATACATACGTGCATACAAGGGATGGACAGACCCACGCCTTAAGGAGCTTCGCCCCTAAAAAGAAAAAGAGGGGGGGGGGGGGGGGTCTTAATTTTTCAATTTCAAGTTTTTTCTTCAACACCCCCTCCTCTATCTAGATCTATTCTTTATTCCCCTCCCGTTCACGCAGAGCTGCACTCCAACCATGGATGCAGAAGATAACCCTAAGTTCACACTCCTAACCACGGCCACTCGCCCACTACATCCGAGTAGCGGCTGAGCCAACCGATTATGCCCTATAGCGCACTTACGCAAGAAACCAACAAGCGTTGAAAACGCACACGTGACATGGTCACCAATGACTGGCACACGCAAAGGCGCCCATTCACCGGGGAAATTCCACCCCCAAGCATGCATATAGCGTGCGGTATGTTTACAGTGCGATTCCGTTCTTTCGAATAGGCGATCGCTATACGGGATGGCACCGGCGATTCACGAACGAAGAAACGACCGACGCACGCGACGAAGCGAGAGACACAGGAAAAAACAAACAAACAGAGCTGCCGTGCACAGTCGCTCGCAAGCGGCACCCACGAGTGGGACGTCCCATCGTGGCACGAACGACAAAAAAAGAAAAGAGAAAAGGGAGCGAGCTCTCACTATTACGTCCGCCCTCGACGAATACACACACGCGGCGAGGCTACAACCACCACTGTTTCTACGGTATCATCACGCTGCACAGGCCTTTACACGAAACGCAAGAATGAACACGGGCGAGATGGGCGAGAGAGGAAAGAGGGAAAAAGAAATAATATCGGGCCGAGCGTTTTTTCGCATGGCGGAGAAAACGATCTCCGAGACGAGCAGCAGCCTCTGAACGAGAGCCGCAACGACGTCCGCTGACACGCACGCACGAACTTACGCCAAGATGAAGGGACGAGCCCAGCTGCGAGACAGAGAAGCAGGCTTTCACCGCGGTGATAGAGAGAAAGTGGACACACAGTAGAGAGAGAGGGGGGGGGACGAGCAACGGCGCGGAACGAAGACAATGCTGCAGGCAGCACTACAACGCTCCTCCTCTCCCGAACTAAGCGCCGCGTTCAGCGTCCAGGCCCTCGGCGCACGAGCTATGGAAGTTCGGGGCACTAATTTCTAACGAGCGCGCACGGAGGAGAGCACAAAACAATGGGCTCCGCGGCGCCAGATGGGAGATCGCGCACGCAAGGAGCGAAGGGAGAAGCGCGGAGCGGAGTCATCATTCGTGGAGTATAGTAGGGCTCGCGAAGAATTGCTCGTCGAGGCCCGAGTTGCGCTTCTCGTTACGTGGAACGAGAATGGAGAGAAAGAGAGAGGATGAAGCCGAGTGGAAGATTGAAGATTAGAGCAAACTGTAAGAAGTAAGATGAAAGACGCTAACAAAAGAATACTAACGAAACAAGAAGCGACTCAGAAGCGCGTGGAAGACCAAATGACATCCCCAGCTGATACGGTTCAAGGAGAACGGGGCAGGGGGGCCCCGACGTACACGATTAAGATTAACCTCTTCTCCTCCTCCTCTTCCTCGCGCCTTCAGCGGCCATCTCCTCGGATCCATTCAGGAAAAGACAATAGGAATGCACCGTCGCTTATTAGGGCCATTAAAGCGGGTCGAGAGAAAAGTGGCAACGGCTGTGGCGAGGGGAGACTCGAAAGACAAAAGAACTACGCGCACTGAAGCGTGCGGCGTAAAAAAAATCCATAACTGCAAAACAAACGCAGTAATAATGACGACAGACCAGAACGTACAATTCACGTTGCGCTGTACGCTCACACACACCGTGCAGTGACCGTGCGAGCGAGTCTGTTTTGGCGGCGCACGCAGGGCCGTGCTATCGCGTCCTTTCAGAACACTCCCTTGAATGACCAGCAGTGCACGGCGGTCGGCGGCGCAAAGGAGAGACCAACGGCGCCATTCATGCAGCAGTGCCTTCCGTTGCACGCCAGAAGCGCTCGTTTCAACGCGAACTGGGTGAGCGCAGTTGCGCTGGATCACATCGTCCGCGCTTTGGAGCTTGTTAGGACCTGCTAGCGTTCAGGCTACATCAAGCACGATGAGAGCCACATCGCAAGCGCTACAGAATCCCCTTCATGCGGGAATTATAGATATAAGGCACCCTCAGGTGTCGCATTTTTAATTTCAATGATCGGTAAGATGTATATCACGAATGAAGCGGCACCGTTCGACAACCGAAAAGTTTACTACGGCAGCGAAAACAATTCCGCGATGGTAGGACGTCATTTGAATATCGCAAGCAGACGAAACGACACCCGTTGATTGAATTCTCGGCAGCGTGAGGTTTGTGCTTCACGCACCACGCCCCTTGTCTGGTAAAAAGTTCAACGTTACGCCGAGCGTAAGCTGGGCCAATACGGAGTTCCAAAGTTATTCGAGCGAGAATCCCCGAGCACAGGTATAACGAGTGCGCTCCAACGTACTCCGTACTAACGAGGCGGCCTGTATATATCTATAGGGACTCCAGGGACCTGGCAACCCCTATAAAGCGCGTAATTTCCGGGAAAGCCACGCAGATATTCGCCTCAAAACCATAGAGGGAAGCGAGCGCTAGGTGGAAGGAGGAGAAGGAAGAGTTCTCGCGCCTGCCCAGCGGCGTCAAGCGAGCTCGAAGCCAGGGCGTGAATTATAAATGCGCGCCCGCGGTGGCGCAGCTATAGCTCGCGGGAGAAACGAGATAACGGCCGCACAGGCGGCGACGACGGGTTTCCGCCCGCTCTTTTCTTATGCATACCTGCATTCCGTAACGAGAAGAAAACGCTATACAGCGCGAGAGACGATCGTGGATGATGAGACTGCCGGGGCCCGAGCACATAGGCGGCGAGTCGGGAGGAGGGCATCGCCAGTCAGCCAGAAGGCAACTCTTCTTGCACGGCTGCGGTTGGCCCCCGTAATTCGATTTGGGCTCCCACGCTGCCAGCAGTGGCGACTTAGTTTTCGGCATCGCTTCGTCGACGGAGCATTTCGGCGGGGACGGCTGATACGTGCGCTGCACGAACAAGCTGTGCCCCCGGGGCGCCACGCATACGTGAGGTGCCGAAAGAGGGAAAGTAGTCGAGGTGCTCGGATTAGCACGAAGACGCGCGAAATGAATTGGAGCCGCAAAATGAATTGCGTCGTACGAAGGAGCCACATAGGACCGAGCGAAGGGACTGAGCACGACAAGCCAGCAGCTCTGGCCGCGTTTCTTCGCATCACTTGCGCTTTGGTGGAAAACTTGGGCGGGGTGTAGATGAGACGGGAAAACTTGGCGGTGAGCGGCGGGGCGACAATGCTGTGCAGAAAGTGAGTAAGAGTTATTAGCAATTTACGCAAAAATTTTATTAATATCTCCATAATTCAACGCGCTTGTTGTAGAAGTGATAAATGAGACGGTATACCCACCTGGTATGTGGGTCAGCCGCACATGACACTATCGCAGGATATATATATATATATATATATATATATATATATATATATATATATATATATATCGCAACGGTAATCGTAGGAATCCGTTCATCTGAAAACACGGATGCTATAGGACCTTGTGTTGAAAGCAAAGTACTGTGCATAGCTTGAAGAAAATGTAATTATAGCCAACACGAACTGGCAAGTCCCGCCGCAAGCAAACCATATATGGTACTCCAGCGATGAACAAACGCACTGTGTGAAAATACCAGTGTGTTTACGACATTATGTCGGAACCAGGGAGGATCATGAGTGTTCCCGCACGCTTTCCAAGGTACTCCCATAAACAAAAGGCTCTCTTTCGCTTTGCCAATCAGAAAGACTCGCGGTGCGCGACACAAAGGACTCGAGCTTGCAGTCCCGCCTCGGAGCGTGATGCTAATTGCGTCCCTAACAGCTAATAAGGCCAAGATTTACTGGCGCGCTGTGAATGCAGCCACTCATCCGCGGCGGTTGCATGCAGCGTCCGTTGTCACTCGTTGGGCAGTCGCGGCAAGATCAAGGGAGCCACACAAGACGAAGGAAGGTGCCACGCCCCCGGAATACACAATAGCACCGACGACCCATCCTGCCGAAGAGAAAAGCCCGTGGCGACGCACGATCGGCTCGCAAAGAGCTCTACAGTATATAGGGACACGGAAGACTGGCGCGCGACAACGGCTACGCCGCGGTTCACCAGGCTGTATACCAGTTACTGCACGGTATACGGAAATGAAAGGCAGGCGCGGTGCTTCGGGAACCACTTAAGCGCTAAGGGCGTGTTCAATATGGTCTCTACGGGTCAATAAGAGGATATGCAGGCTGGGATTGTCTACAGCGAGATCGCGTGCATACAGTGATCCTAAGCCTTGTGTACGCAAGGTTCAGCATCATTTCAGGTTCAGGATTTTCAGTTCATACGTATGCACAAACGCAAGTACATATACATATACAGAACACACTGTACGCGGATGGATACAGTATGTAAGTATAGCAGATGTGGTGGTGGTGATGGTTGTAGCACAGAATTAATGTCGATCGTGAATTGACAGAGCCTTGCAGCTCGGCTCAAGGTATGGCGTGGATGCTTACGAGTGCGGTACAGCGTTCCCTTGTCATCTTGAGACGGAACTTTGGTAACGTGGCCTACAAACCGCCGAGCTTCTAATAAATAACCCCGCCCACAATAACAAGAGCTGTGTACGTGGAGCCAATGGGCAGTTTTAAATAATCTGCGAGGCAGCTTTACTGTAAGGCTTGTTTTCCAACCAAAGAACTCGTTCACAGACTGCTTTTCTCACTCATAGTGCTCTTAAATCTCCGAATTCCAGCGAGGGCACGCGAGTACAACACAATGAGCGAGAAAAACAGTCTGTGAACGAGTTTTTGGTTGGAAAACAAAGCTTACAGGAAAGCCGCCTTGCAGATTATTGAAAGCTGTCCATTCGATAGTGTATCCCTCAGTATTCCTATATTCTAATACACTATACGCTCAGTCCCACTTATTTCCCGGCACACACTGAAACGACGCCAGCGCCTGCAGGAAACCGGTGCTCGCGCACGTAAAACCAAAAAGATTGATATGTGGGTTAACGTCCCAAAACCACTATATGATTATGAGAGACGCTAAAAACCAAAAGAGAAGAAAACGTTTCGGAGGAGCTGACGCGGCACAGCAGCAGCAGCAGCTGGACGATGCACTCGCAAAGAGCAGCGCTTGCAAGGGTGGAAAGAAAAACAGGGGCGAGGAAAGAACAAAAAATAATAATAAGGCCCGAGAGGAGAGAACGCGGAAGCGTGCGCACCGCAGGAGAAGCAGCTGGCGCTGCTGGCCCCGTCACGGACTGCTCGGCCATATTCTGGCAGGGCGTACAGTTGCACGAGCTAGCCGCTCACATGTACACCCACACACAACGCAGAGTGGTGGTCTGGCGTATTCCTCGCGACGACGAGTTCGTCCAACTGGTTCCTTGCGTATACATTATTATCCTCCGTTCTTTTTTTCTTTTTTTTTCATTCTAGCTATTAGTACAGTATGCTTAGTGTTCCTTGCAGCGCAGTAAGTGTGGTCACACACACACACACACACACACAAAAAGCTGTATTTTTTCGGCGGCAATGTACAGTTCAGATACTGCACTCTAAGAAGTGTGCGTGCATGTGTCATCTCTTCGGCGAGTCCTGGCCTGCCACGTATAATGACTTGTTAAAAGCTATCTTGAATTCCGCTACTCTAAAGCTATCTTGAATTCCGCTACTCTAAAAAGAGTGTATAATCTTCAAAAATAAGTTAACGCGTTTTTTAATGAGACGTATACAGGACAAATGAGGACCAACAGAAAGCAGTCATGCAAGCGACTTCTCTTGGAGGGAGGTTAAGTAAGCACACACAGGAAATAAAATCAAATCGGAAGCAACTGCATCCGGTCGGAGTGTGCGAAGCGTGATGTGATGAAATTGCATCCCAAAACTATTCAGTCGGTCCTGCTGTAGCACAGGAAACCAACAGCACTTCGGAGAACAGCGCATACCCCATAGACGCTGCCTCCATGTTGCAAGCGTGGCATACGTGCATGTCAAAGCCTCGCCCCTGAAGCACCTCGCCGAACCTCCGAAATGTGAACCCCGAAAACTCGCATCTGATATTCCCTCAATAGACTATTCGAGAATAAACGCGTACTTAGCCGAGGCCCTCGTTTCCGGAGCCCCACAACGACGGCGTCACAAGCGCGGAATGAAGAAAGATCGGAAAAAGCGATGGCCTCCGCACGTATCGCCGCGGCGCTATTAAAATATATAAAGAAAAAGACGGCGTTCCTGGGAGAGCTAAGCCCAGTTGTCGGTCAACATCAAGGCCTCGGATGATCGTATATATAAATACACACGCGCACACACTGTCTCTCAGCGTCTTTTCGCCGCTGGGATAAAACGTGACGCGGGGAGAACATTCTCGTCACGTAGCTGCCAGTATGGAGAAGTCGAGGTCGCACAAATAAAGCAATCCGCCAAAAAAAAAAAACAAAAAAACGGCAATGACCGTTAATGGTTCCCGAGCACGGGGAAGTTTGTTCGGAGCCACAAAGGCACGAAACTGCAGGAACTTGCACGCGCAAAATACAAAAAAGAGAAAAAAAAAGTTACCGCGGTACTTCCCATCACACCCCGCCAGAGACAAATGCATCGCGGTTATCTTCGTTAAGTCTGCCAGGCCGTTAATAAGAACGCACGCAAAGAAAAAAACAAGAACATACTTCTCACTACAGCGCAGTCAATCTCGTGGGGGGTCAGCCTATAATAAGTGTTCACGTCCTAACCGCTCACACTTTTTTTTTCTTTGCAGCGGATCGAGGGGCGTTGTTTTATGAAAGAAACACTGCGACAAAAACAAAGAACGCAAAAACGTACGAAAGGCACATACCCCGCAAAGGGGCCACGGCGCCATATCCCACCACCCAGCAGCACAAGCGCCCTCATTTTCCGGCGTAACCTGCCTCCCTTCCCCCCCCTCCCAGCCTCCTCGCCCGCTGTTTCTATTTCCACGCCGGGCCCGTCACGCCCGTCGGAAGCAGCGCTCTTCCTGCTTCCGGTCCAGGCCAGAGACCAGCGCACACACACACACACGTGTCTCGCCCTGTATACGCAGTGACGAAGGTCGGTCTGTCCAGCGCGGCCGGAGCTTCGGAACATGCCGCATAATATAAGGCGCGTATACGCAAAAAGGCCGTCTACAGCATATCCGTAGTCTTGCGCTGGCCCTGGAACGCTAACAAGTAGAGACATTAAATTGAGTCTACATGCGACGTATAACTGTACCGCACTTAAGTAACCCCACTGTGTATACTTACAAGTCTAGTTTCGATAATATCGCACCCAGATGCGGCGATAGCCGGAGATTTCAGTGAACAATTGAGGAGGCCACCAAGCGCATGCATGTCAGTCACGAAATCCCGTCGCAAATTTGCAACGGGAATTCGCGGCGTATAACCCAAATGCACAGCACGGAAGAGTGTGGTAATTAGAAACGCAGCCCAACACGTATACTTGTGGAAAGGATTACCGTTTCCCTTTTCAAGTCCAATTATCTGCGGCGTACACGGTTTAATTTTTTCGAATCCCATCTTGCGCACCAAATCAACAAACTGCGCGAATATCGGTGCCTTTGGCAGTTTTTTTTCTTTCAAACTGTCGACAATACATTAACAAGGTACGCAGCTCACGAAAACACAGCGTGGGCAACAAGAGAAACCGCACAACCGTTAGCTCACAACGTATACATTTTTCGTTAATGAACAAAGCGTTATGTGAGTCGCCAATATACTCTTGCTTTGTAAACTATCGCAGCTTACAGAGCTAAATAAGAAAAAAATTCGGGAGCCCGCAAAGGAAAAACTACGACGTCTACGGCCGGAAACAACATCCGGAGGATCGATCGAAGCACGAGTACAAGGCGATAGTTATAGCGCGAGAACAAAACGACGACACAGAGACAAGAAGGACACGAAAGACACTCTTTGTCTCTGTGTCGTCGTTTTGTTCTCGCGCTATAACTATCGTCATGCCATACCAACTAGCCCAAGTTGTCACACTTCTAAGTTACGAGTACAAGGCGCTGTCCATGACAAAGAAAAAAAAAACCGCAGCATATCCACGGAGTGAATGATGATGAGTGGGGCGAAGCGTCCGTCCGCCCGTGGATATGCAGTGCTGGATACGTCGGAGGGACGGACTGCCCTAGACAACATGGAGCTTCACCCCTAAAAAAAAAAAAAAACAGGAGACAACGTGGAAGCGAGTTGGGTAAACTGGGAATGAAACAAGGCGAAGAAAACAGGCAAGCTACAGGCGCTCAGAGACAAGCCAAGTAAAAACCCGTAAGCGCTGATGCGGGGATCGGTGTCGACCACAAGCAGGGAAGCGGCGGAAGGAAGAGATCCGGGGCCCTTTACGATCGCTGCGGCGCCGACGAGGTGCCACCAAAGTCCGAATCACGCCTGCCGGCTGGCGATGACCTGCTCCCATATCCACGTTACGACCGGTCACCGGAAGAATTTCGTCCCGAGAGATATGGTCGGGAACCCCGGAGAACGTCGGCCTACGCCATGTGGTGATGCTGCTGCCCGTCGCTGAACGAGAGGTCACGCGCCTTCGAAGGTGTGGCTTTGTAGACCAAACACCAGCTTCACTGCTATACTACAAGCTAACTTGAAACGACTTCATTGGTCCCCAAGATATACATTAAAGAAAAGAAAGCTTGTGTAACTAGACAGTAGTAGCTTAAGTTCACTTCAGCGCTTAAAAAAAGAGGAACTACTACGGGCTACAGGTTGGGCTTCTCGCGCTCATTAAAAAAAAAAAATCGGAGCATCAACTTCAGTTTGCAACAATACACCATTGTCTACACAGCTGATAGTAAATGCCTTGATAATAACTTTCTTTTCTTTTTAGCGTATATCAGGACGCACCAGCTTAAAAGACAAAAATGCAGCTAGCAGATGACAACCAAGCGTATCTATGACGTGGTTCACGCGATGAAAAGTGCGTATTGCCAAGCGCATACTGCGCATGTGAAATGTTTCAGACGTTGGTTGTTAACGCGGCGCTGATAGTGCTGTCGGCCAGACGCTAGCGTGTTCACCCTAACAGCGTTCACCGCTGTAACATCTTCACTGGGAAATAAATGTGACGATTGCGTAGGCACACATTTCCACGCTTAAACAAACTCCAACGAAGAGCAGTTCTCAGCTCCGTAAATGTGTGCGCAGCAGCTTTCAAGTTCCGCGAAACAAAGGCGGCTCGGGAAATGCACGCGATCTCGACGGGTTGTCGAAACGCTATGCAGACGCGTGAGCCACGGAAAACGCCGCACGCGTTTGCGATACAAAAGACGCGCCGCGGTACAAATCGCCTCCGCGATCTATCCATATTCGAGATGAGCTAAACTAATGCCGCATGCTGAACGAGCCGCTCGTTTCACACGCCGCGTACACACCGCAGAGCGGAACGGGAATGAGAGAGAGAGTGAGTGCCATAGGAACGGGGGCATTTGCATCGCGAAGCCGCCGTATGCAAATGACGCTTCCACTTAGCCCCTGCTCATGATTAAACAAGCGATGCACCCCGCCGACGTGGCAGCGACGAGCACTGCGCAGAGAAAGAGGACGAAGAGTCATGGGCCGTTATATCCGCCACGAGCCGGGACAGAACGCGAGGGGAAAAGAAACAGCGTTGGTCCGCGCGCGGGGGCGAAATAGGGGGACGAAGTGACGGAGGAAACGTGCATCATTCTCTGCTTTCCATTTTTCGAATTGCGTTCGACGAGAAGACGAGGCGAGAGAGAGAGAGAGGGGGAGCAAGAGCAGCGAGCCTCACTATCTCGCGCGCGGCATACGAAGACGACAGCCGCCACGAACGTCGAGAACGCAGCGAGAACGACGCGGCGATCATCCGGAATAAGGATGCGAGGCAGCAGGAGGATGCGCGGAAACACGACACCGCGGAAGAGGATGCAAATTGCGGGAGGGCATCCCCCGCACTGCGACACTGCCGCCGCGGTTCGCGAGGGGGGAAACCCAGGAAAGAAGAAGACCGCGCAATGGCCTAGAGAACGCCGTGCCTCCGCAAACTGATGCCGGGAACGAAACTGTACCGAGCTCCGCCAGAGAAAAGATTGCAGGGGAAAAAAAGGCATGCGCCGACGACCGCGAGCGAGCTCGGGCGATTACGTCCCGGTGATTTACGGACCTCCCCTGCCGAGTTTATGGCTCGCACTGCGTGCCCCTTTCCCGGGCGTTATGCGGATCGTTGTGCCGCCCCCTCAGTGTTTGTTGGCTGTGTGTCTTCCTTGCGCACCACTACAGCGCAAGACTCGCACGCGTGTGTGTATGCGCGTGTCCATGGGGGGGGGGGGGGGGGGGGACAGAGCAGTGCACCAAACAAGACGAGCACTTGCGTCGGCTTGCTACGAGCTCCACAGGATCACATCTGCAACACGGCGAACGCCGCGGGTATAGTGAACTAGAAGCCACGGGCACTGCACATGTTAACTCTCGTAGAGAAAAGAGCAGTTCCCACGGCGCGCAGTCCGGCGCTGCCTCGCAGCACTGCTATATGAATCGTTTTACATTCTTTGTGACGCGCCGTGTTAGTCACAAGAAAGGGAACAGGCAATATGTCGTTAGACCTAAGAAGAGCACGTTTTTTACAAGCCCCTAGCAACTGAACACAATGTAAAAGCTATCGCTGAGTCTTATACCGAAGACAGCGAACCCTGTACGTGGACCTCAGATGCCCTGGGAAGCTAACAATGCGTCAAACAATGGGCGAACCAGCGTGGGCGATAGATAGCACGGGCAAGTGACGTTCAAGGAAAGTGACGCTGCCCTGGTGCGACACAACGCGCGCGGCGTTCCTTTGTGCTACAAGCCGTTACGACGTCGTCGTGGGCGTCGTCCTGGGAATGTCCTGGGAACCCCGCGACGACCAAATTCTCAAACCATTAAGGGCGTGAGCGGCGAACCGCAGCGCGCATCAACACAGGCGAGCGCAGAGAGGTGCGCGGTTCTGCATGCTGCCGCCGCTGCTTGCTGGCTCTGGCGTATGCTCGCAGGGGCGCCCCGCGTGAACGATCGACATGCCAGCCGGTCTCCCCGTGCGAGTATACGAGGACGCGCATAGCAGCAGCAGCAGGAGGACGGGTTGCTGCAGAGCGCCTGCAGGGTCACGTGAGCTGGAATTCTTGGAAGGTGCATGCAGGCACCCATCTCCGGCTGTGCCTTAATAATGGATCGTGCATGTGGATACACGGTGGGAAAAGGGGGCTCATCGCTACCCCGACGCCAGGCTTTACGAATAAATGGTGGGGGATGCATGGCCGGTTGAGAGTGCGCATGCGCACCAGCAGCACTCCGAAAGCGCCGTCTGAATCGTTAGTGCACAACGGACCGGAATTGTTCTGTAAAGCCGCTCTCCGATTCGGATAAAGTAATTCCGGATAAAGCGCACGAAGAAACTAATGTCGTGGCTACCGTCGAGGAAACCTGGTCGGAACGTGGCGTAATAAGTGGAGATCACGATACCTCATTGACGAGTCATCGCCGCACAGTGATGGGGGACGCACCACTGGGAAGTTACAACATGGCGGCTTTCGGGTAAACGGAAACACATGCGTGTACTATGTCCTAGACCTCCACACTGCGCACTCAGTTACGACGCGATCCCGAAGGAGCTCAATAACGCAGCCCGAGTGTGACCAGACTGCAACAACCGAGTGACAAGTACGAGAAAATACGATCACCGCTTTCAACATGGACGTACCAACTACTCTCATTAGTTCACCCTGTAACAAACTGCCCAAGTCGAGTTTCCCACGGTCCTGACGCATGCGCAAAGCCATCCGATCCGACACGCCGGACGGGGCGCTCTAGCCGTGACGGGGACAAACGAGGCGCGACGGGCGCCGAAACCAGAGCTCGCAGCATTGCGCACATGTGACGTTCTACTCGCATGCGAGAAAGGTGCGTTGCACCGTCCGGGTTAGGGAGGAACAACAATACGGGCGAGAAAAACGAAACCGCTCCGAAACCACGCCCGCAAACAGAACGCGAGCAGACACCGCGATCACGAGAAACAGCTGGGCGAAAAAAAAAAGAAAGAAAACTCGCTCGCACAAGCTGCAGCGGGACACGACGTCAGCTGCGCACACATCCGAAGAATCGAGCAGTTGGCTGCCGCGTATATATAAAAGGTCGTGAGCCACTGCATATGGAGAGTACAGTTTTCCGCCAAAGGAAACAACAGAATGTCGAGGACTGTTGCCCTGGGTCGTCGACATTACGCCCAACACTTGAAGAGGAATACAACCTCGATATCAGCCACGAAGAGGAGATGTCGTGAAACATGCACGTGCCTTAATAAAGCGTCTGGTTGCGTAAGAATAAATATGCATGCATACACACTTACGGCGAGTGCAACGCGAACAACGAGGGTGTTCTACAGAAGGACTACACTAACGGTCATGTAGTGTTCCACAGGTTCAACTGACTGGAGTTGAAAACCTCGCGCTAAGTAACGTTACCACAGACTGCACTTTTCCTGCGCTGACGACGTCGACTGCACGTCGCAACATCGTAGCGGATTCCCGCAGACCGTTAAAAAAAATAACGGGAAAGTTGCGGGCGCGGCCTTGCCGGCAGCGGAATATGACTCCGACAAGGAAAGCTAAACCCCGCCGGTTATGAGACCGCAGTTTTTTTATTATTATTATTCTCGTTAGCGCTCGGCACAATGTGACGCTGTAAGCGCGGTCAAGAAGAAAACGGCGAAAAGGAATTCCCCGTACAGGCACGGCCGCGGCGATTTGAGCTGGCGGCCAGCGCCAGCATTTTTACCGCCAACCGGATGTTCCGACTCAAATCTCGCCGCAGCTTCGCCAGCCGACTACTGCAGTGTAAATACGAGTCAGCAGGCCCCGTGCACTGTCGCAAACCAGAAAATGGGCCCTGCACGAACACACGCACAGTGAGAGAGACTTCCGTTGATGAATCACTCTCTACAGTGAACTCTTTGTATGCCACTGCATCGCCTGTCGGTCCCCGTTCGGCAAATGTCTGGCTAGGCCGCCCGTTCGAAGGAACCGGCCGAAGCTTTTGGTTTCGCAGCACGCGTTGCTCCTTAAAACAGGTAAAAAAGAAAGGGGGGGGGGGGGCGCTGACATAACATGTACGGTGACTAGCAAACATAGGAAGCGGTGTGGCTCCTCGAGCTCAAAAAGATCGCTGACGACTTCCAAAAGCCCACTCAACATTCATACGTTGCACTTAGAGACAATATTAAGTAAGAAAAAAATACCATTAGGGTAAACTAGAGTCGAGCATAATCTTCCAACTTGTTAGGCGACGTGCCACGTGTTGGAAGTAATACTGAGCGGAACTGCACCTCGACACAGCCATGATTGCTAACGACTGAAAAAAAAAAGGGACAGAGAAGAGAGAGGTCATGACGAAAATCAAGGAGGCTAAACATGAACCAGTAAGCAGTGCGAGGGCTTTGTGAAGCGCGAAAAGATGGTCGCGTATGTGCCTAGAAATCGAGGTACTTGTGTACGATCAACGCGGTCATAAGGGAAGCGTGGCGGACGTGGAAGTGCTCTCTAAACAGGGAGTTAAAGCTGCCGCGAAAACACCGCGAATATAGCCCAAGTGCGAGGAACGCCTCGAAGAAAATGCAGCGCGTCGTATACCCTGCGCGTATACGACGACAATTAGACGTACGAAGTAGGGAAGAAACCCGGCATCCCAGTGCCGATGATGGGGGGGGGAGGGGGGATGCGGAACTCTCCACGGCTCAATTACCGCTCGCCTGTAAGACAGACAGGTTGAGCTGCAACAGCTGCTTAGCGCGCTCTGTCGCGATACGAATCGGTAGAGCCCGAGGAGAACACGAAACCGAGGTTTCGACATCTCGCTTTGCTGCGACAGCGCGACAAAGTATAACCAAGTAACTATGACGACAGCGCACGGAGACTTCACTTTGCTTCATTCATAAGCAACCCGCCAGTTGATAAAGGGTGACCACCCATGCTTTTCGAGTGCATCTGCACCGAAGATACAAACAGACCGTGGAAACCAAAGAAACAGATTGGAACACTGGTAACGTGTGACGTATATGCAGTATCGAACACGTCCGGCAGCAAATACACCACTACGGTATTTGAAAACCTTTTCTTTCTTTCTTTTCTTTTCTTTCTTTTCAGGTTCCATTTTCCGATTGATCACCCGTTGCGAAAAGCGGGGCAACAATGATCAGCATCACCATTATCATTCTCAGTTTGATCTCGCCCCTAGCAGCGAAGTCGAAACATATGACTTCCACACGGAACGTAAGCACTTTGCTAGCACTCCGACACCAACGCGGGGGTCAGGACAATTTCCTCCAAGCACCGGACGGAAAGCCAAAAGTTTTCCAGACGTCGGCCAAAAGAACCCCCCTCCCCCCCCCCCCCCAGCAGATAATTGTCGGTGGCACTTCTGTAATAACGTCAAGACAAAAAAAAAACTGCCGCTAAAGGCCTATTTATTACTGGCGCCAAATAAAGCGGCTACATCCGGACCTGCAACCGTCACAAAACAGATCCTGCGACTGGCTACAAGTGCGCGACAGCGCACGGTGCAGTTTCACCTTGAAGGTAGCAGCCGGCCCTGCGGCTGAGAACACCGGGGTAAATAAAACCTGCTCAGGAAACGAACCATTGGAAAGCAATATAGAGATACGAACTCTGCGCACGCAGGACTTCGGGATCGCCAAGTTCTTCGGGCAAAGCTCTCGGAATCGAAAGAACCCAAGGTCTCTCGCGCCACCCGAACACTGCCCCGGGGCTCTTTCGCACGGCCTTCTTTCGACGGCTGTGCCTGATCGGGCACGGCGTTTTGCTACGATTACCGATCTTTTTCATTGGCATAAGCAGGCAACGCGCCAGCGGTTCCGGACCCGTCGGGTCAGCGGCTGCAGAAAAACCGTTTTGAGCGAGCTTCTGTATTATAACGCAGGTGAGGATGAGAAGCGCACGGATGGAGTGCTTCAACGAAGTACCTCTGCATCGCCTATTTATAGGCACTATAGACGTCGTCACACGGCGATGTTGAGGATGTCGTCAGATTAAGATAGTCGCGAAGGTCGCACTTGCGTAATCGTTACGGTGGCGCAACTGTACACAGGAAGTGGCGAGCGCCAACCAAAACGTTACATGCAGGGACAAGCATGCTTAGACTGACTGACTCATGCGCAAACGCGTCTCGACGTGAACCCCGAAAAACGAAACTATCGGCTGACTTCTAGCCAACGCAGTCTCTTATCTGGCTTTCTTATCTGATCAGGCGTTGGAGAAAGACCCTACTTGGAAACAGTAACCAGTGACACGAGGGTGAGCTGAAAGTGCCAATGAACATACAGTAATCGCAATTACACAACAGAACACGGCGTGTCTGCATAAGCGAAAGCTATAGTCGCAGGTGAAATCATTTACGCGTGCCATGAACTGCGTACAGGTTCGTTGTTCCGAACCTGGTGCCCTAGTTATTGATGAAACTGCACTGCTCGGTACGATGTTGCAGTTGAGTTGTTGGCGAATAGGATGAAATATCTGCTTAGTTTCCAACACAAACGGCAATCCGATGTGTACGATTAGTACATGTGTTATAGATCCGGCTACACAATGATAACATATGCCTAAAGGTCGCTTGCTTAGCGCATTTCGAAGCTTATTGGTCAGCACTTTTCGGTAGTTTACATGAATGCAACTTCCTTGACGGTGTACTTAAAGCACACTGCACAGACGCGAAGACGCAGCGGTGACCTGCAGGGCAGGAGATACCGAATAAGGCATTCTGGGAGCCCAACAGCGTTGCCGCAAAACAATGCCGCTTCCCGACTCGATGCGTACAGGGCTGCCACCAAGCATCGTGGGATGCTCGGAAAATTTGAACACACGATGAGTGACCGAAGCAAACCATCTATTTTCATACGATAACGAAAAACTGTACGAGCGATCATCGCAACGCTCATTAAAGGTGAAGCTAGACCAACATTACTTCTGGGAAAGCGCCGGAAACTCTCTTGGTGCGATGACGTCGAAAGGGAACCAACGCAGACGGACAAGCGCCAGAGAGATCGATAATAACGTTTTATCATAGGAAAGCCACACAAAATTGGCCAGTACCACGAGGTTGATAAGGGAGCAACATATTGGTCTATACGATAAACGACGCGGTCAAAAAAAATACGTGTTGACGTCGCCTACTGTCTCGAGAGAGAGAGAGGAATCGTCGAGCTACAAGGACGTTTGAACAGCTGCGGTCGGAAACACACCAATGACGCGGCACTACTCCTCGGCGGAGAGCTTTCCGCGGCCGTTTCTGAAGCATAACAAGTTGCTAGCCGTTTCAGAGAGGGCAGCTCTTCGACAAAGGCGCCGCCGCCTGGTTATCGAGCGCAGGACCGCAACGCTTAATCGAAACGCGTCACTTAATTGGGTTAGCACGCCACTAGCAACTACTACGACGAGTACTGCATGCCCTTTCGCGAGGCGCCTGCCACGACCATTTCGGCCGGTCGGGTTGGCCTCGGTCTGGCGAAGAAGCTCTGGAAAAAACCAGGCCGCTCGCTGCGCAGTAGGGCAAGAAAGACGGCGCGATCCACTTCTTCCGAGGCCGCGAGCATCGGTAGGGCGCCAAGGCAGGAGAAAAAGCGCAAAACGGTGGCTAGAGCAACGTGACTACAGCAAGCACCCGCACATGTATCAAATGACCAAGAACGACAAATCGCTAGCCAGTGGGTTTTTTTTTTTTTTTTAAGCGCGAAACAGACGAGAACACCGTGCCACAGCAAGACAGACGAGCGCTTGCTTCCAGCAGTTTATTTTGAACGTTTGAAGCAATATATATATATAAAAGAATAATAATAGAATATATTAATGGAAAAATCACATCAGGCAGGCAAGAACACTATAGCTGTAGAGGTAAGAGGACACCATCGCTTGGACGCTCAAAATGTACTGCTGAAAGTCAGCGCTCGTCCGTGCCTTATTGTATCTCGGTCGTTTCGTCCTCGTCCATCGAGCATCGAGAGAAAGTGGCTAAACATAACGAACCAAATCATTCGCAACAGTCCTGTTACGACAGGTCATGTGGACACGTATTGCTGCTTCTCTAAATGCCAGGTCGTGAATAACCTCCCTGAGCAATGAGAGCGTCCCTGGGGGGAAAAAACCGAAGCGCTTCCAGGGGCAGTACTCTTGCCAGTGAGAGGCCCGGCATCCGCTAGATAGACTCCTCAAGAAAAACGCCGCCGGAGGGGACGGAGGGAGGCACTGCCTGGGGACGCGATAAGGGCTCGGAACGAGCCGGAAGTGAGGCTCAGAGGCGACACTTCCCATTGACTGCTTTGCTGGGCACGATGCGAGTCAGCCGAAGAATGCTACGGGCTCTCGCTGAGCTGCTAATCGCTAGGCTGCCACTAAGCGCGGGTGTTGCTACAGCGCACTCTGTCTCTCAACATTATACAGCACTGTAACACTAGTAATCAACCCGCAGTTCAGCTTACAGCAGCCGCTAATCCCGGCTTGGACTGGGGACCAGACGGCCGACAACTATAATAGGGCAGCTGCTGTAGTGGAAATTTACCGCCTCCGCCAAAGTCTTTGTAGTTAGCACAACGACGGGCACGTCATAACTGAAAACGGGGTTGCATTCAGGCTTTGTGGGAAAAGCCTTTACGAACAATGGCCGTTCTCGCTACACGCTCTGCAAAGGTTTACATTCTACGAGAACTGCCGCAAAATAATGGGGCAAAAAGCGCCCGAGTTTGGAAGCGAGCAAATTTATAAGGCGATATGTAATACTTCTGCTTCTGACATGAGCAGCGCACAAAGCAGAATCGCGTACACGAGGCAGAAACCGGCTTTCAATCTAGTTAGAGAAAACGGTTAACTTTTTGAAACATTAGCGCGAACAAAAACGATTGACCTAGTTCATTTAAGGCATGAGGCTCGTTCATAGGGCTCAATGCGACAAGATATGCAGTTCGCTTCCACCAACGATAATAATCTTGCGGGTTGAAAAATCGGGCCGTACTGCTGCAAGTAGCCATCGTGTGGCCCACTTATGTTTGAAAGCCAACGATTTCATTACCTTAACGAACACACACTCGCACCAATGCTCATGCAGTAATAGTGGGACTGTGGATTGTCCCGAATCAAACTAGATATTGGCAACAGACTAGTATGAATAACGGAGGCTCACAAACTGCCGGCGGCGTCAGGAGCGACGATTTGAAAACACCGGCTCCCGTCTGCCTCGCAAAATGGGGGCCGTCAGGTCTCCAAAGCGCACTTACCCATCCTTGGTGGTCTTTATATCCAGGGAAGAAGCCTCGTACAGACGTACGAGGACAACCAGGATGCGATGCTGTCCACCAGTTCGGACCAGTTCTTCTCGACGCAGAGCGCCGACAGCTCCACACTGAACGCGAAGGCACCCACGAGGCGTGCCCACGTAATCCCTTCGCTGAAGAGCTCGTTCAGCACGTCTGTGTACGCCGTCTGGGCCACGGAGGGAGTCATGTCGAGTCGGCCACACATCTGAGTGAACTCCTCGCGGTATTTGGTGACAAACTCATCCCCCAGCGTCCGCAGTACGAGAGACACTTTGGAAGGGTCGCGGCAATGGCGGGCACGTATTCCACTGAACGCCGCGCCGGTTTAGCTGGAACGCATGAAGTCGTTCACCAATTCGTTCACTTGAGTCTTCTCGGCCTCGTTGACGGCCATGGTGGCGGCGACCGGGCGGACACAGCAACGAGACAACAACTGCACTCGGTCCTCCAACCCTCACCCGGCTACACGATTCGTTGACTGCCGGCTCCCTCGACGCCGGCTTGAAAGCAGCTTACGCACACTGCTCCCCCTACGCGAACCGTCTGAGGCACGCTGCGAGTTGGACGCAGTTCGCCGTCTGACGGTTCGCCGGCGAAACACGGTCGCAGTGGAGGGGGGGCGTTATAGCAACGATCGCAGCGGCCGCGCAGTGATGGCGACGCCAGCGGCGCTCTGCTTTCTAGGCCGCCTCCGTCAAACGCTGAATATTTTTTTTTTCTACCGCAGTAAAGAAGGCTACGTAGACAACATTTCTGGCTGATATAAAAGAAACACAATCACTTTGATCCGATCGCAATTAGGTTGAAACACGATTGATTGATGCAGTCGCTATTTTCCATTACTTGAACTATTTTCACGCAGTCTCGCTTCTTATAAATAAATTTTGGTTCGTGGCTTAGGTAACGCATCATTTATGTTTATAGAAAAGATGATGCTCCACAGCTAGAGTGTTCTGCTGATAAGTTGGGCACGAGGGTTCGAATCCCGGCCCCGGCGACCGCATTTCGCGAACAAAATGCAAGAACAACCGCGTGATTACATTTGGGGGCACTTTAAGGAACACTTGATTGACGAAATAACCCGTATATCATCACGGCGTGTGTATATATCATAGGCAGTTTTTGGAAAGGTATGCAACATTTACGTTAGCGCTGGCATGTCTCGTTCGCTATATTTTTGAGTACGCACGTTAAGTAAGAAAATCGCGTACGTAACCAAAAACACTCACAGCTCAACTACCCAAAAAAAAAAAACGTCCGCAAGTGATTACAGCTCGTGCGGAGGTGCTTCAGTTGTTGAACGATAAATATCGGCTGAACCGTTGTGTTGAAGAACGCATATATGTTGGTTTGAACTGCAACCATAGAATACGATCTACACTGCAACCGTAAGTGAGCGAAATTAGCGCGAGATCTCCTTGGAGAATTACAATATGGATTCGTGGACAATATACTTTGGGTTATTATTTATTTATTTATTG
>WOVY01002240.1:0-161594 GCA_013436015.1 Rhipicephalus annulatus | reverse complement strand
AAAACTTGTGAAAGCTAATAGATTCGAACTTCATATCAGCCTCACTCTTCGTTCAACTAGAGATTAGGATCCCGGCAACCGCTACGAGCGTACATATTCGTTAAAGTCGGAACTAGCACTTACCCCCCGAATGCAGAGATGTTACTTGGCTCGCGACTTCAACTTAACTTGAGCAAGTCGGCGTGAAGCAAGCAGCGGACTTCAAACAACGCCCAAGTCAGCTTTCGCATTTCATAGATGCTCAGGCTGTCTTGCTTGGTCAAGTCAAGAACGAGCTTCAAAGCAGAAACACGCTGCTTGCCTGCTAACGAGGGTAATAATGATGTTGTTCGCGTAAGGCACGCATTACACAAAAAGAGACCATACGAGTTTAAAGTAACTAGAAAAACGAAGGGCCACAAGCATATTCTTGCCATTTTACGGCTAATGAGCGGCACGTGGTGCCTGCCATCCACAGCGATGCGCAGTGTTTGCTTCTTTAAAGCGTTAGTTGCCCGCTGGTTTTAGTGGCCATCCAAATGCGGTGCGTTTCTCCACGGTTGCTTGTTTGCAGGCGAAGCTAGTATCGCGTTGGGTTCTTTCGTAATTTTTTTTCAATCGAACGCCACGGCTTGTATTTGTGCTGACCCTGGCTCACGAGGTGACGCGATATTCACGGTATTTGCCTTTCCGTTCGCCTGTGTTCATGCCTGTAATGGGCTAGGTCGCAGTTATTATGAAAAAAAAAACAAGTTCTGGGAACAAATGTGATTCGTATCCTTTTGTTGAGCTTAGTAAACAAGAGAAAAAGCGGGGTTTAGGACATTGCCCTCAGCAGAATTCTGTTTCGCGGGGTGCAGCAATGTATCGCTGCATGATGGTGATGCGGATAAAGAAAACCCGTAATAGGGGCACCACTTTTTTATGTGTGTGTAATTTTACGTTGCGTTGTGCTACAAGCGATGCCTTTCTGAGCGAGAAACAGCGCCCTAGACGGGACGAAAGGATAGACGAGGCACATGGACACAGCACAGAGTCAATTTTTTTTACCGAAAGAGACGGAAAATGTCATCGTGTTATAGAAAAACAGAAATAGCCTTTGAGGTTACGGAACACTTCGGCGTTGTCGACACCGTAGCTATTAATGCGCACGTGTGTGTAGTCGACACAACCTGTAAAGAAAGGGAACTCAGCCACTTTATAACAGTCCCCCGGCTGCGGAACACGCACCAGCATCGCGTACAGGTGCTTTGCGATGAGTAGCGTAACTTTTCCGACTGCACGGCACACTGTCGGCTACGGAATGCGGACGAAATTTCTGGTGACTGGTTGGTATGTGCCAGCGCTGTAAAACCTGAGAGCATGAGTAGCTGTAACAGTGGATGCACGGGCTGTCTTCGGTTGTCCCCACTTTCACGGAGCGGCAACATAACGAGCAGCTGCCCCATGGCGTTCTTCATAAATCTGTACCTAGCCTGGAATTGTTTCTCGTCGTACAACTCCATCGGATTTCCTTGGTCACGTAAAGCGGTTCCAAGAATCTTCGGCAGGCAGTGCGCCTCAAAAAAAATGCTTCGCTTATGGCGAGGCAAGCAAACTCAAAAGCGGCCACCTTTCACGCGACGTTCGTTCGAGAGGGGGCCATGTTGAAATAACGCGTGAAGTCGCTTCAAGCTAGCCCCGCAGCTGACTTGAAACTTGTCCTGACTTCGACCGAGCCAAGTCGCCTTCAAGTCATCCGCAAGTTCGAGAACGATTTATGGCGACCGGCAAGACTGTCTTGAGTCAAGAAACGAGTCAAGTAACATCTCTGCATTCGAGGGTAAGTTTCCGGGGCCTGATAAAGAATTCTCGCGCAAGATTCTTGTATTGCGCAGTGAGCAAGTGACGTGAATAAACTAATCCTTGGGTCGTAGGACTTGGCTTTCCAGTAAAGAAAGGAAGGCATGAGACACACGTGCAACGGGAGTGGGAGGAGACTGTGAATGTGACAGGGGAAAGGAGGTGGCGGTGGAGTCAAGGAGTTAGGGGTCATTGTTTGATATTAGCACGCAACCAACAGCTAAGAGGTGCTTAAAAACTCCAGGGCTCCTAAGCTTGTCATTCGACATGTGATTTTACCAGCATTGAGTGATGGTCCCTCACCTAGTGTACGAGATTCTTCGGCGCCTATCACTACGGCGAAGATACCACTTGTGATGCATCGCATGGTGGCGCTGGTACTGCATTCAGTACTGCGCCATGACGAGAGCCTAGCACTGCGTTCAACTGTAGGACATGGCCGGCGAAAGTTCCGAGTCTTGGGCGACCGTACACAGGCTCAGTCTGTTCTATCTGTCCAGCGACTACAACCTACCGGAAGCCCTGCGAGCTTGTGGTATCCCTGTCAACGGCCATTTGTTGACTTGCCTGTGCACCAGACACACATGCAACAGCTGGTATTGGTTCGACGCCTTCACGCATCAGCTTTGCGCCGTCATATGAAACGTGTGCTTGTGATTTAGCGCAACGCAGCTCCACTCCGAGGGAACCTTTTCGGGTCAACCAAATTTTTGCTCTGACTGAGTACTCGATTAACAATCCCTCTTCTTGTAACCCTCACAGCATGCTCTCAAGTACAATTTACCGTTGCTACGCTTGTTTGACTTATCTCACAGTTATTATTAGAGAAGACTAACAGTAGTGCCATTGTGCGGTTGCTTCCGTGTGACCTATACACGCCTAGATGCTTCCGCAAACTCTCCGATTGGCGTGCATGCGAAGTTCCGAGTGTTTATTTTTTTGACGTTTTTATTTTGTATTTACTAGTTTTTTTTGTTCTGACGCGCTGAATTCAGCCTCTAATGATGCATTAAAGGTAGAAAATTAGTCAATAAGACGTCCTGTAACGTTATGATCCATTCGGGGTCAAATATGATGTTATAGGACGTTTCGATCGTGTCGTAAGTGGTCTATCATGGTCGTATGTTTTCGGCACATTCTGTTCAAAAAAACGTAATATTATTTCGACCCGTTCCAGCACAGCAAGCAAGTGCCGACACCTTTTGTAGATGCAATGGATTGCCTTTTCCCGGACTGTAAAAACTTTGCATTGTTTTTGCATTCGTGGTTTGCCCATGCTGTCGCAGCGACCACCACCCATACATGCGATCGTTCGTGAGCACGCACTTGCGATTTCTCGATGATGGCGGTATTTATTTCTTGCTCACAAACCGTAGTCTATCCTTTGATCGGCTTTCCGTTGCGCCTTATAACTCGATTGTTTATTGTCCCCCGGGTGCAGACAAAATTAGGGCTGTTTATAGAAAGGTGGTCGCACATAAAAAGCAATGCTGTAGTTTTCATGCCAAGATGCTTTTTTTTCTTTGTAGAGTCATCGCATTTGATTTAACTGCGGCAGCGCTAAAGTGAAAACAGTCAGTTTTTTTCTGCTAATGTGGCCCCAAGCATGCCAATGCTCGTTCGTATGACTGGTAAAAGAGCCATTTTAGTGCTTATTTGTTGAAAATAATTTTTTCTACCAGTTGTACGTCTGTTGCTGTCATTCGCCAAGAAAAGCGAAACTGAGAGCTCTAAAAACAACTGGGAATCAACCGCAACAACGTGGTTTACTTTTGTTGCGTTCTTTAAAAATTTATTAACTATGGTGTGTATACGCACCATAGTTTCATGTTGTGTAGAGCATAGGGTGACTTCTCAGGCATGATTTTTTTTACCACGTGAAATATTGTCTACCTCAGGTAGTAATTTTATACACAAAGTGACAGAACTTGCTTTTTTTTCCCATTAGGCTTTTATGATGTACATCGTGCACGATTCATCCCACCATGTTACGGAGTTTGTACGCTCACGACAATGATTCCAACACGTCATTTTCGTATAAAATTCACTCAATGATTGGTTTTCACCAGGGAGGTGCACAGCAATAACTAAACGTGTCATTCCGGTTATACCACTACAAAGTGAGTGTGTTCTCGTCCGTATAATTGAGCTACATTAACTACACTGATCACAGTGTTGAGCCGAGCTACGAGGCTAATTCTTTTGACCAAACCTATCATACTAAATTATAAAAATAGAGCAAATAAAAACATATGTGGCTAGGTGGTCATGTGATGCATAGATTATTTGCTTTTTAACGGTATGGGCCGTACTTGACCACTTATGTTTCATTATTAATCTAACCATATGCTCTTGTCTTTGGCCGAGTCGAACGTTCGCTAGGTACTCCGGGTATATTGCTGCAATTGCTGACACACAACTTGTCACGTAACACAAGCAATGTACCACGCAGCAACCGCAAATGCTGCGCATTCGGTGATCCGTGCTGCATACGTACATATATTAAGGCGGCAGTTTGCTTCTCAGTTCTTTTATGTTTCTCAGAACAACCAACTGTGATACAAGTGGCTTCCCGTTGATCTTCCGCTGGTTGGCATCTTGATAAGGAAGAAGAAAATCGGCAGTTCAACCGAGAACATGCTAAAATTGTTCGAAAACGCCACACATCCAAGCACCAGCCAGTACACTCCGGGCCGTCGGTACGCTGCAATATTAAGGAAAGCACTGGTTGCCAGACCAGTCCTCCTCACCGGATGGAGCGGTATATTATTTAAGCCCTAGTTATACAGATGATTCGAGGAACACTTGAGAAGCACTGATTATATAAATGTTCCACTTAATGACCACTTAGATTTGTTGCTTGATTACTTTATGCCTCACTACTTGTTTGCAAAGCAAACTGAAGCCGACGCCATCACCCTTCCTTCGTCATCTTTCCCCACCCTCTCACATGCTCGCACGAAATATATAACATTTCAGCGCAGTTTCGGCAGCGTTCACGTGACAAAAATGCCAAAACAGTAGATTTCAGCCAGTTTACATGAAATATACATGATTAGGTAAAAAACGTAAGTTGTCGAATTCCGATAGCGTTCAAGCGAAATTCCGCCAGGATAGTCTGACTATTCACAACGAGTATTTTAAGTGTCTCAATGTTTAATGTATTCAAATTCTGCATCTTAACTTTTCCTCCATATTGATCGTTTATATTACATTTTTCATCCCTTGAAGTCATGAATTTCCTCTGGTAAATGTATAAAAATTGTAGCGCTGCACACTGAAAATTTCGCAAACGTTGTATACCTGAATGTAAAAAAAAGAACTGCTTCTTTTTCAGCAGTTCGGAAATCACTGTGTGGTTTCACTAGGATAACTGGTTTTCGCCCTGCATTCTTTCACTAGTTCAGAAATAAGCAGGTGACTTGGAGGTGAACCGACAAATTTCTCGCTTGTTAAAAACCGGATTTCCTAGAAGAAGAGAGGCTTGTGGCGCACGTGAGGTAGCGCAGAAGGTGAACCAAGAGAGAGAACGCGTGGGGGAGGGGATGGAGCCGTAGCTAATGTTACAAAGGTCATTGGTTGAGAGTCTCGCACAGACGACACACGAGTGTATAAATATGCGACGACTGCCACGACCGTCATTCTGCCTGCTGTTGTTGAAAGAGTACGTCATGGACCCTCGCGTCGTCGAAGAGTTTCTCCGGCGCCTTGGCCAACGGCGAACGCATCCGCCAGTCCATCCCCGGACGGCGACGCTCGTCCTCGAGTTCTGCACCATCAGGGGTGCCACTGACTGCGAGGACCTGCTGAACATGGGATGCCAAGCTACCCAATACTGGGCCTCCGTATTTCGGGAGTTTGATGTCCATGGACGCGGTTATTTTGACAGCCACGGCCTGGAGGCAGCCCTCAGAGAGTGCGGTTACCCGGTCACCGGAGACCTCTTGGCTTGCCTGTGTGGCGTCTATTCCAAAGACGGCTTGGTTTCCTTCGACGCTTTCGTGAAGGTTTGCGCCATCGTCGGAAGCGTGTGCCCCTGAAGAAGCTTCACCGCAGCACCACTGAAAGGTCCTTTTCAGGACCACCTTATTTTTGCATTGGCTGAGTTCTCTTTCACGATCCCTCCGTATCACTCTCAAAAAATACTTCATAGTATACACTTAGCGTCACTAGGATCGGTTCACCTCTCGTATTGTAGCTGTATCGTGGCTCGCCCTTTAGCGCAGAATGAAAACTGCGATGCAGACACAATGACACAATTTTGCAAGTTTAGTGATGCTATATGGGTTTCATATCGTACTTACAGTGTTGGCTATTTTACGTTCACGCGTGTTCGCGGTGTACATTTCTTTCGCAAGGTTTACTGAACCTTGTGGATACATAAACTCTGTGGGTTAAAACGCACTAACAGCAGTTTCATGTGGCACAAGGAAGGGAGGGGGGGGGGGCAACGTTACAAGAAAATTTAGGCTCCGATTTTTTAGCTTCGTTGCTGATAAAGAAAATCTTTAGGCAAATGATGCTTGTTCTCGCTCCATTGAAGAGCGAGAAGCGTAAGAATTCGTACGACGCGAGCTCAAGGTGCACAAAAAATTGACATTGAGGGCTAGTTCATCAAATCTCGTACATATAACGATATTGGGCACGCCGGTCTCATCTACTGATAAACAAGTTGAGCTGTCCAGTGCAAATAGAAGGTCTGCGCTAACACGCAAGTGCACTGCCCTATCAGAACTGGGGCTGCACGTCTCACAGAACCTACTAATCAGGCCGTATTGCAATATGCCCTGTATTATTTCAAGTTGTAAGAAAGGGAATTTCGTCGTTTTGTGCGGCAAAGATAGATATCAGTCACATGACAAACTTCAGCTGGTGGATATGTGTGCCCACCTGCTTCAGTTTAAAGGAGTTCAGAAACAAGTATATTCGTCACGCGTTTTTTTTTTTCTGCGATCAGTTGCTGGATACTTGTTAGCCATCATCACGGCACACATTTTCGTGCCACGTGATAGAGCTAAATATTCATTTGCGCCTCATTGCAGACTACTCCATTTTCAGTTTCAGAGAGCTTTCAAAACGACAAGCCGCCATGTGCAACTATCGCCACTTGCGGTTTGCAAGACCCGACCACGTCAACAGGCAGAACTAAGACGCGAAAATTTGCGCATTGTACACGTCAAGACGTCTATTCTAGGAGAAAACGAGATAGCAGTCTCGCCAAACAAAACTGTCAACGCTTGCACCACGGACACGAAAATAAGCGACGCATAAGAAAAGCTACGCATATAAATAAAACTTGGTCCCCCGCGTGTATTTGAATGACATTATTAGAAGTAGAGGCTCGCAAATTTTGAAACCATGAATATACAAGAACTTCATGAGGAAGAAGCAGCCTAGCATTACTTGGAATATTCTAAACTGCACGCAAAAAGTGAAAGAAACTAAAACTCCAGCTCCAATTCAAGTCTTTCGACAAACGCATTTTTCAGACAGGAGCTTGGCTGCCGTCTTCACCAATTAGTCATGCGACACTGGAATTCTGTCAGTCTAGTCAGGCTTACAGAGAAAGTTGGTTTGCTCATATGTGCTCAGGTTCACGTTGAAGAACACTTGGTACTGAAAATTTTCGGAAACTTCCACTACAGCGTCTTTCAAAATCATAAGGTGGTTTTGGGACGTTAAACCCGACATATCAATCAAATGAATCATATTTACTCATGCAAAATCAGTACCTGCTCAAAGTATGGGTCGAAATTGTTGTTCTTACCCGTTGCCTTTAGAAACTGCTGAAAAACCCTCGCGAAAATGTAAGTTTCCGGTTTGGCACACTACAGGGTCGCGGAAGACAGGTCCTTCTTGATTTAGCGATTTTCGACCAATGCATGGTTGACTTGTTCTGCGTAGCTCATTGCGGCGTCCGTTATCTGCCCGCCACAACTCGCTGTACTTATCTTTTTCGTAGTAGACGCGAACTAACTGAGCGAGATAACTGAGCGTGATTCATCTTCTAACATCACCGAGCGAGAGGCGAGAAGGAGCAGAGGCAAGCGCTACCAACGAAATAAGGAAAAATAAAATCACGAAATAAGGAATAAGTAAAGACACATCACCAAAGAGAATTTCTTTACAGGGGCATCAATTTTTCTTTTGTAAAACTTGTGAAAGCTAATAGATTCGAACATTCATATCAGCCTCACTTCGTTCAACTAGAGATTAGGATTCCCGGCAACCGCTACGAGTGTACATATTCGTTAAAGCCGGAACTAGCACTTACCCCCGAATGCAGAGATGTTACTTGGCTCGCGACTTCAACTTAACTTGAGCAAGTCGGCGCGAAGCAAGCAGCGGACTTCAAAACGCCCAAGTCAGCTTTCGCATTTCATAGATGCTCAGGCTGTCTTGCTTGGTCAAGTCAAGAACGAGCTTCAAAGCAGAAACACGCTGCTTGCCTGCTAACGAGGGTAATAATGATGTTGTTCGCGTAAGGCACGCATTACACCAAAAAGAGACCATACGGTTTAAAGTAACTAGAAAAACGAAGGGCCACAAGCATATTCTTGCCATTTTACGGCTAACGAGCGGCACGTGGTGCCTGCCACCACAGCGATGCGCAGTGTTGCTTCTTTAAAGCGTTAGTTGCCCGCTGGTTTTAGTAGCCATCCAAATGCGGTGCGTTTCTCCACGGTTGCTTATTTGCAGGCGAAGCTAGTATCGCGTTGGGTTCTTTCGTAGTTTTTTTTTTTTTTCAATCGAACACCACGGTTTGTATTTGTGCTGACCTGGCTCACGAGGTGACGCGATATTCACGGTATTTGCCTTTCTGTTCGCCTGTGTTCATGCCTGTAATGGGCTAGGTCGCAGTTATTATGAAAAAAAAAAGTTCTGGGAACAAATGTGATTCGTATCCTTTTGTTGAGCTAAGTAAACAAGAGAAAAAGCGGGGTTTAGGACATTGCCATAAGCAGAATTCTGTTTCGCGGGGTGCAGCAATGTATCGCTGCATGATGGTGATGCGGATAAAAAAAACCCGTGATAGGGGCACCACTTTTTTATGTGTGTGTAATATTACGTTGCGTTGTGCTACAAGCGATGCCTTTCTGAGCGAGAAACAGCGCCCTAGACGGGACGAAAGGATAGACGAGGCACATGGACACAGCACAGAGTCGATTTTTTTTTACCGAAAGAGACGGAAAATGTCATCGTGTTATAGAAAAACAGAAATGGCCTTTGTGGTTACGGAACACTTCGGCGTTGTCGACACCGGAGCTATTAATGCGCACGTGTGTGTAGTCGACACAACCTGTAAAGAAAGGGAACTCAGCCACTTTATAACAGTCCCCCGGCTGCGGAACACGCACCAGCATCGCGTATACAGGTGCTTTGCGATGAGTAGCGTAACTTTTCCGACTGCACGGCACACTGTCGGCTACGGAATGCGGACGAAATTTCTGGTGACTGGTTGGTATGTGCCAGCGCTGTAAAACCTGAGAGCCATGAGTAGCTGTAACAGTGGATGCACGGGCTGTCTTCGGTTGTCCCCACTTTCACGGAGCGGCAACATAACGAGCAGCTGCCCCATGGCGTTCTTGATAAATCTGTACCTAGCGTGGAATTGTTGCTCGTCGTACAACTCCATCGGATTTCCTTGGTCACGTAAAGCGGTACCAAGAATCTTCGGCAGGCAGTGCGCCTCAAAAAATGCTACGCTTATGGCGAGGCAAGCAAACTCAAAAGCGGCCACCTTTCACGCGACGTCCATTCGAGAGGTGGCCATGTTGGAATAACGCGTGAAGTCGCTTTCAAGCTAGCCCCGCAGCTGGCTTGAAACTTGTCCTGACTTCGACCGAACCAAGTCGCCTTCAAGTCATCCGCAAGTTCGAGAACGATTTATGGCGACCGGCAAGACTGTCTTGAGTCAAGAACGAGTCAAGTAACATCTCTGCATTCGGGGGTAAGTTTCCGGGGCCTGATAAAGAATTCTCGCGCAAGATTCTTGTATTGCGCAGTGAGCAAGTGACGTGATTAAACTAATCCTTGGGTCGTAGGACTTGGCTTTCCAGTAAAGAAAGGAAGGCATGAGACACACGTGCAACGGGAGTGGGAGGAGAATGTGAATGTGACAGGGGAAAGGAGGTGGTGGTGGAGTCAAAAAGTTAGGGGTCATTGTTTGATAATAGCACGCAACCAACAGCTACAGAGGTGCTTAAAAATTTCAGGGCTCCTACGCTTGTCACTCGACTTGTGATTTTAACAGCATTGAGTGATTGTCCCTCACCTAATGGGCGAGCTTCTTCGGTGCCTATCACTACGGCGAAGATACCACTTGTGATGCGTCGCATGGTGGCGCTAGTGCTGCAGTACTGCGCCATGACGAGAGCCCGCGACTGTGTTCAACTGTTGGACATAGCCTGCAAAAGTTTCGAGTCCTGGGCGACCGTACATAGGCTACGCCAGGGCTATCTTTCTAGTGACAACAACCTACCGAAAGCCCCGCGAGCTTTCGGTATCCCTGTCAACGGCCATTTGTTGACTAGCCTGTGCACCAGGCACAAATGCAACAGATTGTTTTGGTTCACGCCTTTGCGCATCAAGTTTGCGCCGTCATACGAAACGTGTGCCTCTGATTTGGTGCAACGCCGCTCCACTCCGAGGGCCCCTTTTCGGGCCAACCAAATTTTTGCTCTGACTGAGTACTCGATTCACAATCCCTCTTCTTGTAACCCTCACAACATGCTCTCAAGTATAATTTACCGTTGCTACATTTGTTTGACTTGTCTTACAGTTATTAGTAGAGAATACTAACAGTAGTGCCATTGTGCGGTTGCTTCCGTGTGACCTATACACGCCTAGATGCTTCCGCAAACTCTCCGATTGGCGTGCAGGTACTCTGGCTTGTTTTTTTCTTCTTCAACTTCAGTAATAATGTTCGTATTCACTGGGACAAAATCAGTAAAATACTGCTATAGGTTTGTTACGGACTCTTTTAAATGCGTAAAAGCAACTCCTGAAAAACGATGCCTCTCTCAAATTCATCGGACAATTTACGGCCAGCGTCGTCTGCTACGTCAACGACACAAGTCGACACAAGTTCTAGTGGCTGAGTGCGCTGCTTATGTATTTAGTAAAAAAAAAACTTTACATGCAAATGTAACCCACTCAGCGCGCACGAGAGACAACGAAAAGCTGCCAGGCCTGGGCGGAATCCTCAGTGCAGTCACAGCAAAAGCTGGAACAGCGGCTTTTCATACCTTTTCTTTAACTCTTCTTGGATAACTGCTGTAAGTAAGCTTGTAGGATACCAACTATGCTGTAAATAGTCATTTTTTGTTTAGCAATGTGCAAGTAGGGAGGCAATCAATATGTCATCCTACGTCAGAGAGGCGTTGTAGCTACTGCACACTTGCAAGTAATTTTGTGCAATTTTTTGTATTCTGTCGCTGACGACGATGAAGAATTATGCGTAGCGCGATCCTAATGAATTGTTACCACTCGACGATACACGCATTTCGCATAATGTGATCCCTGGTTCTTCCTTTGCTGTTCTGAAGCGCTTTGTTAATCACATTATAGCGATTTCTTTCGCAATATTAATCCGGACGAGGTCCAGTTTGCAACGAAGTTTCACGCCCCGACGTCGGTCAGTGGTGTAATACTGGGCTGACAAGCAGGTTACTAGGGTTTAAATCCCACTGTGCCCATGGTGTTGTTCATTTGCTTGGTTTTTCTCGTTTTGCTAAATAGTGGTTACGGACACCGGCGGCGGAAGCGGACAACTATGGCGCCCGCGACCCTTGTTGTAAACAGAGCAGCTTTCACTGTAAAAAAATATTTTTGCTTCAGGTTTTGTATACAACGCCACCGCTGTGTCACATTATTTACATCCAAAAATGGGTCTCGCTTTACACAAGAAAGAAATGCCCTCAGTACGGTTACATTCAGAAGGTGCAACACTCTTACATATAGATGTTGTGACAGCCTTCTTCAAGAAATATTAGAGGCGAACGCACAAGAGGTATATATGCACACGTGCGCCTCATTTGAGAGTTGTAGCTATGTGACATTTTACATGAGTGGAATCTTGTTTGTGGCACAATTTTAATACGTTTCCGTTGCACCTTTCAGCGTCAATGTTTTACGGTTTTTGCATGCTGCATTTTTTTTATTGTCATCGAGCTACATCGCGATAAACATCTGACGATTTACAGCAGTTAGCAAGTACCGCTGTTGGCACAAAAGAGCCAATCTCGATCAAGAACATGGTTTCGATATATAGCCAGTGCCCCATGTGGCAACCGACCACGATGCTTTGCTCATTCGACTGCATTATAGGACGCTGCAATAGGAGTGGATAGCGATGTTCTAGATGGCAATCTTTACAGTTACTGTTCAGCGTACTTGAACTGGCTGTAGTACTTTGTGAATTTCAATATTTGAATGAACTAGCATGCTGTAAGGGGTGGCTTACTGTGGTGTATTGAGCGCAACAAACACGTTGATGGTGCAGATACACGCTAGACACGGGATAATCGCTTGCCCTATTTGTATCTCCTTCGTCCCCATGTTGTTTTCTTTTGCACTTCATAAGCACGAACCGTATCCGACTAGGTCGGAGAGCGGTTTTCGTGGTGTGGTGTTTCAGTAAGGATACCCCTGCCCGGCGCATGTCAATTCATTTATTTCAGAAGGATCAAAATGTGGGCCAGTTGGTAATTCATTTTCTTCGTTCAGCGAACTGGGAGCGCAGAGAAAAACACAAAGGACGAAGCGAGGAACCACACAACACGAGCGCTCAACTATCAACTGATTTATTTTCCACATCGGAAGGACATATATAAACACAAAATGCGCATGTCAAAACAGATTATGACGAAATCAAGGGCAGCATGCGAAGCGTGTAATCAAGGCACTTGTCTAAGGGTTATCTAGGTAGCTGAATTCACAGTCAAGTAGTGAGAAGGAAGGATGACTTATACATTGGTCCGTATTCCTGGAAATGTGTAGCTATCACATTTCCAGGAATACGGACCAATGTATAAGTCATCCTTCCTTCTCACTACTTGACTGTGAATTCAGCTACCTAGATAACCCTTAGACAAGTGCCTTGATTACACGCTTCGCATGCTGCCCTTGATTTCGTCATAATCTGTTTTGACATGCGCATTTTGTGTTTATATATGTCCTTCCGATGTGGAAAATAAATCAGTTGATAGTTGAGCGCTCGTGTTGTGTGGTTCCTCGCTTCGTCCTTTGTGTTTTTCTCTGCGCTCCCAGTTCGCTGAACGAAGAAAATTCATTTATTTGCAGTGTGACACTCAAGTTCTGTAAGAAAACTATGCCAGCCTTCATAACAAACGTGATTGAGTCAAATACGACGTGTTCTCGCAATTATTGATAATTTTCCCATTGATTCGGAGATTCTGAATTCAAAGTTTGCTCATTATGCTCATGTGTCAGTTGTAAATTAAAGCTGCGTTAATGAACTGACAATATCATACTACATGTATGTATCTCTTCTTTTCAACAAAACGTGCACTAAAAGTCCACTTTATTTGTGTCGATAAAGTTTCGTCTTAACGAAAAACCAGCCAGCTTAGCTTTCGTCTCTTCATATAACATGAAAAATTATAAAAATAAGTTAGCACAATTTTATGGCTGCATTGCTCAAGAGGCCAGCGGAACTGAAAGAAGGCACGAACACCTCCAGCTTGCATGTGAAATGGGAAAGGAGGGTTTTCACGCACACCACCCTCCTCTCGATTTTTCGTTCTTTACCTCTATTTGGAGACCTCACCAGTCACGTCATGAAATAAGTTTTTTTTTATTCTTGATTCCTTTCTAGCAGAATACGCGGCAACCGCCAACGGTAAAAGTGGTGCTGCCACTGCCCGGAGCAAATACATATGGGTGGTATAAGGAGTTTCCGCCCCCTGGTTACAATTAACTACCGTAACTTTTTTGTTTCTCTTCAATTCAAATGGACTCGCAAATTTCAAAACGGTCTAATCTATCAATTAAAATAAATGCCAAACAACAAGAATAAGCCAAGCCACAAGTGCGTTCAAAGCCGCAACCACGAAATTGAGGCAAATTCATGTACTACCAATAATTTTCATTGTGTCTGTCTGAAAAAGCGCCTCGACAGAGTTCCATGTTGCAAATATTGCATGAGAATACCCACTGCAGGTGCAGCTGCCAAGTGCCCACTACACGGCAAATCGTGCCTTCAAAGGTGGAGAATAACCCACTGCGCATCAGTAGGACGCCATGCCCAGCTGCGCACTTTCTAAAGGGGGTGGCCGCGTTGAGCTACCCACTTATTTCGCATTTCAAACGTTTTGACGGATGGTGCATTCTTCTACGCAATATGACACGTGAATCTTAAGAGTACATGCCATTTTTATAGCGATTTCTAGTATGGAAAACGGGCCTTTTTAAATATACACTATTTGCTTCACTGATTTCCATTTGCTGTATGGGACCTGATTTAAGGACAAACTTTTCAGTCTCTGCATGTGTAAAAGACGACTTTTTTCCTATTCTGCAATGTTGTCTGCGTAAGTATTGTCGCTTCCCTACTTTTCTTCTTCCACTGCACGCGTTTTGGCAGTCTCCGAGTAGTGGGAATCAGTCTCTTAATTGAAAAGGCCACCAACGTTGCAAGCCTCATCCGAAACCAAGCGAGTACTTCACAAAGGCAGATTAGGATATACAGTAGGATGAATGTGCCCCAAGTAGTCGCTGCAGTGGATCCTGGATGGGTTGGGCTGGATCTCGAGGACGATGAGTGGGAAGACCTGGAGGTAGAAGAGGTAGACCCGGCCTTGGCCAATGTGGAACTCGGAGAACAGGTTGTGGACTACCCGCCAGACCCAGTCGGGGTGCCCGAAGACATGGAGTCTTTCCTGCGTCGAATCTGCTTCATAGGTGGGGACTCTGGTCATGACCATCTCCAGTACGTTGGCCATTTGTAGAGAGGTGAGTGCTAACAAAATCGTTGATGATGTAATTGGCAAATGCGACACATCACCGCCAGTTGTCAAAGAGTCTATGTCGTTTCTTTGTATAATGCGTCTGCTCATGTTCAATTCTCAGTGAAAATGGTCGAATTTTGGTATTAATAAATTCCGAGGGCGTTTCCTAAAGAAAATGGCGCAAGGTTAAAAACGAGAAAAAACGAAGAGACACAAAGAACGTCGACTCACACGAAAGTTTATTTTGCTGAAGCATTCGCGTTGTAAACGCTCTTGACATGCGCTGAGCTGCTTCACTCACTACGTGTGCAGGAAAGAATAAACTATACATCAAACTCGGATCAGAACCATAGTATCTGGCCTTATCTGAGTTTGATGCCTGCGTGTTCTTTCCCTGGTCAGAGTTTGATGGCTTTTTTTGTTGTTTCCTGCATAGGCTGTAAAATAAGTATGCGCATATTGGGAGTGCTTCAGCAAATAGACTTTGTTGCGAGTTGGCGTTGTTCCTGTTTCCTCTTCATTCTCGATTTTAACCTTGCGCAACGTCCTTTAAGTAACAATGCACCGACGGAGCCAACACAGCGTGCTGCCAAGGGCGCTCATGTACTAAGGGTTATGTACGTGCTAGAGAGGAAATAGAACGCACTTCCAGTGTATTTTACAACGCCGTAAATATTTATAGAACCTCATCAAAACTTGTGTATTTGATAAGGCTCAGCTATGATTGCATTACGACAGAAGGTAATTTTCCGTTCAGAATATAAACCATCCAAAACCAGCGCATTCTTTACTTGGCGGTCAGCATTAACGTCATTAGCTATATATGAAACAGAATAACGTAAGCAAGCGCCGCAAGTATCGGCCTATTTCGTGAATGGTTGGCTTGTGGACAATAGAAGAGAGCGACGTGCTCTACTTTGCACATACAACGTCCTACACCACGGAGCGACGTCACGTGCTGGTGTCGTATTAGTCTCGAGCAGTTGTACTAGTTAATAGTACGTAGGATATAAAAAATGTTTAAGGAAATGGTTTGTAGTAACTTCACTTCAATGTAGCCTGTGGCGCACACATTGCAACGAATTGAAAGAGAAGGCATCCTATTTGTACGATATGTATAGTATAGTCCTTATCACTATTATGTTTGTGGCTTATCATCGTATTTCCTAATGCAAAAGTTCGATGGTAGACATGATTCACATAAAAAACAGCGCCAATAACGATGGTAGCCGGTTCGTCTGAATGCTGTGGTAGTAAGCACATGCATACACTTCCACTGTCCTGTTGCAAGGCATTACAACGCTATGTGAGTAGTCTCCAGCTTACTGTCGTGAATTTATTTGGGTCCATCTAGTGAGCTGCGGAAGTCGGACCTGGCAATAACGCCGGATAAATTATCAGAGGTTGTGTTCTTAGGACACGGCACAAATCTGCCCCCCACCCCCACTAGCGGTGATTGGCTGTTTTAATCTGCGCGTCATCCAGCTCTTCTTAGGAACACGAAACATCCCGGCCATCTCGCAGTACAAAAAGCATATGAGGACTCGCTCTCCGGATTTCGTGCTGACCGGTTGCGCCCCCGCGATCTCTGGCGACAGCGCAACTCTGGCCAACTGACTCGCCCTGCGCCATCTCCTAAGGCCGACAAAAGCTCTTGCTGAGTGGTGCCCCGTCATCAGACTTCTGCGACCGTGTCCATCTTTTCTATGTCCTCCTTATTTCCGTATGTGGGTCTGTCTGTCCCTGCTCTATCCCTATCCCTATCCCTTTTATATCCTCCTTACCCCCATTCCTGAGCTACTGTTGAGTCGTCGCACTATGATGCAGATAGTTACGGGGCTCACTTTTTTTCTTCTTTTCTCTCTTTTAAGAATCACTATCACAAAGCACATGCTGTTGATATGGAGCACTTTTATGCATTATTGGTACATATGAAAGGGTAACGATACGCAAGCAGTTGGTTTACGCTGTAGGAAGGCGGGCGCAAGAGGGTGCTACCCTGAGTTTTAATGGCTGCAGAGAGACACCTTACATTCATTGTGGCAGTTCATTAATAGCGCACTGAATATACAATACTCAAGTAATAGACAGACAGTACCCACAATTGCCACGTTCATGCAAGCAGCTTTGTAGCCAATAGTTTGTTTCATTCAGCATGAAGGTAGTCATCTAGGTACAGTCATTTCTCTATTAGCCCACTCTCTTAATAAATCCCATCTTAGAACTCCGAAAGAGACATCGTCATGCAGATTGCTTAATGCCTAACTTTACGCAAAATAGCCCATTTCAAACACCCTTTTTTCCCTTGCCAAATATGGCTGAAAGAACTAAGCCACAGCTAATTTATGCACCATTGACGATGACATTAGTTCTCGTGACCTATTTTATAATGCATTCATCGGCTATTATACCAGTTTAGCCTATTTTGTTCGTGCATTTACAATATTGCTTGTTATTTTTCGCTTCTGACTGTTAACCTTTGTACTATATTGTCACGGGGTCGTGACGTGGCCGAAGACAGGAGACTTCGTGTTGGGATTTAACTGTTTATTTGGGCGAACCTGTGCCCGGTAAACGGAAAGTCCAATTACAGCAGCAGTCTCGCACAGATAGCAGTTTCGGACTGATAGCGGCGAACGGAGCGTCGGCCTTCGATCAACAACAGACAAGCGGCGAAGCGCGTCGGCATTTATACTCTTGCCGTCGAATGTTCTAGCGTTATCGCTGGCGGTGGCGTAGGTTCCAGAACAATCTGTACCATTCGCACAGTGGGCGTGATCTTATCGAAATGATCTACTACAGTCCGGAACCTTCTAGAAAACTGCAGGCGCGGTTTGCGCTGAGAATTGTGCGGTGTTTTGGGACGATAACAAAAACTTGGGAAATGGAACGTGGCATTGCCCCCCTCTGAAAAAAGGCATCGTCCCGATGCTTTAAGTAAAGATAAAAGTAAAATAATAATGCAAGAAAGTACAATGAATAAATTACGATACAACAATAATAGAAAAAAAAACACTAGTTCAGTTTGTTAACGCGCATGAAACGGCTTGAGGCGCGCCACATGGACGACTTCAGGTCGCGATCGGCGTCGTTGAGAGTTCGTGATGCCGTCGGGGACAACCTCGTAATCAAGTGGGCCGAGCCGTCGAACCAACCTGTACGGTTCGAAGTACCGTCGCAGAAGCTTTTCACTTAGTCCACGACGGCGTATCGGCGTCCACACCCAAACACGTTCACCGGGCTGGTATTCCACGAAGCGTCGTCGAAGGTTGTAACGGTGGCTGTCGGTCGTCTGTTGGTTCTTGATACGGAGACGCGCAAGTTGTCGGGCTTCTTCGGCGCGTTGAAGGTACTCGCTCACATCGAGGTTTTCTTCGTCGGTGACGTTGGGTAACATGGCATCGAGCGTTGTTGCCGAGCTCCTTCCGTAGATCAATTTGTATGGAGATATCTGCGTCGTCTCCTGCACCGCCGTGTTGTATGCGAAGGTCACATACGGAAGAATGGCGTCCCACGTCTTGTGTTCGACATCGACGTACATTGACAGCATGTCGGCAATCGTCTTGTTAAGCCGCTCGGTGAGGCCGTTGGTCTGTGGGTGGTACGCTGTCGTCCGGCGGTGGTTTGTTTGGCTGTATGCCAAGATTGCTTGAGTTAAGTCGGCAGTGAATGCCGTTCCTCTGTCGGTGATAAGGACCTCCGGGGCGCCATGACGTAGGACAATATTTTCGACGAAGAATTTAGCTACCTCGGATGCACTGCCTTTTGGCAGGGCTTTTGTCTCGGCGTAGCGAGTGAGGTAGTCGGTAGCTACCACGATCCACTTGTTTCCGAAAGCCGACGTCGGGAACGGCCCCAGTAGGTCCATACCAATCTGCTGGAAAGGTCGGCAATGTGGATCAATTGGCTGCAGAAGTCCCGCTGGCCTTGTCGGCGGTGTCTTGCGTCGCTGACAGTCCCGGCATGTTCTCACATAACGAGTGACGTCGGTGGTAAGACGTGGCCAGTAGTACCTTTCTTGTATCCTCGCGAGCGTGCGAAAAACACCGAGGTGCCCTGCCGTCGGATCGTCGTGAAGGGCCTGCAGGAGTTCTGGTCGCAGAGCTGAAGACACCACAAGGAGGTACTTAGCTCGAAGCGGTGAAAAGTTTTTCTTTTGTAGAAGACCGTTTCGTAGAAAGAACGACGCAAGTGCGCGCTTGAATACCTTCGGGACTTCGGCGGTCCTGCCTTCGAGGTATTCTATTAGGGCCTTAAGTTGCGGGTCGGCCCTCTGTCGTTCAGCGAAGTCGTCGGTAGTTATCGTTCCTAAGAAGTAGTCGTCATCCTGGGTCGTCGGGTAGCGATTGGTCGACAGGCGCGCGAGAGAGACAATCGGCGTCGGAGTGTTTTTTGCCGGACTTGTAAATGACAGTAATGTCATATTCTTGAAGTCTCAGGCTCCATCGTGCGAGGCGATCTGAGGGGTCCTTCAAGGTGGCTAGCCAACACAATGCGTGGTGGTCGCTCACAACTTTGAAGGGCCTGCCGTAGAGGTAGGGGCGAAATTTCGACGTAGCCCAGATGATGGCAAGGCACTCCTTTTCTGTTGTGGAATAATTTGCTTCTGCTTTGGATAGCGATCGGCTGGCGTAATTAATAACCCTTTCAAGTCCGTCAGCCCTCTGCACAAGAACGGCGCCAAGACCTACGCTGCTTGCATAAGTATGTATTTCTGTCTCGGCGAATTCGTCGAAATGGACAAGTAACGGAGGCGTCTGTAGGCGATGTTTAAGCTCCTGGAAAGCGTGTTCCTGCGGCGTTTCCCACTTAAACTCCACGTCGGCCTTGGTAAGGTTAGTGAGAGCATCGGCGATGCGGGCGAAGTTTTTCACGAACCGCCTATAATAGGCACACAGGCCCAGAAATCGGCGCACGGCTTTCTTGTCAGGGGGCGGCGGGAAGTCGGCGATGGCGGCTGTTTTCCGTGGATCGGGACGAACACCAGATTTGCTGATAACGTGCCCCAGAAACAAGAGCTCCTCATACGCAAATCTGCACTTTTCTGGCTTCGGTGTGAGTCCGGAAGTCTTGATGGCTTGAAGTACAGCTTCAAGGCGCCGAAGATGCTCGTCGAAACTCGAGGAAAACACGACGACGTCGTCCAAGTACACAAGGCAAGTCTGCCACTTCAATCCTGCCAGTACTGTATCCATAACGCGTTGAAACGTTGCAGGCGCTGAGCAAAGGCCGAAGGGCATCACCTTAAACTCGAAGAGGCCGTGCGGTGTTATAAACGCCGTCTTCTCTCGGTCTCTTTCGTCGACTTCGATTTGCCAATAGCCAGTCTTGAGGTCCATTGACGAAAAGTACTTGGCGTTATGGAGCCGATCAAGTGCGTCGTCTATTCGTGGGAGGGGATACACGTCCTTTCTTGTGATTTTGTTCAGGCGGCGATAATCGACGCAGAAACGTAGGGTCCCATCCTTTTTCTTCACTAACACCACGGGGGATGCCCATGGACTCTTGGACGGCTGGATAATGTAATCCCGCAGCATTTCATCAACTTGTCTCTTCATGGCCTCACGTTCTCGCGTCGAAACCCTCTACGGACTCTGACGGAGTGGTCTGGCATTTTCTTCGGTTATGATGCGATGTTTCGTGATTGGGGTCTGCCGAATTTTCGATGACGACGAAAAGCAATCTTCGTATTGCAGGAGCAGGGCCTTGAGCTGTTCTTGCTTATCGTTCGGAAGTCTGGGATTGACGTCGAAAGCTATGGGAGGGGCTTGGTTCCTCTGAGCAGGTTCCGCAGAATCGGCGAGGGCGAAAGCACTGGTGGCTTCGACAATTTCTTCGATGTATGCGACCGTTGTTCCTTTGTTCACATGTTTGTACTCATTGCTGAAATTCGCGAGCATAACCGTTGCTTTGCCTCCCCGCAGCTCTGCAATTCCTCTTGCGACGCAAATATTTCGGGTGACCAACAGATGCTGACTGCCTTCAACGACGCCTTCCAGGTCAGGTGATTTAGGAGCGCCGACTGAAATAACGACGCTTGAGCGAGGCGGAATGGTGACTTGTTCTTCCAGCACATTCAAGGCATGGTGTCCTGACGTCGTGCGCGGCGGTAGTGCTTCTTCTGTGGATAACGTTATCGACTTTGTTTTTAGGTTGATGACAGCACCATGGAGGCATAAGAAGTCCATGCCAAGGATGACATCTCTCGAGCAACGCTGTAGGACTACGAAGTCTGTAGGATAAATACGGCCGTTAATGGTGACTCTCACTGTGCAGATTCCTGCAGGCGTTACGAGATGACCTCCGGCTGTGCGGATTTCAGGGCCTTTCCAAGCTGTCCTAACTTTCTTTAACTTCGCGGCGAACGGCCCACTGATGACAGAATAGTCGGCTCCAGTATCGACGAGAGCGGTCACACTGTGGCCGTCGATAAGAACGTCGAGGTCGCTAGTTCGCCGTTTCGCATTACTGTTAGGGCGTGGCGTCGGGTCACGGCTGCGTCGGCTTGTTCCGCTGCTTCCATGCTGCGTCGTCAGGCCACCTTCGGTAAATGAGCTTTCGCCGTCAGGGCTTTGCCTGGTTGGCGTTGTGTTCGGAAAGCTCCGTCGCGGCGTCGTCGTCGTCGGAGGATCTTCGGTAGTTCGTCGCACAGCAACCGCACCTCCATCGGTTGCTGCCCTTAGTTTCCCGGATACGGGCTAGGAGACCGGCCCCGCGTTGGGCCAGAGTACTGCCGGTGGTGCGGTGACGTGCGGCGGCTGGGCGACGGCGAACGCGAAGGGCTTCGTGGTGTCCACCGAGTTCCTGTCAGGTAGTCGGCGATGTCACGTGGTCGTTCTCCTGGCTGTGGACGCGGTGCATTGATGGCGAAGCCACGCAGTCCCATCTGTCGGTACTGGCAACGGCGGTATGTGTGTCCGGCCTCGCCGCAGTGGTAGCAGAGCGGGCGATGGTCAGGGGTGCGCCAGACGTCAGTCTTCCTCGGTGCGCTGCGCTGGGCCGCTGGCGAACGGTATGACGTCGGTGGGGGTGGTGGCGGCGGTGGCGTCTGTCGACGGAAGTGCGATGGGGCGGCGTTTTGGCGTGGACGGGGAGGAGCGTTGTGGCGCAGTGCAGCGGCGTAGGTCATAGCTTCCGGCTCGGGCAGCGGTGCGTGGGGAATTTGAAGCGATTGCCGAACTTCTCGCACAATATCGGCAATTGAATCCACTTGAGGCTGTGCCGAAGGCAACAGCTTGCGCAGCTCTTCCCGCACGATCGCTCGGATCGTTTCACGCAGGTCTCCGGAGTTACTGGCTTGAGCAGCAGCGCAGTCTGCAGTCAGGCGACGATTATACTGTCTGGTGCGCATGTCCAGGGTCTTTTCGATAGTGGTCGCTTCGGCTACAAATTCTTGGACGGTTATCGGTGGGTTTCTTATCAGTCCCGCGAAGAGCTCCTGTTTGACCCCTCGCATGAGGAAACGAACTTTTTTCTCCTCAGGCATGTCTGGGTCAGCGTGACGGAATAGTCGGGTCATTTCTTCTGTGAAAATGGCGACATTTTCATTTGGTAGCTGAACCCGAGTCTCTAATAAAGCAGCGGCCCTCTCTTTGCAAGCGACGCTCGCGAACGTTTGCAGGAATGCGCCGCAGAAAACATCCCACGTTCGGAGCGTGGACTCCCGATTTTCAAGCCAAGTCCTTGCGGTGTCTTCCAAATAGAAGAACACACAACACAGCTTTTCGTCATGGTCCCAGTGGTTGAGGGCGGCCACACGGTCGTATGTTTCTAGCCAGGACTCCGGGTCTTCGAACGATGACCCATGGAAAATTGGTGGTTCCCTGGGTTGATGCATGACCATCGTGGGCTGGGACGCTGCGGTTGTCATTGTCGCTGCAGTCGCGGTCATGGCCTTCGTCTTCCGCGCCTTGTCTGGTAGAAGCCCGTACTGCGGTGGTAGCCCTTGCTGTCGGCGGCTTGTTCGCTACTCCTGGTTGGCGTCGGTGTCTTCTCCGCGACGTGGGCTGGGTTCACGGCTTGACGGGGGCGTCCGGTACATGAACGAAGCAGCACCTCCACCAGATGTCACGGGGTCGTGACGTGGCCGAAGACAGGAGACTTCGTGTTGGGATTTAACTGTTTATTTGGGCGAACCTGTGCCCGGTAAACGGAAAGTCCAATTACAGCAGCAGTCTCGCACAGATAGCAGTTTCGGACTGATAGCGGCGAATGGAGCGTCGGCCTTCGATCAACAACAGACAAGCGGCGAAGCGCGTCGGCATTTATACCCTTGCCGTCGAATGTTCTAGCGTTATCGCTGGCGGTGGCGTAGGTTCCAGAACAATCTGTACCATTCGCACAGTGGGCGTGATCTTATCGAAATGATCTACTACAGTCCGGAACCTTCTAGAAAACTGCAGGCGCGGTTTGCGCTGAGAATTGTGTGGTGTTTTGGGACGATAACAAAAACTTGGGAAATGGAACGTGGCAATATTGTACATCTTTTCAACAAATTGTGTCATTATTCAATCTTAGTGCACATTTACTTCTCTCTTATATGGAATTCTTGTTTCTCTGCTGCTTGGGCCCTTACTTGGTCTGCAATATTTCATAAAGTATGAATATAAATATTCATATATACCCTTACATATATCAAGCATATCAACCGTCATGAAAGGACCTTAACAGAACCACCAAAGTCGCAGGCGCCACAATACTTCGCCCTCGTGGCTCAGACCTCTATTCATGCATACACATTAAGCTTTAATGAACACACCAAATCGGGCGCGTTCAACGTTGACACGTCCTAAACCGCACAACACTTTCCACAGGACACTTGTTAGCACAATATTACCAGTTAGGTGATACTCCCGTAGCATGTAATGGCACGCTCCAACCAAGAAGGCGACATATAGGTGACATCATCCTGCCGGGTAGTGTTTCCAGTATGGCGCGTCTGCTTTTGTCAATTTATGTGTGCGTGACAGTGTCACTGTGCGTGCCCCTTCACCAACGAAAAAATCTTCAAGAATATGGCGTCATATTTTTCGACGCTGGTTGCTTGCGCATAGTTACGCTACTTGCCGAGGTTGGTTCCTGTACACCTGGATTCAGTCTGCGTGCAAGAGTGTAAAGTAGTCAAAAACGCTAGTTCCGCTTACTCAAACGAGCTATAGTTATAAGCAACGCCACTCGAATAGCCTGTATTATCTCTCTAGGCACTCAGCTATCACTGAAACACACATACAAAACTCTGTCTTTGATGTTGCACTAGCTACTCCGTTGGGTTGCAACATCTTGTTCAACAGAGTCCATGAACAATTTACACTGTTGCTGTAAAATCATCTAACCAAATATATTGCATTTAATTTAATTCTTTCAGCAGCTCATCAAGGAAAGGACTGACCGCTTTTCACGCACGTTTATTGTAATATCTGTGACGTAATGAAATTGCGTTTACATGTCAATGATTGTTTCTCAAATAAATCTCGGCATATACAATCGTCCTCATTTCATTTCCTTCTCGGGTGGGCCACTTCAATTCCGTGCTGGGGTGGTCAGCCCAAAATAAAAGAGAAATGCTCAGAACACCTGGGCCTTTAGGGGTAGGGGCACGTTAACAAGACCTTGGTCTTCGAGACCAATCTCGCAATCACCACAATGGTTTGCCTTATTGTCATCCTTATTTTCGCATGTTGAAACCTACGAATTGTTATATAGATCGGCGCCGTTCAGAATTTTCTTTGCACCGTGGGTCGTGACTTGAAAATTGTCAGCATCATGAGCTGACACACACTTTTTTCGTCCTCTCATTCAACCCCAGCTTTGGTTCTCATAGACGTGCGGTGACTTCCATCGTGGCATGCATTTACCCTATTGAGTGAGAGAACGAGTTATGAGAGAGAGAGATAAAGAAAGAGCTAGAAAACAAAAAAACAAGGCAGGAAATGAAGACAGGCACGAAGAGTGAGAAAAAGAAAGGCAAACAAAGTGGTACAAGGAAGAGAAAAAAATTATATAATAGTAATATCTGTGGTTTTACGTCCCAAAAGCACGATATTGTTGTGAGAGACGGCGTAGTGGAGGGCTACTGAGTTTTTGACCATCTGCCGTTCTTTAACCTGCACTGACATCCCACAGCCCACTGGCCTGAACCATTTTTCCTCCACTGAAATACGACCGATGAGGCCGACATCGAATCTGCGACCGTCGTTTCTACAGCAGAGCACCGTGGTCACTAATCCGCTGTGATAGACAATACAAGGAAAGAGAGAGAAAGCATAGCCATTTACGACAAAGGTGGAAAGAGAAGCGAGACTGGAGAGGTGACAGGATAAAGCGGTCTTATATAGTACATATTATTACTAATTGGAAAGAGAAGTATAATGCTGAGGGGAAGGAAAAGAATAAAGGCAATGCCACTAGCTCTCCTGCTCTGTCAGTATTCGCATAAAGAGAGCCTCGGTGCGTTTTTTTTTAACTTGACGTCTTGAATACAGGTGCCCGAATTTTCACGCACCGCTAGCTGATTTCTTTCGTCACATTCACAGGTAGTACATGGGAAGCTGTAAATATCCATTGTGTGAGCCTAAATACAAGTGAGCGCTGATTGTGTAGATCATGAGATTCATGAACCGTGACCTTCACCTTCGCGAAGTAATCAACGTAATAATCACTATAAACGTGTGCCCAAAGGAAGGCAGAGGGGTCCGCTTGTCCCCCTATTCACCTAAGAGTGGGGTGGGCAGGCGTAGTCAGTCTCACACAGTAACATTATAGGGAATGGGAGCTACGACTCGGGGGAACGTCAGCCTCGCACATATATAGCCTAATAAGGGTGAGAGCCCCGCCGCAGTGGTCTAGTGGCTAAGGTACTCGGCTGCTGACTCGCAGGTCGCGGGTTCAAATCCCGGCTGCGGCGGCTACATTTCCGATGGAGGCGGAAATGTCGTAGGCCCGTGTGCTCAGATTTGGGTGCACGTTAAAGAACCCCAGGTGGTCGAAATTTCCGGAGCCCTCCACTACGGCGTCTCTCATAATCATATGGTGGTTTTGGAACGTTAAACCCCACAAATCAATCAATCATAATAAGGGTGAGATCGCTGCAGGAGCTCCCCCCTCCCCCTCAACGACAGCCCAGAGTGTGCCTAAGAGTATCCCCATTGTTTTTCTGTCAGGGTGTTCCACCTGTGGCTCGCGCGCCTCTGTTCAATACCCCACAATCGTACAGTCATGCTGGACTTCGTCTTATATTATTCATGGTGTAAAACGCACACTCAACATGCACCAACTAGCCCAACAGTAAATCTGTCACGGCAAATTTGCTAATACAGGAATATTTATATCTATATTTCTAAGATATGAATTTTTAGCTATTGTGCACTGTCAAATCGTATCCTCGTTGCTACACTGAGAATTCTTTAAGTATTTACATAATTTTTGAGCGCGTCTGCAATTGTATGTTTGTAAATACTCGCTTTTGGGTTTGTTGAGTAGCCCACGCTTAAAAAATCACTTTTATTTGTTAATGGGGTTTCCTCTCATACTTGTGTAACATCCTGATTTATTTGTTACTCCATTCATAGAATTCTCACACTGTGCTCTGTGGCGTGTAAAATATGCATAGATATAGGCGAACAAAATACTTATAGCGTCTCGGCATTTTCAGGAGCCACAGTCATCTTGCCTCGAGGAATTTCAGGCCCCAGCGCGGCCCTTCTATCACAAGCTTCGCACGCACTGGATCGCCGTGCTGGGCCTACTGCTCGCAGCCATCCGTTTAGTTGGCTCTCTGTCGAGAAGCAAATGGCTGATCGCAATGTATAAGGCCGTATCCGCGTTCGCCTTGCCACTCATCGTTTACACCATGGTTCGCTTCGTAGCAGACGCCCTAAGCAAGGTGGTAAGTATAATATTAGGTGTCCAGTGTTTGAACGGGCTTTTACGGCGGCTACTTAAGTTAAACGAAAAAGGTAACTAAAAAGAATAGGTGGCGTATCTGCGTGCTTCGGTGGCAAAGGTACGTCGTCGAAAGACTCTAGCCTTCTTTCTGGAGAGAGACAATAAATCGTTTAATTGACGTTCTGCACGAGAAATTCCGTGAGTAGGCGTTGCGTTAAAGCCCTTGAAACTTCGCAAAGTAGTGACGCATGTGGTTATACGCGCGCCTCCTCTCTTTTCCCCCTCCTCCGACCTCCCCAAGGCCGTCACCACGTCGGTATTGGCCAGGTGCCGTCACGTGGGACCGCGTGCAGTGTTCCTTTGTTTACAGTCGCTCCCGACTACTCATAGAGTTAGCAAACAGTCTGCATACTAACTGTCACTTCTATCGAGGCGGCGACTCCGTGGGGTAGAGCCATGGAGGAAGAAAAGCTAAGTGGAGGTAAAGCCCCTAGGAAGATTTGGGGGCTTTAAGGGGAGACCTTCTCAATGCGAGCTGCAGAAACGAAAAGTGTGGTGAAAGTCACGTGCTTTTGCAGGGGGTTGTGGGAATGGGTGGGCATGCCAGCGTCTCGTGTCGTCTGCATGACCACTCGCATGACCGCATTGTTGATCACCGGGTGGCGTTTTGAATGTGCATTTTTATGCAGGTGTTGCACTTCGAAGATGATGCAATGAGTTAGAAGCCTACAATGAGCGTTTTTCTTCACGGTTGCGAGTTTAGTTTATATCGCTTGAGGCCCAAAGTGGTCGTTTTCGAAGCTCGCGACCACTTTGCCGAAAATGGTTGGCACCGCCGCTTCGTTGTTTTTCTTTGGCACTGCGCTGGATCAGCGAAGGCAGCCTGGATTGCCTTGACGAGAATGGCAGCGTTTGCATAGCTAGAAGCGGCTTTGAGCAGTTCTTGTGTACCACTGTCACAACTATCCTAAAGCAGTACGTGGACCACTGTTCAACTGGAGCTTGCCGAGTGAAGAATTACACGTGCCTGACACAGTAAAGGATTTATTCTTTGAATTGGTGCTTCCTGCTTAGGTATTGCGCTCGATAACCTCATCTTTGGCAAAGTTTTTTTTTTAAACGATCGCAGTCACCCGACCCGCGCTGCTGCGAGCGATACTCGCACGTATCGTGACACACATGGCAAACAATGATTCAGAGGTGCTTCATCTGGCTAAATATTATGACAAATTAATTAACATTTGGCTGTTAAACTATGTTCCGTACCTCGAACTTACCATATCTGCAGAAGCAAAAAAAAAGGCTGTTGGAGCAATTATCCGACTTTTGCAATCTGCGGAATAAACGCGAAGTCCAAAGCTGCACGTGCATTGTAGATTCACAACATGAACCGCATAGAGGCTGCGAATGGCCCACACGAGTTATAGAAGCGAGGCTCATGTCACGTTTGCTCATAATCAGCGCAAAGGTTTCGCTTTTCTAGCACGTCTACCAGATGGCGGCGGCGGTGCCGCCCGGCGCGTCTAAAATTGACTCGCGCGTTCCTCCTCCCTCTCGCTGGCACCCATTGCGCATGCGCGAATCCCGTAGCATGCCCAACATTGCGAGTAGGAGTCTTCTACTCTTCCATACTTCCGCCTTCACAAAATTTGACAAGAGTTTAGGCTTATCTTTGGGGACCAACTTAGCTTTAAGAATAAAATCTACTTGTCACATTGCGCTTTCAAGCTCTTGTGATGGTGAAACTGCTACGCGTCGGCCCAGTCAGTGACCTTTTCTCTCCTACTCTATAAATTACTTTCCCCTCTCCCCTTCCCCAGTGCAGGGTAGCCTACCGGGGCTCAACCTTAGTTAATCTCCCCGCCTTTCTCCTTCCGTTCTCTCTCTCAAGCTCTCGACTCACGAGAACACTTTGAATGGCACGGGAATGTTCGACACTCCGAATCGTTGCATGCCACGCTTTGACCTGCAATGGTCGTTTTCATAGGAGAAGGCTAATGCGCTTTATTTCGCGGACACTGAAAAAACAGCGCAGTATAGTGATCTTTTCTTCATGAGGTTATCACGTTTCTATTTTCTGCAAGTCTTTGAAATGTGTGCTATCAATCCTTTTAATACAAACCCCTTGTCAAGCTTCCAGGTGGTAGTATAGCACCACCTTTTGTAACGACCAAAGATCACTTGACAGTCGTTTGGCTCTATAGGTTATGGTGCACACCAAATGTGTGGTTAACTGTTGCCTTGTTTTTCTTTTAGTGAAACATGTGTGCGGTGAGATTTAGCCACTTTTTGTAATAATAATAATAGTATAATAATAATAATAATAATAATAATAATAATAATAATAATAATAATAATCTAGGGTTACTACTATTAAATAACTGGTTACCTAATTGTTTAAATTATTTATTTATTTGTTGTTGCTGAAATTATCTGTTTCATTTTCTATATCCGCAATTTATACTAGTCTATTTCTGATATTTTTTTCCCTTTACTCCTCATTTTTTAAAAGACATGAGCTAACAAAATAAGTGTTTTGCTAGAACCACCGGGCTCTTGGCCAATCCCCCAGCGGGGATGTGTTTGCCAGAGATTCCAGGCTCTTCTTCAAGTGAGGTTTTACGTCCCGAAACTCCTATTTCTGCAGCACTTACGCGTTTGTGATTTTGATGGTTTTCCAACACAGATTTGTGTGGTGCGTATTCGCTTTTATTTTTATTGCATTTTCATTCAACCAGTGGCGCGAAGCGGGATTTACGCGATTTCTGTGGTGCGTACCCGTTTATGATGGCCACCAGCGTCAGCACTGATTTTGCACCACAAACCACTGACTAAGTACAGCTTCGCTTTTAACAGCAATACCGCAAGAAACAGTGCATCATAGTTATTCATATAGCACATGAGAGTAGGATGTCATAAATGGCTGTGCTCTTCGCAGGTGTACCCAAAGCTCTTCAGCTTCTTTGTGATCGCCCCCCTGTATGACGGACTGAGCTCGCTTTGGGTTCCCATGCCGTGGGCGGGGCCTCTGCTAGCGCTGACCCTGGTCAGCGCCGTCAAGTTGTATGACGCCGAAGACGACGCGGATCAAGCAGCGGAGGAAGAGGACGATGAGAACGAGCGCTGGATGGACCGTCGAAGAGGGTAGTGACGGGAAGGGCCCTGTACGTCCCCATCCTGACCAGGGCCTTCTTAATTGTTTTGAACACCTACCACTGTCTGCACTAAGATTCTTTGTGGAATAAAGGGAGCAGTGGATGGAAAATGTTGTTGAGTGTCTTGCTTGCCGTCATGTTTTATGCGCAAGAATTTTCACGCTTGCCTTATGCCGCTTAGTGCCGAAAAAGAAGAGGATACGTCGTGCTTATTCAAATGTTCAGTACTTACAATTATCCACAATAATTGGTGCGTGAACAATGACTAAAATGCACTTCAATTTCACCATCCACGGCTGTTTTTTGTTTCTTTGGCTGAATGAGAGCTTTTGTTTTTGCACATGTAACTGGTTATGTACTGCTGAAATGTTGCGGTGCTGCTAGGGCCTGGGTCCAACGTTTGTTTCAGTACACGTAGTTGCACCATCACTTTTATAATAAATTACAGAGAAATTGCTCGAGTGCACTGATTTAGTGCCACAGTAATAAACAACAGTTGGAAGTATTTTGAATTAGTCTCTATGACTTAAATCATCATTTCTTTGCAAACCTGGACGTACAACGTTAGAGTGAATATGAATGTTATTGGATATATTGACGGAATAGTGTTAAAAAGCTCGTTTCACTAAAATTTTTGCGTCGGCGTCATTGGCCGTGGGACAAAAGAAAATTATCTCGAACGTGACTGACCAAAAAGTTCAGAAAGTGGCGAATAAAATAAACAATAAAAAATTGGCCCCGTATCTGCATTTTAATCTGCAAATGTCGTCGAGTTGCAATAGTCTTGCGTCTGGAGAAAGTGAACAAAACGTTTATTTGACGATCTGCGCAAGAAAATTGGTGAATGGTATTCGGGAGGCGCTGCGTTAGAGTGCCTCGAGCGTGCAGTGGAAGCAAACGAGCGCATCAAGTCATGTCACACGTGAGACGTGAGCGCCATCTGGCAGTCTTCTGACAAAACGAAGCGCGTGGCTCTGAGACGGGAGTGTGCGCCCGTCTCAGAGGTGATAAGACGTAGAACGCAAGGCAACGGGTAGGGGCCACACCGTCTCGTCTTAGCAAAGCGTTGGAAACACTCGCCTTTTCGTGCAAGCGTTCTATGGTCAGCGCAGCATGATAAGCGCTACGATCCTAAAAATTACTTATGCATGCCTTTTCTAGTAAAAGACGCACATCTAGAATATATACGTGTTGTTATGGTGCACCAGACATACACCATAATTGCTTTTTAATTGACAATAGCACAAGTATGAACGCTACATCTTGAGCAACATTGGCGGGCGCTGCGGATGGGGTCGGCAGTTTCAAGTGCCTATTGCCGGTAAAAGTGAACAAACAGACAATTGTATAGACAGACAAACAGATAAAGTTTTTGCGTCGAAGGTCCTCAAGAAAGACTATCGTCTTCAAAAAGACGCTAAATATGGCATAGCCCCTGGGATGACTTCGACACACACACTTCACTCATTCTTATCGGGTTATGACATAACTCCGTTTCTCACGAGTATGTGGTCATGATCATCAGTGGCAGAATGCTGTGAATGTTGCTTTATGCCGATTCGCGAATGGCATTTTTTTCTATTTGGTTAAGTGAGCATGTGGCCTGTTCAATCTCTTTCCGGACAGTACTTTTTTTTCTTATGAAATATTCGGCTGTGCATTGAAAACAATATTTTCACTTATAGCATTTGTCATCTCGGTTCCCATAAACCAAGGTTTCTATATTTGAGATGTTGAATGAAACTGCTCACTGCTTGGTTACTCATTTCTACCTATATTTCACTCAAACTTGACCATCACGTTCACATTGTTTGCCTATGATCATACTTCTTTTTTGTCTTTTACTATTTTTGCCTTGGCACTATTTTGTAAGCTTATTTATCAACCTATTACAGGTCACCTTACTTTCAATTGCAGTGTGTGTTTCTTTTTGTCACCTCTTTTTTCTTCTTAGTCGTACCAATCTGGGTCAATGTGTATAAAGATTCCCAAAAAAAGCATGCACTTGCATGTGTTTCTTTACACTTACGCAATATTTGGCCACTTTTAGTCACTGCCAATTCATTTCAGATGTACTTTGTTTTCAGCAAAGTCAATTGTTATGCTAGGTTCATTTTGCTGCTAAAGATTGTAGAAAGGCAGAGCTTCGTCAAGCCGCCGTACTTTCGGTTTTCTCTTATGCTACTCTCTATTTCTGAATGATAATTAAAGAAGTATTGATTGATTGACTACGGTAAGGCGTCTAGGTGCACATGCACGAAGCGTGGCTCATAATGTGATCGAAGAAGACGTCAGTGTAGTTTTCCCGGAATGAACCCATTCAATGTATTACTATGTTGCATTCCCATACAGCAAGATGTACCGGTTTGTATATGCCGATAATATGGCACTTTCCGCTGCTTTGGCGGACATTCACACACACTTTACCTAATTCTGCAGACATAAATGAATAGTCTGGAAAAGTGGCTAGAAGATATTAACTTATCACCCAATATTACCAAAAGCGTGATGGCACAGTTTTCGCAGAAAATGCCCCAGTGCAAATTTCACTGATTGATTGATTGATATGTGAAGCTTAACGTCCCAAAACCACCATATGATTATGAGAGACGCCATAGTGGAGGGCTCCGGAAATTTCGACCACCTGGGGTTCTTCAACGTGCGCCAAAATCTGAGCACACGGGCCTACAACATTTCCGCCTTCATAGGAAACGCAGCCTCCACAGCCGGGATTCGATCCCGCGACCTGCGGGTCAGCAGCCGAGTACCTTAGCCACCAGACCACCGCGGCGGGGCGTGCAAATTTCACTAATGTACCGACAAGCTATATCATACCACTGGTCGAGTCAGTTGGGTATTTAGGGGAAACCCACATCGAAACACTCAGCTCGAGTCCCCACATAGAAAACATGGCTGCTAAGGAAGCACGTGCCGTAGAGATGCGGTGTAGGCTCAGTAATTATCGTGTCGGTTTGCGTAGAGAGACGTGCTTGTCATGATTTATTGCACGTACATTCGGCAGATACTAATTAGGCTGTGTTTTGTTTTCCCGCGCTCCGGTTTATATAGTTCGAACACTGATTCTGTTAGAACGCGAATCGTTACGCTTATGCCTGGGGCTACCTAACTTTGTGGTGAACAATACTCTATACGAAAAATCCCGCATGTCTTCTGTTATCAAAGATGTCATACACTAACCGTACGAACATACCTTAAAATCTATGCATCCCCTCAAAGAAGGTCACAGTATCTGTTGATTAACAAGCAGGCCTCGATTTTCAACCACGAATGGTCTAGATTGTGGTGCCCTCAACTTATTTTTACTCAGAAACTTTTGGACCCTGTAGGGGTGCTGACACCTCCTTTAAAGTTGTTTGCGCTGCGTGGCGCACGTGTCTCGCCCAAAAGCCGCATTTCGGGTTACAGTTACCGGGCGGTAGGTGGCGTTGTGTTCGCATTGATCACCACTATCAGCATCATCGTGGTATAGCGCCAGTGGCGACAAGCCTTGGTAGCGGCGTGCGAGAAATAAGCTGCTCTATTCTGCGCGTCACGGTTGCGGCGGACGGTTGTCTCTAGCGTGGGTCCCCGGTGCGTGGCACCGCGGGTTGCGCGTCGGAGGCCCTTGTGGTAAGTCAAGCGTTGGCGACGCCGCCTTCGGTGTGAAATTGTGTTTGTCATGTTTTGCAGTGTACGGTAATATTGTGTAAGGATGTCTTAGCGTGTTGACCACGTTTGATGTTGTAATAATTTGGCTGACGATATCGTCGTTCTAAATTAGTTGAATGAATGTATATTATTGTTTGGTTTGTACCAATTGCGTCTTGTGTGTTCGTTCACTTCAAGAACATGGCGTGGCGCTCGCCAATTCGAGACCCGACAACCCCTTAAGAGTTAACCTTTAAGAAGTACTTGTACTCAACACTGTAGATGAAATTAGCATTGTGTTTGATAATATATATCCCAATATTGCTAAAAATTTACCATATCTGTATTTAAATGACGTTTTGGGAGATCGTTTGGCTAATATAGAGACATGCACGGTGATAGCGACTGACGTTTCCGTTTGTGAAGGGAAGGAAGGTGTAGGAATCGTATCATGCTTTCTAGATTGGGCTTTCTCAATTCGATTACCCGACTTTAACCCTATTTACCAAGCTAAGATATTGGCAATAGTCCTAACACTGCGTAAATTGACCCAAGGTCTATCACCGGTGGTTGTTCGAAAAGACTATCTCTCTGTATGTGCTGCAGTAAGCACACTAAATTTTTTGCGTGCCTTAGATACGTTCTGCTCGCTCATTCCTAGACATGTGCGACTCGTTCGATTAGATTGGGTACAAGGCCACAGAGGTTTAGCTCTCAATAACCGTGCAGATGCACAAGCTATATATTCACATGATGCTCCTGTTCTTCCTATTTTGCCTACGTCTGAATATATCACAGCAGCACGTTTTCAAAAACGTACGACGGCCAATGACTTCAAAAAATCTCATTTTTTTTCAGACTATCCACAGCAAAAGTCCTTTTTTTTTTGGAGAAAAGGTGGGGTTCTTCAAGAATGGAGGGAATAGTGTTTGCAAGGCTGCGTTGTCGATTCCCTTCATTGAACATTTACCTTCACAGGTTGGGTCAGGCACAGCCGCCTTTATGCCTTCACTGTAATTAGAGTAAATCTCTGAACCACCTTTTTTGACATGCTCAAGATTTAAAAGCCAACAGAAAAGACTACGAGAAGAACCCCTAGGAAACTTACAACTAAACTTGTCATTTCCGGTAATTGCTTCATTCGGCACAACCACATTTGGTTTTAGCCAGAGGAGCGTTTTTACCGCTGTTGCAAATTTTTTACGAGAGCCTAAAAAATGGATTGCTAAACGTGGCGAAATTCAGTTGTTTTGATAATAGACATTTTTGTGTGTGAGTTGATTCTTTCATTCTTCTGAAATCGTTTTCTTCTGTTTTGAAATACTAGGACTTCAAATGATTCCCTGGAATACCTAATGAATTGAACTCTATCCTTCAAGACGTGAAGACGTTTAAAAAGCAAAGCACCGTCCAATTCATAGCCCATCCACCTGGGTGCGTTGCACCAAGCAGTTGAGGAACCAACCAACCAACAATTTTTACCCACATTTTTGGCACACCTCGGCTGCGATGATTGAACGACTGCGATATTTTGATGCTGACGCTTTACTCCATGAATTTACTGTGTATTTTGTCCAGCGTTGCATATTTTATGTAAGTATAATAAATAGGGCGATATAAATAGTTTTACAAGTCGACATTGTTCCCTTTCTTAGGAAACAATACCCTTTGTAGCGCTGCGGCGTGTAAGATATACGTGGTGCTGCCACGTCCGTGGAGTTCATGTTTGTTCCCAAGCTTTTACCGACAATGAAAGTGCTGCGTACTAAAGCGATAAATACATATCACGTGACAACGACGAGCCATTCATACACCTCAATAAAAGTTTGCCACTGATGCTGCACTGTTACCGAAAACAATTGACCTACGACCAAATAATCACTTCCCGACGCTTTCCACGTCTAAGCATGAGTCATTGAATAGGTTTTAGATATTACCATTAAATTGTAGGGCGTAATACATTATTTCGTGCCTTTGCGCAACAAAAACGTTCAAGGAGGAATTTTTTAACGACCAATTTCCACAAAAAAAACAACACTGTTTTACTCAGCTTGCAATATTGCGTCTGTCCACTGTTCGGTATATATCACTGTAGTTTTCTATTGTGTCTCAGCTCGAGTATCTTGTGTGTTCGGTGGGATAAGAAGAGCTACCAAGTTAGCAACTGACTGGCTGGTCTTGATTATTGCAGCTGGATACAAACTGTGCGTATAGAATGCCTATTTATGGAGTACTGTTTAAATTCAAAGTATAGCTTTTGTTGTACAGGAAAAAAGTGGGACATTGAATATGCCGGAGTTTTTTTTTTCAGACAACTGTAAAGTTTGCGCGTTTTTCCTTTACGTGCTGCACTCAGTAATGAAGCTTTCAAGGTTCTTACATATAAACCAGATATATTGAATTAACTTTCATTTTACGAAAGGAAAAATTATTGCATATATTCGGCATTTATGATAGCACAGTATTTATTCTTGATAGTAATGGTTATAGGCTATATTGAAAGCACTGTTGGAAGGTGCATATTTAATTTTAATGGCAGTAAAATGAATCAGTACTCAGAGTTATGTTGTGAAGCAATTTAAATGTTTTTTCTGTTGCTTTAGAATACACCTCATTACTTGTCGTAAAAGCCTTCTAAAATAGGTTCTACTTCCTACTCTCGAGAACTTAACAACCCTTTATTTAGGTGTAATTTGACAAACAATTTATTCTTCACGTAATCTACAATCTTTCGTCGATGAAGGCACACTTTCTTTTCTTTCTAACGGCTGAATCCTCCCAGCCATTGGCTCTGCCTCATCCGCTGGATTTGTGTGATGTGCGCGCAAGATCGGCAGCGCTCCTGTGTGTGTGGTGGGTAAAAGACGACGAGAGGAACTTCGGCACGAGGATGCTTCGTCAACAACATAAAAGAAGAGTGGCCCAAACACCAGTTACCACGGACATTTCAGGGGTCAATGACTTTTAAACATGGTAACCCTGAAAGCCGCAATGAAAAGCCGAAGGATCAACCCGAGGAGTGGAGTGCCACGCCGTTCAGAAGGTTGTGTTTGTTCGGAAAGAAGCAGGGTGGTGGCCGTTCACCAGCGTCACGGTCATGATTTGCCCCGAGTGTCTCGCAGAGGTCAAGAGTTAGAGCGACATAATTCGCTTGACCTCAAGCTTCGACGGCTCACGAAGCCATTGGGGAGACACCGCAGCCACCAGGTCATGGTCGTGGTTTGCCCCGAGTGTTTGGCTGCGATCTTTGGTTCACGCGCCCGAGAAGAAGACTGCCTGACTTCATCGCACCTGGCATCGACACCTACGTGTTCCGTTTATGCGTACACCTTAGCGTCGCCCTGCTCTTCACGGAATTACTCCAACGATGGCATCCCCGTGCCTGTATTTCACTAGTAGTACTCACTGGTGAGACTCTTTCGGTTACTATTGAACAAGGCTTGTTTCTGCGACTGGCTAGAGATTTGTACATAATTTGTAAGATGTTTAGTACCCACTAGTTCGTGTTGCGCATCTTATATTCGTATGTTGTTGTGATAAAGTGAGATGAACAGAAACAGCCTCGTCATTATCAGTAAGAGAGTCGCTGTCCCCGACGCGACGTGCTCTTGTCGGTATATTTATTCCAAAGAACTCCATCACACTTTGTGTCTACATTCGGTAAAATAGTCTACTGCCATGTCCCGTTCACTGCTACGCCTACCGGTGTGGTGACAGCTGGTGTTCATCTTAAGCATCTTGAAGCCAGTGTCAAGGGACACGATGAATAGATAGGGCGACAGCCCACAGCGCTGTGAAGAGGCTCCTATTTTTTGTTAATGTCCTTGCGCTAGCTTCAAGAAGCTCTAGTAATGTTAGGAAGTAGTGCAGCCATCACTCTGCTGGTTTCCACCAAGCAAAGGCTCTTTTAGAGGGGGACCGACAACGTAGATATGGCAGTAGCGTTCGACTGATGAGCAATACTCCACTACGTAGTGAACGTCAAACTGGCAGACTTCAGAACATAGTTCGATCCCTAGCCAGCAACGTGTGTACCGCATAGCATGTTACATCATTACATCCCTTAGCATGCCACATCCTCTGGCTTTGTGTCGCCATTCGGTAAAATAGTCTGCTGCCATGTCCCCTTCTTGGCTATGCCTAACGATGTGGAGGCAACTGGTCTTTATGTTCAGCATGTTGAAGCCAGTGTCAAAGAACCCGATGAACCAAGATTTGGCAACAGACCACAACGCTGTGAAGCGGCTTCTATTTCTTTTTGCCCGTGTCCTTGCGCTAGATTAAAAAAGATCTAGTGTTGTTAGGGAGTAGTGAAGCCATCAATTTGCTGGTTTCCACCAAGCAGAGGCTCCTTTCAAAGAGGACCGACAAGGTAGTCATGGCAGTCACGTTCGACTGATGAGCAATGCTCCGCTGCATAGCGAAAGTCGAACGGCGAGGCTTCAGAAAATAATTCGAACCCTCGCGAACAACGTGTGTCCCGCATTGCAAGTGGCATAACTACGTCCCTGAGCACGCCACATCCACTTTCTTTGTGGAGCTAAAGCACTTAGAAAGATTTGTCACAATCATCGGCTCACAGCAGCTTCAATAAAATAGCAATGAGGCTAGTCATTTTTGCGAAAAAAAATAATTTTCCTGAAGCAGCAAATGCTCTGAATGGTCCACAAAACAATTTTTCGCTCCCATTCATAACAAAGCAAGTACAAGGAGTTTTGGCACTTTTTACCATGTATGACCTACCATGTATGAGCAACAAAACACAATATCATTGCAGAGCAAGATAATAACATGCTTCACCACGGTGTTATCACGCCCTTTTCAAGTCCCTGGCCTTCGTCTGTAGTGCTCGTCACAAAAAAGATGGCTCATTTAGATTTTGTGTGCATGACAGATGCTTCCACAAAATTACGCAAGAAGATATCTACTTTTTCTCGCACCGACGACGCCATCAATGGTCTGGAAGGGGCCGAATACATTTCTTCATTGGATTTGCGTTTAGTATATTGGCAGGGGCCGATGGCAGAATTCGACCGTCCTAAGACAGTGTTTGTTACGTCAGATGGCCTATACAAATTCACAGTAATGTCATTCGGTCTGTGCAAGGCGCGTGCTACACTTGAGCAATAGATGGACAGCATTCTACGCGGCCTGAAGTTGAAAATACGGTTATATTACCGGGATGACGCTGTCGTTTTCTCCCGAGAATTACATACGCACGTCGACCATTTGCGCACAAATTTTCAGTGCCTCACCAAGGCAAACTTTCAGCTCAATCTGAAGAAATGTCGCCTCGGGGCGCGTCAACTCGTTACACTCGGCCATGTGGTCTCAAAGGATGGAATGCTTCCAGACCCGGACAAACGTCGTGCGGTCACGGAGTTTCCGAAGGCAACAACACTTGGAGAACTGTAGAGCTTCGTCAGCTGGTGCTCTTATTTTCCTTGTTTCTTCCGTAACATTGCCTTGGTCACAGCACTGCTCACGAAACTACTCGCTCAGCCAGTCACCCTTTTTAGTTGGACCCAAACATGCGATGGCGCCTTGAACACATTGCGCCGCGTGTTAACGTCACCCTATATTCTATGCCATTGTGACCCAACTGCCCCGACCAAAGTGTACAGTGACGCTAGCGGCGTCAGTCTACTAGGGCAACGTAAGCCTAGTATTCCGAAATACGTCGTCACAGATGCTAGTTGCGCATTAAAAAAGCAGAAACCAACTACTAACTCAACCAGAAAGTGCGACTCGCAATTGTGTGGGCATCAAGCAAGTTTCGTCCTTATTTGTACGGAAAGATTTTCCACGTCGTCACCGACCATCACACACTCTGTTGGTTAGCTTTTCTGAAGGACCCTTCTGGCCACATTGGACTTTGGGCTCTGCGCCTGCAAAAATTTGACGTTCACGTCGTCTACAGATCTGGGCGAAAACATTCTGACGCGGACGCACTCTCTCGATCCCCGGTGCAATTCATCGAAGATCTGCCATCAGAAAGTGACGTTTCAACCTGTGGCATTTACATCATGAGCATGTCATCCGAGCAGCGTAAAGCTTCGTAAATTACTCCTCTCCTTAACGTCTTTTACGATACTTCCTCGTTAGCATACCCACGTGCTATTTGTCATCACGCCATACATTTAGCGATACGGAATGCGCTCTACTACCGAAGAAACCACAAATTGGATGATCGTAAATGGCTTTTGGATATACCAAGCCATATCCGATCGGATGTATGCGCGTATTTTTGTGCTTGACCACAGCATGCTCATGCTGGCGCATGAAGAATTATGAAGTTGTATGCTGTAACTCTTAGTTTTCATCCGGATGACCATCCACCAGCGTTACTACAGGTGTGGAATGTACATTTTCGTCCAAAAAATATATACGATCATGTCCACTGTGCATACAACAGAAGGCACTTGCCTATTCACTCGGAATACTACAGCCTCTAACATGTCCGGCACGCCCTTTCTACCATGTAGGCATTGATCTATATGAACCGCTACTTTACACCGTGACTGGCAATAAATGGGTAATTGTCGCCGTGGACCATCTCACGAGATACGCAGAAACAGATCCGCTACCTTCAGTTGCTGCTCGGGTCGTAGCCAACTTGCCCTGCCGCGGTGGTCTAGTGGCTCGGCTACTCGGCTGCTGACCCGAAGGTGACGGGATCAAATCCCGCCAGCGGCGGCTGCATTTCCGAAGGAAAACGAAATGTTGTAGGCCCGTGTGCTCAGATTTGGGTGCATGTTAAAGAGTTCCAGGTGGTCGAATATTTCGGAGCTCTCCGCTACGGCGTCTCTCATAATCATATGGTGGTTTTTGGGCGTTAAACTCCACATATCGATCAATCAGTCGTTGCCAACTTGATCTTACGACGATTTGTCCTTAATCACAGTGCTCCACGTGAACTACTCAGTGATAGAGGGCGCGTGTTCTTATTCGAGGTTCTTTAAGAACTTTTTCGCGCATACCATACGATTCAGCACACCTCTACATCCTACCACCCGCAGGCCAACGTAACGGAGTGCTTCAATCGAACGCTGGGAGACATGATCGTGATGCATGTCAATTTTTACTAGTCAAACTGGGATCTGGTGCTACCGTTTGTGCAATAAGCATATAATACCGCCACGCAGTCAGCAACAGGCCTTTTGCCTTTTTTTTCTTCTATGGAGCCGTTAATAATGCACCACTCTTGATAAAATTTTGCCGTATCGCCCGGACGCTTTTGAATACAGCCTTATTTCGGAACTTCTGCGACATGCTGAAGACTATTACCAGTTAATCCGCTCACTCACAGCGGACAGACAAGCCCTCGAAAAGGAATGCCATGACCGCGAACAGCAAGTCCATGGTTTCACCGTAGGCTCGCTCGTCTGGCTCCGACAGCCGTTCCACTCTCCTGGCCTGTCCTCAAAGCTTTCCCCAAAGTATCACGGTCCTTCCTTACCGCGTCGTAGAACGTTGCTCTCACAAAACATATGTGATCAAGCCAGTCAAACCACCCAGAAACAGGCGCCGCATTGGTCGCGAGATAGTTCACATCTGTCACCTTAAGCCATATCATGAGCCCTTCCCTCTATCATCACTATGACTCGCCAGGATGGCTTCCCTTTGTCGCCGGGGTGTTGCAAAGAGGAAGCTGAACAATACGCCGTAGTAGGCCATCTCTTTGTTGCGTTGTTAGTACACAAGTGATGTTAGTACGCACTTATGTAGGTATTATGCTATGCGCAATTGCATGTCATGCACAATATATTTTCTTTTTACCGCGTTAAAACCTGTGTGTCCGCGATATTCCCTGTGCGTAATAGATTGTGAAAATGTTCAGCGTGCTATATCTATATTTTTATGTTACCCACTCCTGCTTATGGCTTCACTTTGAAGCAAGCAGAAATCCTGTAAATAAAAAAATAAAAAAAGAAAAGCAGAGCGCGAACAGGTGGCCCAGCGCTGTGATTCCTGTGTTGGTTGTCGCCGCCCGCTTTCAGTATCGATAGACCTGTTGTCCAAATGCTATTTTCGCCAATAAACCCGTTTCACTAGCAAGGTTATTGTTCATTGTGTCAACGCTAAAGTCAGTTTCCTCGTTTAGAGTCTCGAATATATTCTGAAGCGAAACTGAATTCATGTACCTCGCATCCCACTACTAGTTCAGCAACGCTTTAAGGGCCACAAAAAAGGTACTGGTTGAGTTTTATTGAGGGTTTGCAGATTTATTGTTTTAAGGGGTGCTGACTCGTGTTGTGGCGCGATCTCTTCTTTTAAATGGTACTGACTGATTGAATTGTTAGTTTTTGTTACACCAAAATAAGCTGTTATTAACCTGTATTGTACAGTTGTTCCTCACAAGTTTACTTCCGCGTTCACTGTAACCCCCCTTATACTCAATCCTTTTGGGCCTGTAACGTATTTTTCAATAAATAAGTAATGAAATAGACACGTGCAAATATTCGTGGATATTCATGAGTTTTGGCAAAAGTTATAACACTATATATGAAATGGCACGCTGGGCCCTATAGAGATAGATAAATGAAAGCTGGTGAGACGCGATAATGTAGTGTACGCTGGGTTTTTTGCAAACGAATACCAAAGTCATTTTGGCACCAGCGCTTTTTGGAAATCGTAACTTCACGATTTTCGCAAAACCTTTTTTTATGTATTTGGGAATACCTGCATTGATCTCCAAGCTTCGTGAAAAGTGGCGTATGTAACAGCAAGCTCAACGGGCGCTGGAGATGAATCTTGTGTTAAGTACAACAGCGCCAAGTGAGTGTCTTGCTCTATTGTGTGACTTAAAGACAATAATCGACTCATAGAGATCTGCTGAAACGTATACTGTGTTGTCTGGGTCCATTTCTATGATCTGGGTAAATGTGGGCCCGTACCACTTTGCCTCAGGGATGAAATAAGTGTAAATATTCGCAGCATGCTCGTAGAGCACAGCCCCTTCGATGCCATTGTGACAGCTGCTAAAGAGAGTTGGCAGTGGTACTACGTTTCTTTTTGTTTTGTTTTTCTTTCTTTTCAGCGGACGGCCACAGAAACTATTTTGTTTGGCAGCATAGAAACTATCCTTGTGCCTTTAGCTTTTACAAAACAAAATTGGTTCTGATATGAAAACGAAATCTATATCCCCCTTTTACTCTCGTTCCATACTTTTTTATTGTCAGAGAGCCCCCTTCGTTTTGAAGTTCATACTCTTCTCCTTTTAAGTGTGTATGTTAGTGTCAGAAGTGACAATGAAAACCTCAGTGGACTCTCGCTTATTCTCACCAGCAGCTGTCGCAGCGTCACGGCTCTCAGTTGACCGGCAAAATGGCATTTCGCTGAAAAAAAAACAGCTGGTTTAACATCTGAGGTGCCATAGAACATTAGGTGAACGTGTGTGCTACGGCAAAGTCCCATGGTACTATAAAAATAGCACCCAAATTTTTGTACGCCTCCGTGAAAAGCTATGTGCTCTATGCACTTCTCACGCTCTGTAGAGAAAGAGACAACTTTGTTTTAAAATGTCAGTAAACAACGTCAGGCATGGCCCATCGCCACGGCAGCAGCAAAGGTCTTGACTGATTATGTCTTGCTGAAAGTTGGGATCAGGGCTGCGTGGCATGGCCGCCCACAATTCTACGGCGTGTAAACCATCGTTCTTACTAGGACATATCCACATCATCTGGACCAAATTCGCCAACTCATTCCTAAATTTGCACTGAGGTGGCGATATTTCTGGGTGCCACTTGTTGAAATATACCGAATGAAATGCAATGAAAAAAAATTGCCCGCAGCTTCCCTCGGGGGAACACTGAGGAGGATGCGGAGCATAAAATTGGTTAACGGGGTGTTAAAGTGCGACTTACTTGGGTCGATGGCTAAATTGGTTAACGTCGTTGTGAAATGGGCTGTTAAATTGCGACTTACTTGGGTCGATGGCTAAATTGGTTAACGTGGTTGTAGGAGGGGGTGTTAAACGAGTGAACACGTACACACGTATGCGAAAGGGCGGCGCTGGTCGAAGGGACGTCGATCATTGTGTTTGTGGATTCGTTGGAATTCATTTCACCGCGACCTTGGACGTCGACGCGCCGTACAAACCAACCGACGAGCGGCAACTGAGCGAGCGAGCGCCGACCTTGAGTATATATACAGCGCGACGGCGCATGCACTGTCAGCTGTTGAATGTTCTCGAAGCGCGACGGCGCATGCGCGTCCACTGGAGAATCAGGAGAATTGTAGAATGTTCTCGAAGGGGAGAAGCGCGCGCGGCACAGATGGTGGGTGACGGTGCATGCGCGCGTCAGCTGTCGAATGTTCGAGAAGGGGGAGAAGCGCAACGGCGCATGCGCGCGCGTCAGCTGCCGATGTTCTCGAAGCGCGACGGCGCATGCGCGCGCGTCAGCTGCCGATGTTCTTGAAGCGTGACGGCGCATGCGCGCTACATTATACAGCTAGCGAATGTTCGTGAAGAGGAGAAGCGCACGCGGTAAGTAGAGGAGGAAGGGTGCACAGATGGTGGAAGAAGGAGGAGGAAGCTTGCGGACGGCGCCGCACTACAAGCCTCGAGTATTAGATGCTCCGCATCTAAAACTTTATTATAGTCCTGCAGGACGCGCTTAGCGCGTAGCGGGCGTCTCCCGCGTAGGGACCGACAGGGAGTACCTGGCGGCCGCTTCGTGGGCCTGCTGGACGGCCCATTGCTGGTCGGCGAGAAGTGAGCTCCTGAGGGACCTCTCCCACTTGCTTGAGGTAGAGGCGGGAAGAGTTGTTCTACACTCCCAGAGCATGTGTGCGAGTGTCGCTGTGTGTCCACATGATGGGCATGTGTCGCTGGGGTATGCATCGGGATAAACGTTGATTTGATATGTGGGGTTTAACGTCCCAAAACCACTATATGATTATGAGAGACGCCGTAGTGGAGGGCTCCGGAAATTTAGACCACCTGGGGTTCTTTAACGTGCACCCAAATCTGAGCACACGGGCCTACAACATTTCCGCCTCCATCGGAAATGCAGCCGCCGCAGCCGGGATTTGAACCCACGCCCTGCGGGTCAGCAGCCGAGTACCTTAGCCACTAGACCACCGCGGCGGGGCGAGGGGATAATAAACGTGAAGCGTGGCAAGGTTTGGGTACGTGTGTGTCTGTAATAGGCGTAGGGTTAATGCCTGTGGTCGGTTAAGTTTCGGATGTGGGGGTGGAAAAATGCGGCGCGTTAGGTAAAAGTGCTTTGTAATTTCATTGTACGTAATTGGTGCATCCCGATTGGTATCTAACCCAGCAAGATGAGGTTGCCCTGTGGCAGTGCGGTCAGTAAGTGCACGCGCTGCATCATGGGCGATCTCGTTCAGGTTGGATAGGGCACACGGCACCTGGCCGAGATGAGCGGGGAACCAGATGACAGTGTGGTGCTCCAGCGCACTCGGGTCTGCATTGCGCAGGATATGTAACGCCTGGTGGGAGATGACTCCGCATTCGAAGGCTTTGATGGCCGGCCTGAAGTCGCTGTAGATGATTTCTCGTTTGCTGTCAAGCATAGCTATTGCTATAGCTACTTGCTCCGCTACTTCGGGGTTTCGGGTGAGGATTGTGGCTGAGTTAAGAGTCTGCTGCGCAGATGATACCGCGACCGCGGCGAAGGCTTGGTTGTTGCGATAGGCAGTGGCGTCCACGAACGAGACGGTCTCCGCTTCCATGTCTAGGCGCTTGAGAATGGCGGTCGCCCGCGCAAGGCGCCTGCCTGCCTCTGTTGTATTCGGGGTGTACAATTCTTGGTATGGGAGCGATCGTGATAAGGTCGCGGATTTCACGGGGAATAAGAGTCAACTCTTTGGGGTCCCTGGCACTGGAGGAGAAGAAGCCGAGCTCACGCAGAATATGGCGGCCCGCCTTGGTGGTAGTTAGTCGGGTCAATTGCATGCGTTCCTGAGCTTCGGCGATCTCTTCTAGCGTGTTATGTACGCCAAGTTCGAGGAGTTTGTACGTTGGAGTGGTGATAGGGAGGCCAAGGGCTCGTTTGACCACTTTTAGAATAAGTGCATTGAGTTGATCGCGCTCAGCCCGTAGCCATTTGTGTATAGCGGCAACGTATGTAAAATGGCGCAAAACAAACGCGTGTACGAGACGCAGCAGGTTGTCTTTGAGGCTATGGTGCCTGTTGGCTACTCTACGTACGAGTCGTATGGCATTCTCAGTCTTATTCCTGAGCTTGTGTACTGTTTGGGCGTTGATTCCGCGGGACTCGATGATCATGCCGAGGACCTTGATGGTGTCTACCCTGGGTACAGTACGACCATCTCTGGTGTGCAGGGTGATATTGCGTTCCGCGGAGGTTTCCACTTTTTGGGCTTGACACCTCGGCGTTTGGGCAAATATATCAACAGCTCCGACTTCGCAGGTGAGCACCTGAGACCGGTGTGGTCGAGGTAAGACTTGGCGGTGTCGATAGTCTCTTGCAGGGCGGACTCAATGAAGCCATCTGACCCTGTGAAGCACCATATGGTTACATCATCTGCATAGATAGTGTGATTTATCCCGTCGATTTTCGAAAGTCGTTCGGAAAGCCCGATCATCACGAGGTTGAAGAGCGTGGGCGAGAGGACGGATCCCTGAGGAGTGCCCCGCTGTCCGAGCTCCACTTCTTCCGACACTAGGTCTCCTACGCGGAGGACGGCTCTGCGTCGAGTGAGAAAAGAGCGGATAAAGTAGTAAAATCGATGACCTAGGCCGAGGGCTTCGATCGCTTTCAAGATTGACGAGTTCGTTATTGTATCGAAGACCTTTTCTAAATCGGGACCGAGTATTGCACGAGTGTCCCGAGTGTTTCCGCCATCTAGAATTTGATGCTTTAGGAGTAACATGGCGTCTTGAGTGTATAACCCTGGTCACAAGCCAATCATGTGGTGCGGGATGCAGTCGTTATCTTTGAGGTATCGACCAACCCTGTTAAGGACGACGTGCTCAGCCACTTTGCCCACGCACGACGTGAGAGATATGGGGCGTAAGTTATCTAGGCTCGGCGCCCTTCCCGGTTTGGGTATGAGAACCGTGTGAGCTAGTTTCCAAGCATCGGGTATCGGACCCTTTTTCCTTATCTCGTTGATAGTGTCGGTGAGGTAAGTGACGGAGGAATCGTCCAGGTTGCGTAGGAGCTTGTTGGTGATGCCATCGGGGCCAAGGGCTGAGCGGCAATTGAGCTCATGGAGAGCTCGGCGCACATCTTCAATAGAGAAGTCGGCGTCTAAGTTAGTGTTGACACTGCAAGAGTAATCAGGGTGAGGGGTCACAGGGCCCGTGGGAAGCGGGAGATATTTTTCCACGAGGTTCTTGACAACATCTTCCGGTGACACTGTCCATTTAGCCTGATGAAGTATCTTCACGATCGAATGACGGTGATTTGTGCGGGTGTTGGTTTCATTGAGCAGGTGTTTAAGTAAGTTCCACGTTTTGCCATTTCGAACTTGACCATCAATCGGATTACAAATTTCGTCCCACTGCTGTTTTGAAAGGATGCGGCAGTGATCCATCATGGTCTTGTTCAGCTGAGATATGCGTTTGCGTAACCTCCGATTAAGGCGCTGGCACTTCCACCGGGCCAATAGAGACTGTTTGGCCTCTGGTAGGTGGGCGAGACGACTGTCCATCTTTTCGGTTGGAAAGTCTGTGCTGATAGTTTTGGTTGCCTTGTTTACATCAGCTTTGAGCTGGGCCGTCCACGTCTCGAGGCTCGGTGGGGTATCGGGAGGATGTCGTTCTGCGCGGCTCTTTCGAAGGAGGTCCCAGTCGACCCACGTGTACGACTTGGTTTTCCTGCTTACTGTGGGTAGGTGTACAGCCAATATGAAGTGGTCACTACCGAGATCTACCACGAGGTTGGACCAGTGGGCGTCGGAGATATTCTGGACGAAGCGTAGATCCGGCGTAGTATCTCTTTGCGTGGACGTACCAGTGTGAGTGGGGAAGGCCTTGTCCGTAATGAGAATAAGGCCCATGTCATTCACATTTTTCCAAAACTCGTTACCTTTGGGTGTGTCGTACGATTAGCCCCAGGCGCTATGCGCGGCGTTAAAATCGCCTGCAATCACTAGCGGGTTAGGCCCCGCGAGGCGGACAGCTTTCTGGAACAAGCGTGTGAATCTTTGTCTATGGTGGCTGGGACTGCTGTCTACATTCAGCATGTATACGCTTTGTTGTGATATGTTGCCGGGGAGAATTTCGACCATAACGTGTTCAATATCGGGCACATTGAGATTGTGCGCCGTGCATGTAATCTTGTTAGCGACCAGGGTGGCAATACCGCGTTCTCCCGAGGAGCCGGGCAACCACTGGTATCCGTAAAACGTGGCGGTTGGTACTACAGTCTCTTGTAATAGCATGATGTGAGGTTTTGCTTCGTGGCTACGGAGGTATTGCTGCAGGAAAGCTTTCTTGTGGGTGAAGCTCCTGCAGTTCCGTTGCCAGATTCGCAACTCGTCAATTGGCCTGGCCATCTTGAAGCATTTAGGAGTCGGCCTGAGCACCCGGCGGGTGCATAAGGGCCGCGTGATGCGGTGGACTGGGCACGGCTGTACGTTGCGACAACGGCTTACCCGCGGCAACGGCAGGGGCGACGACGTGATCAAGACATTGCTCCACTTGGCCCAAACGATTACCGTTTACCGCGAAAGTAGACTGCACGAGGGCCATGCTTTCGCCAAGAAAGTGAAGGCTTTCCTTAATCGCCAATAGCGTCTCTTAATGTCGTCTAACTCTGCCTTTAGAGCTGGCTGGTCGTGGGCGACCGCGCGTTTCTTGGGTGCGCTCTTGCCGTCGTCGTTACCGGTGCCTACGGGTTGCGGCTGCAACGGGGAGACTCCATTGTCGTCGTTGTCGGTTGTGGGCGTAGCAGCGCGTGCCTTTCTGTCAGTTTTTAGTTCGGCAATTGCGACTGTGAGTTTGCGTATTGTTTCTTTCATCGTCGCATTTTCGTGCTTTAAGATCGCTATCTCAGATGTGGTTTGGGTATCATGCTCTGGGAGTGAACCTGACCCTACCTGTGATGTAGTGTTTCCTTTTCTCCGGACGGCGTCCGCCCAAGTGAGAAGTCCCCGCTTATTCTTGTTTGCGTTGCCTGGCGATGGTGGTGCCGATGGGCTAGGTGATCGTTGACGCGAGACCCCGGTGAGGCTTGGGTGAGGCCTGGAACCGGCGTGAGGCCCGGAACCAGAGTGGGAGCCGGAGCGTGACCCGGGCCGGGAACCTGAACGGGAACCGTGACGTGAACCAGAACGAGACCTGGAGTAGCCTCGCGATATAGACCTGGTTGGGGTCCCACTTCGCGCGCTGCGGGAATGGGTCCGAGGGTGGCTCCGGGACCTCGATACACGCATGGTGAGGTTCCTGTGACGACTCCGGGATCGGCTGCCATCGGATCGACCATCTGTACAAAGCTTTGAGGCCTGGTCGTCGTCAGCGGTTGCGTTGAACTCGTTCATTGCTTCGTAACTGTTGTGTCGCGTCGAGTGTGCTCGCTCGCATCGTCGTCGGCGCACAACGTATGGAATGTGGTAGCGTTCTTTACATTCCCTGTCGGCAGTGAGGTGGGCTCCTTCACAAAGCTTGCATGTTGGTGTGCAGCGGTGTCCTTTTTTGGGGTTCGGCACGCTGCAGCCTCTGCAGATAACGTCTCCAGGGTTCGGGCACACGTCCGCTCGATGGCCGAGCCGACTGCAGGCGTAGCAAATATCTGTCTACGGTATATTGTACATTGAAGTAGCACCGATCCGTAACGCACAAAATTGGGCACACGATGTCCATCGAAGGCCGCGATCACTGCAGTGTAACAGACCGGACTATCTGCTATCAGCATTCGCCCTAGGCGATAGCGTCTCCTCCTCCTCTCCACCGTTTCGTGCGCTTTACGTTCCTTCCTTTTCTTTCTTTCCACCTTCCCCGCTGTGAGCGCGGCTACTTAAGCCCAGCAAATAAACGGCCAGGGGTCTTTCGTCATGGCGAGGCCCAGCCAAGTGTTCATCGTCGTCTTGTCTCTGAGCTAAACGTTACATGGTGTCAAAAGTGGGATACTGACGTTCGAAATGGACCTCGTCAAGCCCCCGGAACCGCTGCAACTGTCCGGCAACATCAGAAAAACTGGCTGGTATTCAAGCAGAAGCTGCTGCTGTTCATCACCGCAACAAAACCGGAGAAGCCCCGCCCATCGGCCGTAAAAGCAGCGACTCTTCTGAGCACCGCGGGGGACGAGGCGCTCGAGGTCTACAACTTCTCGTTTCGGCAGGTGAGAGCAGAGAAGATTATGACACGTTAGTGCGGAAATTTGAAGAATATTGTGTCGACCAGGGTAATGAAGTCTACGAAAGGAACATTTTTCGAATGCGAAAGCAGGAAGAGGCCGAGCCCTTTGAGCGGTTCTTACGGGACTTAAAAAAGCAAGCAAAACTGTGCAACTTCGGTACGCTTGAAGAGTCCATGATCAGGGATCAAGTGGTGTTTGGGACAAATAATACGAAACTTCGAGAAAAGTTGCTGAGCGACAAAGACTTGAACTTGCAGAAAGCAGAAGAAATTTGCAAAGCTGCTGAGATTGCTGCCATTCAGAGCGCAGCATGGTCAAATGAAAGCCTGCACGTTGACGTTACACGCCGAACACACCGCACGAAGTTTGCGAATGGAACTCGGTGTCGAAATTGTAACAAGGTACATGCCCCCGAGCGGTGCCCGGCGTATGGAAAAACTTGTTATGCATGCAAGAAACGAAATCACTTCGCCGCATGCTGCAACAATGCGCGCAAGATAAGCGAGGTTCACAAAGCCGAAGAAAGCGATGAAAATTTTGACATCTTGGGCATCAGCATTTGCGTCGTCACCGGAGATATAGGAGCGGATTGGATGGTTCGCGGAAAAATAGCCGGTCAGGAGATACAATTCAAGGTAGATACCAGGTCTCAGGCAAATTTGCTGCCCCTAACCCTGTTCAACCAAATCGCCCACGCAAGCACTCCACGAAAGGGCGCCGCTGTCCTCGCCGCCTACAACACGTTGTAGGCGGCGAACACGTTGGCGTGTTCAAACACGTTGGCGTGGCGACCAAAGATCTCGAGATAAACGAAGCACAGCATTCAGTTTCGTTCTTTATCGTGAAAATGGGGCGCCAAGCCATCCTTGGCTTAAAGACATGCCAGCAGTTTGGTTTGGTACCGGTGACAACGGACGCCGAGAAGGTAGGCGATGAGCAAACGAAATTCCAGCTTGCATTTCCTGACCTCTTCAGCGGCACCGGCTGCGTCAGGCGACCCTACAAAATGGTGCTACGAGAAGATGCCGTTCCAATTGTGCATCCTGCCCGCAGAGTACCCATAGCGTTGAAAGGACGCCTGCGACAAGAACTGCAACGAATGGAAAGGCCTCAATCATCGTCAAGGTGGATGAACCAACTCAATGGGTGAGCTCCCTGGTAGTTGTGCACAAGAAGGATGGTACCCTTCGCATTTGCATGGACCCTAGAGCAGTGAACAGGAGCATTAAGCGGGAGCACTATACTATCCCTTCACGAGAGGACATAGAGAGCGAGCTGGCAGGAGCACAATACTTCTCCCGGCTCGACGCTAATGCCGGCTTTCATCAGATTCCTTTAGATGAGGCCACTTCACGAATATGCACTTTTGCGACACCATTTGGGCGGTACCGTTTTTTGCGTCTGCCTTTCGGAATTTCCTCAGCCAGCGAGGTGTTCCAGAAGACTCTAACAGAGATGTTCGAAGGGCTGCCGGGAGTGCGCGTCTACGTAGATGACGTTTTAATATGGGGCGACTCAAAGGAAGAACACGACGAACACGTCATCGCAGTACTAAGGCGGGCGCAAGAGGAAGGGCTGACATTTAATCCAGCTAAATGCGTGTTCGGCACCACGCAGGTTGCATTCCTTGGCGACGTTATCGGAAGAGACGGAATTCGTCCTGACCCTGATTTAATCGAAAGCGTCCGTGCCATGCCAGCCCCAAAAGATAAACAGGGTGTGCGCAGATTACTCGGGGTTGTGAACTACTTTCGGAAATACCTGCCAGCTTTGAGCGATCAAACGGCGTTGCTGCGTAGCCTGGTGAAAGAAGCATCGGTGTTTGAGTGGACAACAGCCCATGAGCGCGAATGGGACCAGATCTGCGCAGCGCTTGCTAATCCTCCATTGCTGGCTCTTTTTGATGGAAAAAGAAACACTAAGATAACTGCGGACGCCTCAGGAACAGATATTGGCGCTGCCTTATTGCAAAGACACGGAGATAACTGGCGCCCAGTGACCTACGCCTCAAGAACGCTGACGCCGAGTGAAGAGCGATACGCCCAGATAGAAAAGGAAACACTGGCAATTGTTTTCGCTTGTGAAAAATTTCATCAGTTCATGTATGGACGAAGCATTACGATAGAAACTGATCACAGGCCATTACTTGCGATTGCTGAAAAGAACATTGCAGATATGCCACCCAGGCTACAGCGGTTTTTCATCCGTCTTATGAAATACGATTTTGTTGCAGTTTGTACCTGGTAGGGACCTGTTACTCGCAGACCTGCTGTCTCGGGCTGCACTACCAACTGGCGGAGGCGACCAAGGCGAGGACGTGGACGTCCACACAACGCAAGTAGTCAACAGCATCATAAGCAAAGCGACTATGTTGCGGCTGCAGAAGGAAACCCTCGAAGATCCGCTTCTCAGCCGCACCATGAAACAAATGGAAGATGGCATGGCGATAGACGGTGTACTGAAATCGGATGCGGAAGAGCTATCCGTGGTCAATGGAGTGATGCTAAAGGGTTGCAAATTTGTGGTGCCTAAATCAATGCGTGCGGAAATTCTTGAGCGAATTCATGAAGGCCACTTGGGTATGAACAAGTGCAAAGCTAGAGCCCGTAGACTGGTTTTCTGGCCGGGAATGAGCAGTGACATTGAGCAACGAGCACGAACGTGCAGCGTATGTCGAAAGTACGCATACAGTCAACCGAGTGAACCCCTCCTGCTACAGCCAACGCCCGACCGACCATGGCATCGCGTAGGCATAAACCTATTTACATTCGCTGGAGAACACTACGTAGTTGTGTTTGATGCCCATTCTAACTTTTCTGACGTCGAGAAACTCAGAGGTACCACGGCGGCGGAAGTAATCGACAAGATATCTGCTATCTTCTCGCGATACGGCATTCCCAACCAAGTTTGCACCGACAACGGGCCTCAATTTGCATCGCGAGAGTTCGCGTCCTTCGTGCGCCGATATGACTTCGAGCATATCACCTCAAGTCCAGAGTTCCCACGATCAAATGGCTTAGCTGAAAAGGGGGTACAGATCGTGAAGCGTATTCTAAAGAAAACCCAAAAGTCCCGGGGTGATGTATGGCTTGGTCTGTTGGCTTATCGATCTTCTCCCCTTGACAGCGGTCACTCACCCGGAGAACTACTGCAAGGTCGTCGCCTGCACGCCACTCTTCCAGAATACAACGTCGACGGAGGCATGCCCGTATGGAAACAGCGACAGTCTTCTCGAGGCAGGCCACTACCACCCTTGGAAGCCGGAAATGTGGTCCGGATCAAACATGGAAGCTGGTCACGCTGAGCGAAAGTGGTACGAGAGACTGCACCACGATCATACGTGGTAAGAACGGAAGACCATGGGCTCCTGAGACGGAACCGACAACACTTGCTGCGAACGGACGAAAACTTCAACGACAAGGTACGCCCCGAGGATAATCCGAACACCGACGCGAGGCCCCCGACGAAGTTCAGTGATGGACACCGCGGCAACATCACGCCGGACAACCCACTGGGGTGCCACCATGTGCCACCAGCTCAGCCAGAGGAAGATTATAGCGCCACCATTTCTCCAGACACTCCAGGAAGCCCACTGGTTGGCCTGCGCAGGTCAGGACGCCAGCGCAGCGAACCGAAGCGCCTTCACTACGGGCCATCCTTCCATCAAGTAAATGAGTGCAAAAGAAATCGGTGTTTTGAAAATGTGTGAAGAGAAGATGTAACAGACCGGACTATCTGCTATCAGCATTCGCCCTCGGCGATAGCGTCTCCTCCTCCTCTCCACCGTTTCGTGCGCTTTACGTTCCTTCCTTTTCTTTCTTTCCCCCTTCCCCACTGTGAGCGCGGCTCCTTAAGACCAGCAAATAAACGGCCAGGGGTCTTTCGTCATGGCGAGGCCCAGCCAAGTGTTCATCGTCGTCTTGTCTCTGAGCTAAACGTTACATGCAGTAGTACTTCCGATGCGCTTGGCAGCCAAAGCTAGTGGATTGCGGACGTTGACAATCTTCGCATCAATGTACGCCGAACCATCTTGCACGGGAATCCCTCGAATGACGCCTTTGCATTTAGGATGTGGTGCCGCTTCGTAGGCACTAACTTCATAGGTCTTGTCAGCGATGCGGATTTCTTTAACGCGCACGTAGCGATTAGCATTTTCTCTCTTCGGCGTGCTTGCTACTAAGATATTCTGTTTAATGTTGGGGCAGAGCGTGTCTGCTTGCTGTTCCGATGGGCTGATACCTGCCGAAGTTGAAATGGCTTCAGCGATTGTCGTTAGGCCAACCCTAGCGATGTTAAGACCCCCTCTGGGTCTAATAATGATGCGGATGTCGTTCTTTGGTAGGTGAGGCATTCGGCTTGCTCGAATTATTTTGTTCTTTACATTTTCTCTGTTGCTGGGCTTGTGCTCGTTGCGTTTCAAAGCGCTATATGACGGCACACGTTTGGAGCCTTCATTTTTGCTCGGCGACACGACGCGGTCTGCCAGCCTTGGTCTGGCGTGATTTCTTCAGGATCAATGTCTTCCCCTGTCACTTGGTACTCCATCGCTCAGCGAGACAGTGCGGCTACGGGGTGCGCAAGCAAGCACGCGCCACGTTAGAGCAAAGAAGACACTCGTCAGGGCTAGCTGTCGGTGGGCGAGCGACGATGGCGGAGGCGAAATAAAATGCAAGAAGCAAGCACTCACTGCGCCCAAATCGTGTCGGCAGAGTCTTTGTGTCTTCTGAAATATACTGAATTTGTAAAAAATCTGGTCTGAATTTTTCGCCACATTACCTCGTCTTTCTTACTGAGCCACATGTCCACTCCCGCGTACACTTGCCAATTCAGCATGTTGTGGGTTGTGATTTCAGTATATTTGCGCATATACTCTCTTCTTTTTGTACGTTCGGTAACTTGGGATGTTCCGGCGGTGGACTGGTAGGTCAGACTTGGGGCGACCGAACGAGGCTCGTTGTTCCCTCAAAGTCCCTAATGAGTTAGTGCCCGGACGAGCAGAACATTTTCTCTTTGTCCTCCTACCGTGTTGGATATACGGGTGGCAGCCTCCGTCACCCTTCTCGATTCACAAGTTCTCACAGCGTTCTTGGAGTCACTGATAACCACCCAGACTTCCTTTTGTGCCGGAATAATTTTGTTCTTACTCAAGCACAAACAATCTGTTTTTTTTTCAACCCCACACAAATTTAGAAAAAGGACTACTGGCCACGTTCGTTTTACAGCCTGTCGTTTTCTTAAAGTTCAACGACTCGTAGCACAGAAAAAGTAGGACACAGTCCATATGCCAAGATAGCATTATCTTAGTGCAATCCTTGATATTGATTATTTTCAAGATCAAAATTGGAATATTGTGTAATGTATTTTTATTCCCGAATAAGAAAGTGTACTTGGTAAAGTACAGTGATTCGTAATGGGCTAATCTGCTCCTTGCTTTTCAGTTTATGTCGTTGCTTTTTTTTAAGTGTAGGTGAATACCAGTTCTCGCCATTCTATGGTCACCTCATTGACTCGTGCCAAGTACTTCTGTAATTAGTACAATTTTTGTGTGTAATACACGAGTTTACTGAACGACGCAAGAGGTTTTTAGCATTGGCCTGCCGGGGGCGAGTTCCTGGGGTGGGGACTAGACCGTTGTATAACTTTGAGAATACATCTGGGGCTTTGCAAGGCCAAACACCTTTATGATTACAAGGCACACGCCAGTAGGAAACTATAACTTACCTTTATTCATAGGTAGCCAAAATAACTGTAGCTCAAACATACTCACTCAAACAAGATATGTTTTTTTCTTTGGCCTCACTCGGACTGAGAATAACGAAAACTTCAGCTGAAGTGGACTCGCTGAGACTCAGACTTTTGAAACCTTTGCTCACCGGGCTCTCTCGTGCTGCCGCTACCAGAGCTTTAGACTCCATCGGACTCCAACTTGAAAAAAATTTTTTTTCAGCCAGATTCAGTTGGGCTGCCTCAGACTAACCGAAGCTTATTTTTCTCAAATGGATTCGTCCAAACTAATAGCAACGGATGATTTCATCAGCCGGACTCACTCGGTCTCAGTCTCAAGGCTGAATCTTAGTATCAACGAGTCAACTCATGGGTTATATTGCCTACGATTGGTAGGAGTTGGACTAGGTGCCACAAATTGTATAGGAGGTGCTGATGTGGTAGCGTTTGTCAGGTTCATCGTGATTTGTAGGATAAAAGCTTAAGCTCAGAAAGTATTCTTGCCTCTCAGTGGCTATTCCGATAGCTTGTGGCTTTCAAGTCGTTGTCACAGTTAGGGCTTGGCTCCCAACTTGTCGTGCTTGTGCGGAACATAAAAGAACCAGCAACTCCCCCAGTGTAACTTGGTATTGACGGGGAAAGGAGCAATCGCTGCCCGTAAAAGACAAATTCTTCATTGGGTGATCTTGTGCCCAGAAATATAATATCACCTAATGTGCGACAACATAGGCGCAGATGATCGTCAGTCGTCGAACAGTATCGTCAGCTGTAAGGAGCGTCACTATTTTTCGGGTGGCATCAATACCTACTAGCATTATTGTGTGTCCCGTTGGTATTACAATGAAGCGACATTCTCGTTGGGAGCGTAGTATTATAAGAGTCTAAAATATTTAAGAGCGTTTTCATATATTGCGGCTGGGCGTGCACCAGGCGGTGGTTACATGTCTTACGCGTCAGTTTTACAGTATTAGGTAGAATGTGACGCGTGGCACAACGGCTTTGAAAAAGTCACTTTTGTAAAACCGAGTCACTCTTGTTTAATGAAAATATGGAATTATATACAGACTTGTATACGGTGCGCAGGCACATTGATCCACCATGCTACTGCGAGGAATAAAGCAGTATGTGGAAAATCACGCTGAACGCTGAAAATCATTAGGAATTCACATGTGCTTGACACCATTCTGCAATAACCTTTCCAGAATTACTAAACAGAAAGATGATTTGTTGGAACGACCGGTGATGGGAGTCCGCTTTGCTCCCGTGCAAAACACGAACAGAATCAGTGAGGAACAATCCACAGTTTAAGCGAAAATGGCTGTTTATATTTAGCCAATGGTTCATCTGACTTTCTTTTTTATACTCGCAATAATAATGCCCACGTGATCGCGCATCTGTGTGATTGTTTGTAGCGTACATATGTGATTATGTTTGAGATTATGTTTGAGTGCTACGTCTTCTTTCAGCAACAAAAAAACTCTGCAAAGCTGCTTGTCTCTATGCACATATAAAAAAACCGAGTGATGCCGTTTTCGAGTACCTTAGGCAAAAAGTGTGGCTCTATATCTACGAGCAATCGGTAAACATGGAGGCTATTATTCTGTATCTTCTTTTACTGGAAGCCTTCAGCAGCATCGCACTGTAAGTAATCCTTCTAAATAATTAGCCTTTTACTATTAAAAATTGGGTACCTTCTCAATGGCGGCACTAAGCCTGAAGGGAGTGCGAAGCTGGGTGGCCTTGTCTCACTTTATTTTTCTGTTTTTTTTTTTCTTGCTCTATATCATTCTCTTTTTTGCTTTAATTGTAATATCCATTATATGAACAGTCTGGCTGGTTTTTGCCGTCACCACCACCACCACCATCATTCACCGTATATGTATACGTATTCATATATATAAACAATCGAGAAAGAAAAAAAGCCGCCTGCGCTCGGCGCCAAGCTCGTCGCGATGCGCCGATGCGTGCTTATCCTTTGGTGAGGAGAATCGTTTGCCTTCGGCTTTGAATGGAATGATTTCGCCAGTTGTAGGGCCCACAAAAATCACTTCGGTTTCTGCGCAGGCCCCATTTGTGAAAAGAGTGCGCATTTCATGCACAGCGAGGTATGACAACTGGGACTTTAGTTAGTTTGCACTCACCTGTACCTGTTCATAAATGCGAAGCATTTCTTAGTGAACTTCGGTTACTTTGAGTCTATCTATCTATCTATCTATCTATCTATCTATCTATCTATCTATCTATCTATCTATCTAGCCGTCTGCGACATTTAGCTTTCTTGGCCGTCTCAATAATTGTATAGATACCAAAATTGGTATGCATAACATGGCTGTATGACGAGTCTAATTGACTAGTCATACCAGGAAAATGAATTCATTTGATTTGATTTGTGGGGTTTAACGTCCTAAAACCACCATTTGATTATGAGAGACGCCATAGTGGAGGGCTCCAGAAATTTCGACCACCTGGGGTTCTTTAACGTGCACCCAAATCTGAGCACACAGGCCTACAACAATTCCGCCTCCATCGGACATGCAGCCGCCGCAGCCGGGATTTGAACCCGTGATCTGCGGGTCAGCAGCTGAGTACCTTAGCCACTAGACCACCGTGGCGGGGCTTACCAGAAAAATCATGACACGTATTTGATGAATGTCATAATTTACATTTCATGGTCTTGCTCCTCTTGCGGTGGTTTTCTTCACATGACATATTGAAAAACTGGTATGATATGACATGACTGCGTGGCGAACGTAAGTGACAGAACGTGTAAATAATTACATGCATGTTATGACTCTCATCTTAAGACTTTCATGACTACATGCCACGCTCATGGTGCGCTCGCGGTCATTTTGTTAGCTTTACGTATAGCAAATTCGGTACTACAAAACGTGAATGGATGAAGAAGGTCCAGGACTGGTGAAAACACAATAATGATGAGACTGCATCACTAATAACATGACTTCATGCCACGCTTATGATACGTTAGTGGCCATTTCACTAGTTTTACATATACGAAATTTGGTGACGTCGAATTCTATGGCTGGTGCAAACATTATATTCATGACATTAGTTTCATGTAACAACATGACAACATACCACGCTCATGGTGCGCAACCAGCCCTTTCGCTGGCTTCACATATGTCAAACTTGGTATTACGTGACGTGAATAAACAACGAACATATATGGTACGTCCAAGTATGATAATCATGGCATGCGTGTGATGAAAAACATGGCTACAAGCTACGCTCCTAGCGCGCTCACAGCCGATTCCCTAGTTCGACATATACCAAATTTGATATCACATGACGTGAACAGACGACGAAAGCAAATGACATGTCCAAACATAATAATCATCACATGCGTGTGATGTAGAACGTGACTGCATGCTACGCTCATAGCGCGCTCGCGGCCGTTTCGCTAGCTCTACATATACAAAATTTCGTATCACGTGACGTGAATCGATGACGAAGGTAAATGACACGTCTAAGCATGATAATCACCATATGCGTGCCATTTTAAACATCAATACATGATACGCTCATAGCTTGTTCGCAGACGTGGTCGCAGCTCCACATATACAAAATTTGGTATTACTTGACGCGAAGAGGCGACGAAGGTAAATCACACCTACAAACTTGATAATTGTGGCAGGGAAGTCATATACGGCAAAATTTACGTCCTACTAGCAAAGTTGGGCTCATTTTAAATTGACATATCAACCTTCCTCATTCGTGCTTCGCATATTATTGATTCCCACAGTACGTAGGATCTGCCAAGTTTTATGTTTCGTGCGTCGTTTTTGTTTAAACAGCGCGTTACGTGTCGAGTGGTAAACGTTGTTAGTTCGTTCTCGTCCTGTGTGTGCTGTTTTCATGCGTCATTTGTGCGCGAGAATTGTGCTGAGTGTTTCGATTTGATTGTCGCTCTCAACGTGACAGTCATCCAAGTTCTTGTCTCATTCATTGCTTCGCCCTTGCGGCGAAACTATGTCTTTTTCTGCATTTTCGTCGCGATTTATCACCACATCTGTCATTCTCTCTCGATCTATGTCAGTGTCTTTCTCACTCTTCAACTTCTATATCATCTGTGCACAAGTCCGCCACATTAAGTGCTCGTGTGGTATCTCTCTTCTGATATGCACAGCGGCGCTTTCATTTGGGGAAGCCGTTGTGGTGAGGTTCTTGTGAGTGACGTATCCAGTGATTGATCTTTGTCTCGGTAATCCGGCCTCCGACAGAGCTAAGATCAGAATTTGATATTCTCTAAAAAACAGGCGCAGTTCATTCATGCGAAAAAAATACCAGCACGATTCCACTGCATCATGAAAGGCACTTTTCGGTCATTTAACGTGCACTGAGGCTTGGCCTTCGGCATCCTACTGCTGGTTGTTCCCGAAACAACCAAGCAGCACTGATTCTAGAGCCAGCACGGCCTGCAGCATGGTCTTCGCAGTACCTGGTGGCATTGTTGCTAGGTGAGAGCGTAGAGCGGCAAACAGAACACGAACAATTCCGCAGTGTCGTGGATATTTTCTTCATGTCTATTTGTATTCTGCTCAGATTCTTGTCTCACTACGCTGTCATAGGTAGCTTGTGTAGAAATGTTCTGAGTAGACTTATAGTTGGCATGGCCTCCGTTTTGCTTGACTCGCACTTCCCGGTATTTTCAGGAAGCATCTTCTGGTTGCACCTCACATACATTCTTTGGACTAGTTGATATTCATTCTTTCCCAGATAGAGGAAAATCCTCAGATGATTGTGCAACTGACCGGGCAGTAGTTGGTTCAGTTGGTTTAGGCCCCGTAAGAAAGGCCTTTCGTCTATGCAGCGCACTCACTCGGAATGGGCACTCACTATAACTGACGGGATGGTCACTATTGCAGTTTGCGCATTTAAAGTCCGCCTTGCAAGTTTTGCTGTCATGTGGACCTCCACAGCGTTGGCATCGCAGCTGTCCTTTGTAGAATTTCGCCACGTCACCAGAACGTTGGCATTTAAAGCACCTTGGTGGTGGCTCTGTGTAATCATCGTAGTCATGTCGAGTGAAGTCAAGGTTAATAATCAGAGGTCGATCGGTGTTTGGAGTAAACACGAGTGCCACCGCGTCCGTGGGTCTAACTTTCCACTCATTCGTAGGAGAAACTTCTCTTCTATACAATCTTTCTGACGTGAATCACGCCTTGGGGTTTCGTGCATCCGAGAAGATCCGCCTCTGTGTACCACTTCAGAACACCTCTGATAGAGCAGGTGTTTCGCAGGTAGGCATTATGAAGGCGAGCACTAACTGCTACTCCCCACTGCTTGCCACACCTGAAAAGCACGTTCACTTGACCTTCAGTGGCCACGTGAAGTAGTAGCGAACCTGGAGCTGTGAAATAATTCCCAACTTGTTCAGTGTCAATCACTGATGTCACCGAGAATGTAGAGCAATAGGGTTCACCTGTCGTAAGTCTTTTTCGCTCTCTACAGGTGATATAATCACCGGAATCACACAGTTCTGCTTTTGCGGTGGCTTGCCGTCTTGAAGTTGCCGTTCTCCATGTACGACCAATCATATACCTTTTCGTCGAGTCCGAGTATTGTTGATGCGTCATCATCAGTTGTAGGTTCATTGGTGTCGCCACAGTTGAGTTCGCCCGCTCGTTGGTCTGGTCGTTTCGATGGCGTGTGGGATGAATCAGACATCTGTCCTGGTCGCTTACATGGCTGGGTCATGGCTGAAGTCCCGGAATCGGACCCTTGTTCCGATCACGTCTTTTCGGAAGGGGTCTGGTAAAAGAAAATCTTCTTGTTGCCACAGACGTCTTTGCGAGAATGACGGAAAATAACACAAATTAAAGAAAAATAAAAGATCGTGGTTAGATTTAGCTGCACTCTCTTCGCTCTTTTTGTTTCTGTGCTGCGTGCTGCTTTTTATTTAGTTGTGTTTGTTTCTTTCTACATCACTATTTCTCTCTTTCTCTTTCTATTTTTCTATTTTTATATCCTTCCTCTGTTTCTTTATGTTTCTTTCTTTCTCATTGCTTCTATTTCTAGCTTTTATTCTCTCTTTCGACCTCTGTGCTCGCTTTGTCAACGATCACATTTCTTGCCTTCCACGCCGGACAAATCGTGTTCAAAGAGGAAAACAGACAAAAAAGAGAACGACGAGAGTGTATGTTTTTTTATGGCGATACTACTTTGTTGTTCGCATGGCACTGACTAACAGTCGGCCTATACAACTCTGCAGCAAAGAAAAAAATTTGTACAATCTACCCACTGTGAAAACTTATGTTTTCACAGTGGGTAGAACTCATCAGGCAAGAAGGTGCATTGTGTCTTCTTTTGAAGCAGTGTTGTATGCGTTACCATAAAACGGAACCAGATACGTCCATCGGTACGCTGAAGAATAAGGAGTGGTTTGCCGCCCTGCATTACCCTAAAAAATATATAAGCAGCGGCAGCTACGTTGTCGATCGAGGCGTGCATGCTTGAGGCCCATTGGCTTAGGCTTAGGCGTATGTTAAGAAACCCGAAGTGGTCAAAATTTCATGAGTCTACCAATACGGCGTCACTCTTAATTACATCACGCTTTGAAACATTCTACGCCAGCAATTATTATTGGTAGCAAGGTAGCTGGAACTATTGCCAACCCATTTAAGCAAATCTGACGCTTTTCGCCCCACTGCAGTTTTCCCTGTTGAACAAAAAAAACACACGTGTGGTCGCTTTGTCAACACTTGATGGTCCGAGACCAGTCTGTCGTGGCAACAAAAGAACATCTGGGCAGGTCGGCAAAAAAGGCTCTATAAAAGGCAAACAAATTTTGTGTAAGGTGGCGAGCAAAATTGCATTAAAAAGTAACTAGTGACGTGACACCGCAATACCGCTTAGAACTCCGAAAGAGGAACGAGTACGTAACCAAGTTGCTGAAAAAAGTAACAGGTTACAGGTAACACCTTTACTCTACACGCGTTGCCGCCAGTATTGCTTTGAAGCATACATTGCGAGGGGGATCAACACTTTTTAATTATAAAAATGAGTAGCCCACAGCCCAACGCGCATTTAAGCCAGAATGACTGCTCTGGTAGATGTAACATGGTGGCCTATATTACAATGACTGCTCAGGTAGATTTAACATGGTGACCTATATTGCGATGTAACATCGGTATGCCCGTTCGACTACAAACATTCCTTTTGTTTAAGAGACATCGACACTGTGGCACAATGACGTGTATATCGCAAGCAGTGTTCAGTTGGGCGTACCTGTGTGGTCCGTGAGCGATACCCTATAGTAGCGGGGACGCCTGGCGGATTTCATGGCTGACGATTTCTTCGTCCCCTATGTGCTCTATTCGATGACCGCTCGCCAATCAGGGCACCATCTGTGAACTTCTCTAACTGTCTCTTAATCTTTACGTCTCTCTCTTCCTTTTTTGATTCCTCCTTACCTCTTCGTTCCCTTGTGAACCATTTCTGAGGGGTCTCACTTCACTGGAGAGTGCCGTGTGGTTCCTTTTTTCTTTATTTCCTCTTAAAATCACGAGTCTCCTCACATTCCGAACACAGTAGCTTAAAAGCTAAGGGGGCTGCTCTCCTAAGCTTCTGGCAACAATTTGGATTCCCAATCTCGGCGCCCCCATTTCTCTTGAGATGAAATGCTGAGACACCCTTGCACTGACAATGAGTTTACGTTAACAAAGAGTACGTGGTCAAAATAAATTCAAAACCCCTCACTGCGGTATTTACAATAACATAAATCTAGTGCCATGGATACATAGTGCTAGGCTCTCCACGTTCTTACGTTTTTCGGTGTGCTCCCCGCACTGTTGTCTGCACCAGTGCTACCCAAGGAGCGCATTATGGCATTTTTCAGTGCCGATAACCCTCAGTGGCTTGCGCACACAAGCTCTTCAGTTCAGCGGCACTCTCTCAGCACGAGATTGGCGAAAAAATGAAAACGAAGAGTTCTTCAAACAAAGCAGGAACGCGTGGACCCGGCGTTAGTGTTCGAGGCTTTAAAGGTGCTTAAAAAATCATGCCTCCAATACCTTTCCTGGTCACATATATTCCACCGAAATTTCATATTGGGGCCTGCACAGCCGCTGGGCCCGTATGTGGGCATCAGAGAGGCAGCGGTGTAGTAGTTCACAGTGCTCATCTAAAATACAAAACACAATAAAGTGTGCCTGTTAAACTTGGCTATATCTTCGACGGCATATAACTTTCAAGAAAGTTAGTGGAAGCTCTAAACAATGTAATTTAGCACCAAACAAGGCTTCGGAGCTAGTAAGTTATGGCCAATAAATGCATTTTTTTCTTTTAACGTCTCTCTACTGTCATCTTTTATTGTCTTTACCCTATTTCCCAGCAGAGGGTAGCCAGCCGGTCTAAGAACTGGCTAACCTCCGTGTTCTTCCTTTTCTACTTACTTCCGCTGTGTGATACAGCACTACCTTAGAAAAACATACATATAGAGCAAACACTCTAGTAGGGCCCTGTGGCCGAGCTACTATGCTGCTTTCAGCGCCATGAGTGTCTGGTAACACCCGAAAATGTCTTCAGCATGAATAAATTACCAAACCGTTTCTTTCTGATGCTGGGATTTGAGCCCGTACCTTCATGATTTGAAAGCGAATGCCTTTACCACTTGGCTATACACCTGCACTTACACACAGGGAATACACTTACAGTGAATCGAAACCACGTTATTGTGCACCTCTCATGCAAGACATACGCAGAAAGGCGTTTTCTAGTTCGACTTTACTGATTTTTGTGGTAAAGCATTGAACTTTCTCAGCGGGACAAAATGCAAAGCGGATGTGAAAAATTGTACGAATCTATAAAATATTTCTTTGGAAAAATTTGATGGCAAACTTGGGTATCAATTATCCTCCTTAGGCGGTTATTACATGTCTTGAGAAACGAGTAGAAGCGAGCGTGGGTACGCCATCTAGCAGTTGGTCAGGTCTTTTCTTGCTCTGCCGTGAAAAAGCTCGAGTGGCCACTCTTTCTGTAGTATATTTCTGTATGGCACTACTATAAAGCATTTTTCTTCCGCTTTACCAAAGCATAGAGTGCAAGCTATGGATGAAATAAAGTCCTTCAAGGGCTCGGGCGGATATTACTGGGCCGAAAAAAGCGCAGTGGTCGCAAATATCGATAGCCCATGTCAAGTCGTATGAGCAATTTTAGGGCACGTGGTTCTTCTATTCGAGGATATTTTAAAATACGCTGCATTTCTCTAACCAATAATTTTGTTTAATGAATTATTGCACCAAACTGAGCAATTTACGAGGATAAGTAAGCACTTGCTACTGCCTTTCTCTGGATACCAGGCTTTATTTTCTACTCTATACTTCACTGAAATTATTCAAGTCTAGATTTCACACAACATGGTCATAAATTTTTTGAAGGAAGCAGGCACAACGTCTTCATAGAAATATCTGAAATTAACACACAAGCAACCAGTTACACAGAAATACAGCACAAAAAATGTGTTGGCAAAATATTTGAGATCGAGAAGTTTCCACAATTGGAATTGTTTTCTTGAAGGCATTCAAGTCTTAAAGATCAGTCCACTTTTCGAAGTGTTGGTTCGAGTGCGCAAGCTTTGTAACGCATGTTTTTATCCCTAGTTTTCGTCTTCCGCTTTCTGTTGTTTTACAGAAATGAACTGTTTTGATATCGGTGACACAGATGTCACTATTTTCACTACATAAGCGTTACACACAGTTACACACAAGAAGCCAGCGTGAAGAATATGCATCAACACAGCCGCAGACACATAGAGAGTCGAGTCGTTTCTGAAGACGTAAGCGGCGTCGGAAGGTTCTAAATTTTAGCTATAGTTTTGTTATAATGTTTGCCATTCAATTCGATTCCCACTGGAATTTTACTATTTGGAGTATTTGAACTTCATGAAGGCATACACTGCCAACGTCCAATTGGAAGAGGCCCCTACATATTTATTTATATGTTCACCCCATCAAACTTTCGAATTACGGCAAAGCTGCCTTTTTGACTCTGCTAAGGCAGCTAATGTATCGACTGGCGCTGGGACATAGATAGTATTCAAATAAGGGGCAGAGGTGAAGTTAAATATTGCCATTCTGGGCTCTAAACTTTGGCAGGAAACACGTAGAATCTTACTTCGAAAATATTTATCATTAAAATTTTGAGATGTTCTTATACGCTGAAGTTTAAGAAGCAAATTGGAAACTCTGGACTTGCCGGGTGCATGCCTTTGTCAGCCATGTTATTCGGGCTTGCGCGGATATGGAAGGATGAGAAGAGGCTGAGTAAATAGCAACTTTGCCTCTCACATTTACTGTGTAAACGTCACATTGGTTGCACCAAATAATGTGCATAAGCACAATGCTGTTTCTCTATGGCCTCATTTTTGATGAGACAGCAGGTACAGCACTCGTTTATTGCTTCACCAACCTCGCCGAAAATGCTTTCCTGTTGCTGTCTCGTAACAGCATCCTTAAAAATGTTCTCCATCTCTTTTTCTCTAATTGTGTGTGGAACTACTAAAAAAATATACGCAAAATAGTTGACAAATGTTTGACTCGATTCACTCTAACACTTCAATAATGAAATTTGAATCAAACCCATAGCTTTTCTTTTCGTATAGCTCTACAAAAATAGTAAACATTAAACAGACAAAATGCATACAAATATTACGAAATCTAGAACGTACAGGCTTTTTACGAAAGATGTAAAATGTAAACCGTCAAGAAAGTATAACTGGGACGTTTTTGAGGAGCCACCTCGAGATTTCGAAGCGAATGTGGTAATAACGAAAACGTTCTGCCATTACTTAACACAGTGTTTTATGAAAGTGGCAGTGGCTCATGGGTGGGAGGCGTACCGCTTAATTTCGGTACAGGGGGGGGGGGGGGGGGTGCTCATCAGACTGCATGTCTGAATCATCTTCTCTTTCACAGTTGCGGAGTTGCGCCTGCCGTTGGTGTAGGGCTTAATGAAGCTTGCACGACTAACGTAAGGATAAATTTTATATATTATACAGCATAATAAACGTGCCAACACATGCATTCCTAAAATAATCAGAAAAAGGAAACTCATTATTTTGCTTACTCTCTTTAAAATATATATTTATGTACAGACAGTGAAATTGAGCTAAGTACACACATTCCTTAGCTCAGTAATTAAACATGCTACGTTAACTTTTTTTTATTTTATGGAGACAGCTGCTTGGTTTAAATGAGAAAATTGAAACTATCGAAGAAATTGAAATTGTGATCCACAAATTAATCTCTTATTTTTACCTTTAACAGCCGAAGACCGAACTATTTGTACAATTCTCACACTCAGTGCATCAAAAACATGTAAATATAGCCTTTAATTACAACCAATCTGCACGTGCACCCTATCCGGCGCCTGATTGTTCACTTCAAGCGACATAAACGGTTTACACATGAAGCTTTAGTAGAGCACAAGCACAGTTCAGTGAAAAGTTACATTATCTAGTGCACCGTCAACAGCAGATCCATCGCCACAGTAGCCCTTCTTAAAGAAAGCGACAGAATATAGTAAAAAGAGTGTAAGACAGGGAGACAAAAGAAGCAATGACAAAAGTCCGGAAAACTCTAGAAGGAATGCGAATAGGCAAAGCCACTGGTAAGAATAAGGTAACAACAGACTTCCTGAAAGATGGGGGAAAAAACTTGTTAGAAAAACTGGTCACCTTACACACGAAGTGTCTCTTGACGGGAAGAGTACCAGAATGTTGAAAAGATGTTAACAAAATCTTAAAGGAGCCCTGACACCCTATTTGGAAAATTGATATGCTTGTGTGGTTTGATAGTCCTGCATGCGGGGCCACTTCTGAATGATTATTAGTGGTGAGCGCTGCCTGCAACATAATTTATTTTGGTTTTAAAGTAAGGGTGCGTGTTCCTCTGAATATTTAGGTACAATCGACGATTTCTGCAGTTTCGCGTAGACAAGGAATCCTCTTGTGACGTTTTTGAGGTCAAAAACATTTTCGGGGCGTGCACGATACCCAGATTGGCACTCGGGGAGGATGGATATTTGTCACCTCTCTCACTCTGTTGTCGGGTAGTTTAGGCTGCATACGCCAGGGGTACTTTTCTTTTTTTATGAGGGAGCCACGCTCAAAGCCTCACATCGCTGCATTCTTTACCACCCGCGAGTTCCCCTATTTGAAAACAGTCTGTTTCAGCGTCACCAAAGCTTGAGCGCACGTAGTCTCAGATGCTGCTCCGCAGTGGGGCGCTAATTTCTTATGGTATTTAGGCGGGCATTTTTCTGCAGTTTCGCGTAGACAAGGAATCCTCTTGTGACGTTTTTGAGGTCAAAAACATTTCGGGGCGTGCACGATACCCAGATTGGCACTCGGGGAGGACGGTTATTCGTCACCTCTCTCACTCTGTTGTCGGGTAGTTTAGGCTGCGTACGCCAGGGGTACTTTTCTTTTTTTATGAGGGAGCCACGCTCAAAGCCTCACATCGTTGCATTCTTTACCACCCGCGAGTTCCCCTATTTGAAAACAGTCTGTTTCAGCGTCACCAAAGCTTGAGCGCACGTAGTCTCAGATGCTGCTCCGCAGTGGGGCGCTAATTTCTTATGGTATTTAGGCAGGCATTTTTCTGCAGTTTCGCGTAGACAAGGAATCCTCTTGTGACGTTTTTGAGGTCAAAAACATTTTCGGGGCGTGCACGATACCCAGATTGGCACTCGGGGAGGATGGATATTTGTCACCTCTCTCACTCTGTTGTCGGGTAGTTTAGGCTGCATACGCCAGGGGTACTTTTCTTTTTTTATGAGGGAGCCACGCTCAAAGCCTCACATCGCTGCATTCTTTACCACCCGCGAGTTCCCCTATTTGAAAACAGTCTGTTTCAGCGTCACCAAAGCTTGAGCGCACGTAGTATCAGATGCTGCTCCGCAGTGGAACGCTAATTTCTTATGGTATTTAGGCGGGCATTTTTCTGCAGTTTCGCGTAGACAAGGAATCCTCTTGTGACGTTTTTGAGGTCAAAAACATTTTCGGGGCGTGCACGATACCCAGATTGGCACTCGGGGAGGACGGTTATTCGTCACCTCTCTCACTCTGTTGTCGGGTAGTTTAGGCTGCGTACGCCAGGGGTACTTTTCTTTTTTTATGAGGGAGCCACGCTCAAAGCCTCACATCGCTGCATTCTTTACCACCCGCGAGTTCCCCTATTTGAAAACAGTCTGTTTCAGCGTCACCAAAGCTTGAGCGCACGTAGTCTCAGATGCTGCTCCGCAGTGGGGCGCTAATTTCTTATGGTATTTAGGCGGGCATTGTTCTGCAGTTTCGCGTAGACAAGGAATCCTCTTGTGACGTTTTTGAGGTCAAAAACATTTTCGGGGCGTGCACGATACCCAGATTGGCACTCGGGGAGGACGGTTATTCGTCACCTCTCTCACTCTGTTGTCGGGTAGTTTAGGCTGCGTACGCCAGGGGTACTTTTCTTTTTTTATGAGGGAGCCACGCTCAAAGCCTCACATCGCTGCATTCTTTACCACCCGCGAGTTCCCCTATTTGAAAACAGTCTGTTTCAGCGTCACCAAAGCTTGAGCGCACGTAGTCTCAGATGCTGCTCCGCAGTGGGGCGCTAATTTCTTATGGTATTTAGGCGGGCATTGTTCTGCAGTTTCGCGTAGACAAGGAATCCTCTTGTGACGTTTTTGAGGTCAAAAACATTTTTCGGGGCGTGCACGATACCCAGATTGGCACTCGGGGAGGACGGTTATTCGTCACCTCTCTCACTCTGTTGTCGGGTAGTTTAGGCTGCGTACGCCAGGGGTACTTTTCTTTTTTTATGAGGGAGCCACGTTCAAAGCCTCACATCGCTGCATTCTTTACCACCCGCGAGTTCCCCTATTTGAAAACAGTCTGTTTCAGCGTCACCAAAGCTTGAGCGCACGTAGTCTCAGATGCTGCTCCGCAGTGGGGCGCTAATTTCTTATGGTATTTAGGCGGGCATTTTTCTGCAGTTTCGCGTAGACAAGGAATCCTCTTGTGACGTTTTTGAGGTCAAAAACATTTTCGGGGCGTGCACGATACCCAGATTGGCACTCGGGGAGGACGGTTATTCGTCACCTCTCTCACTCTGTTGTCGGGTAGTTTAGGCTGCGTACGCCAAGGGTACTTTTCTTTTTTTATGAGGGAGCCACGCTCAAAGCCTCACATCGCTGCATTCTTTACCACCCGCGAGTTCCCCTATTTGAAAACAGTCTGTTTCAGCGTCACCAAAGCTTGAGCGCACGTAGTCTCAGATGCTGCTCCGCAGTGGGGCGCTAATTTCTTATGGTATTTAGGCGGGCATTTTTCTGCAGTTTCGCGTAGACAAGGAATCCTCTTGTGACGTTTTTGAGGTCAAAAACATTTTCGGGGCGTGCACGATACCCAGATTGGCACTCGGGGAGGACGGTTATTCGTCACCTCTCTCACTCTGTTGTCGGGTAGTTTAGGCTGCGTACGCCAGGGGTACTTTTCTTTTTTTATGAGGGAGCCACGCTCAAAGCCTCACATCGCTGCATTCTTTACCACCCGCGAGTTCCCCTATTTGAAAACAGTCTGTTTCAGCGTCACCAAAGCTTGAGCGCACGTAGTCTCAGATGCTGCTCCGCAGTGGGGCGCTAATTTCTTATGGTATTTAGGCGGGCATTGTTCTGCAGTTTCGCGTAGACAAGGAATCCTCTTGTGACGTTTTTGAGGTCAAAAACATTTTCGGGGCGTGCACGATACCCAGATTGGCACTCGGGGAGGACGGTTATTCGTCACCTCTCTCACTCTGTTGTCGGGTAGTTTAGGCTGCGTACGCCAGGGGTACTTCTCTTTTTTTATGAGGGAGCCACGCTCAAAGCCTCACATCGCTGCATTCTTTACCACCCGCGAGTTCCCCTATTTGAAAACAGTCTGTTTCAGCGTCACCAAAGCTTGAGCGCACGTAGTCTCAGATGCTGCTCCGCAGTGGGGCGCTAATTTCTTATGGTATTTAGGCGGGCATTGTTCTGCAGTTTCGCGTAGACAAGGAATCCTCTTGTGACGTTTTTGAGGTCAAAAACATTTTTCGGGGCGTGCACGATACCCAGATTGGCACTCGGGGAGGACGGTTATTCGTCACCTCTCTCACTCTGTTGTCGGGTAGTTTAGGCTGCGTACGCCAGGGGTACTTTTCTTTTTTTATGAGGGAGCCACGTTCAAAGCCTCACATCGCTGCATTCTTTACCACCCGCGAGTTCCCCTATTTGAAAACAGTCTGTTTCAGCGTCACCAAAGCTTGAGCGCACGTAGTCTCAGATGCTGCTCCGCAGTGGGGCGCTAATTTCTTATGGTATTTAGGCGGGCATTTTTCTGCAGTTTCGCGTAGACAAGGAATCCTCTTGTGACGTTTTTGAGGTCAAAAACATTTTCGGGGCGTGCACGATACCCAGATTGGCACTCGGGGAGGACGGTTATTCGTCACCTCTCTCACTCTGTTGTCGGGTAGTTTAGGCTGCGTACGCCAGGGGTACTTTTCTTTTTTTATGAGGGAGCCACGCTCAAAGCCTCACATCGCTGCATTCTTTACCACCCGCGAGTTCCCCTATTTGAAAACAGTCTGTTTCAGCGTCACCAAAGCTTGAGCGCACGTAGTCTCAGATGCTGCTCCGCAGTGGGGCGCTAATTTCTTATGGTATTTAGGCGGGCATTTTTCTGCAGTTTCGCGTAGACAAGGAATCCTCTTGTGACGTTTTTGAGGTCAAAAACATTTTCGGGGCGTGCACGATACCCAGATTGGCACTCGGGGAGGACGGTTATTCGTCACCTCTCTCACTCTGTTGTCGGGTAGTTTAGGCTGCGTACGCCAGGGGTACTTTTCTTTTTTTATGAGGGAGCCACGCTCAAAGCCTCACATCGTTGCATTCTTTACCACCCGCGAGTTCCCCTATTTGAAAACAGTCTGTTTCAGCGTCACCAAAGCTTGAGCGCACGTAGTCTAAGATGCTGCTCCGCAGTGGGGCGCTAATTTCTTATGGTATTTAGGCGGGCATTACAAACTGATGCAAAATTGGTTTGAATTAACGTCGCTAGCATTGGCCATGCGACGTGTTAGAGCATTTACAACATAATTCCTGCTTCACCCGATGCAAAGCTACAATTACTGGAAAAATTTCGCAAACATCGCTTTCGCTTTCAGGGGTCCTTTTTTTCATAAGAAATTGCACGTCAAAAACATGAGGACTTACTTGCTGATCAGCTTGCTCTTTGTCGTGCACAAGCTTTTTACAAAGGTAAATACTAACAAAATTAAGGTGCATTACAATTCATTCAACCAGAGGATCAAACTGTATTTTGTACAGACTACCCAACAATCGACGACATTCACACTATTATTCAGGGGATGAAGAAATCAAAAGAATACACCCAATCACTATGCATAGCCTGTTGTTAATTGTAAGACTTCCCGCGCGAATAGTGCGCGCATCGCAGGACTGAGAACGACGACGAAGAAAACTTCAAGGAAATACATACTCCTTTCCCACAAATGATCGGATTTGCTTATCTTTCATTTGGCGCCTTTGAACACCGGAGCATGGTTTTCACACATATTCGTCATATATTACGAGAAGGCATTTTATTCAGTATCGATGTCAGCAGCCATGTCAACACTGCGAAATCAGGACGTTGACAAAGCATATAAAAACATCCTGGAAGAAGTCTACAAGAAAACACGACCTCCCCAAGTCTATTTACCGCGTGCTCACAGGGGATTTTCATTCGTCTACAATGGGAAGAGTTGGAGATAAGAGTTTTTGAAGAGCACCTCAGTAACTTGCCTTTTGCCGATAATAATGAATTGCTGAATTGCTGAGTAACTCACCAGACAAATTGGAAATCATGATTACTGAAATAGACAAGGAGGGCAGAAGGATATATGTTAAAAAAGCTGGTTACGTGTTAAAAAGCTGCTATCTGCCCGAAGCTGGTGAACGGCAGAGCGTCCGAATATATCTTGGAGTCTAATCTTCAGTGCTGGCCAAGTAGTAGACTCTTATTCATGTATGTGGAACCGAGATTACTTCTTCCTGCCATCATCGTACCTCATCGCTTGTTTTTTTTCCTGAGAAGTTTAGTAGGCAGGGGCGTACTAGCTGGCTTGCTCAGATCAGCCTCTCTGCCTTTTATTATACATAGCCTGATTCGTTGGAAGCCAATATTATTTTATTTAATAAATAATAAAATATAACGGCGATAGGAAGCAGTTCAGCCATAAACAAGGCATATTGCAACGTAGAACTTCCTGGACTATTGTGTTCTTAAACAAGAAAAAATAAAAGCTGAGAGTCAATGAAGAAAACTAGCGCTGATTTAACGAAGACACCAGAAGAAGGCACACAATACAGGCGCTAAGTTCTAAAATATTGTTTATTGCAGCGAAAGCTGTTATGAGATCGGAACTCGGGTCACGCGCAGTTTTGCGCCGCAGCCACCGCCGCTGCCAGCGTCTGTAACCACATCGCACGAAATTAGAAAAAAAACTAGCACCAATGACACAGTGGGGTTCGAATCCGGTTCCGCTGGATTCCAGCCCAGTATTCAACCACTGGTCGACACCGGTGCTTGACACTCGTTGCCAAACCTGCCTTAGGCAGGCTTGATGTCGGGAAAGCAATCGCGTTAATACGACACAGCGAAAAAACAACCAGTAGTCGCACAAAGCGAACAGAGTGATGAGTGGGTCGTTTAATGGTCCAACCTATAACAAAAGCTTGTTCTTGTTTTCCTAATCACTGTGGCGCATACCCACTTCAGCCATAATTCCTTATCGTCGTCAGCCACTGCATGAATAGTTGGCACAGAATTCCTTGCTAGTGTTTAGCGGATAGCACGTTTCTCAGAAGAATGGCAAAAATAGCATAGCGAATGCCAGCCAACTACCCAGAAAAATTTATTATTATTGCCCTAGTGGGTACCAAGCAAGTGTGCTTGCAGTAGCTACCCGATGAGTGTTTAAAAAAAGGCTCTGAAAGGCCACTCTTCAACTTTTTGCTGTGACTGTGCTGCGCCTTCCGCACAGGCCTGCTGTATCTTTTTTTTGACACGCTTGCTTCTATATATCTTTTATGACGCCTAATGGCGTATGATGCGTAAAAAGTTTAATTGCTCAAAAGAGAGCTTTTTTGTCTTATGGTAAATGATGAAGTGCTGACGCACATTGAACCGAGGAATGAGAGAGCCTTAGCCTAAATATTCTTTCTTGTTAGCTCGTGTTCATAAAAAATGCAATTTTGTACTAAGTGGCACCAAGCCTAATGCCACAGTAAGACTGTAAGCTTTCTCATTTCTCTTATTTACCTATTTATTTATTTATGTATTTATTTATTTTTTATTTATTCATTCATTTGTCATTTATTTATTTACTTCTTGCATCCTTTTTTCTTTCTGTTGATTCTGTGTCTTCATGTAGCTTTTCTTGTTTCTTCGCGTTTCTATTTATTTCTCTTTCTGACTCTTTCTCCCTTTCTTGCTATTCCTTTCTCTATTTTCCTATCTTTTTTCTGCTAGCTTCTCTATTTTGTCTTGTTTCTGTTCATTCACTTCTTTCTGTTATCGTATTGACTCCTACCTTTTCCATCTTATTTGGTGTGTTTATTTCTGTACGTTCCTGCCTATCTTTTTCGGTATCATTTATTTATATTTGGCAGAATATGAAAAGGCAGGCTACGATAAAGCTGCCTATCCCATGTACAGGAGAAGTAATGTACATGAGAAGCACACAAACAAGAAAAATACCAATAAATTAGGAAAAAACTAATAAAAACACTATGTGCATACGATATACAATATAGGGCTTGTAAAGCATGAATGAGCCCTTTATGTATGGTCTTAGTCCAGTTCATATATCAAGGTCACATTGCAGTCCGTACAAGTAGCAAGGTATAATATCAACTAAAGAACGTTCATTAAATTTCATTTGTGTTGATCAAAAAATTGTGGAGGGTGCTCATTGCGTGCCTTTGTCGGGATGTGGCAACGCTCCAATAATTTTTCTAATCGTAAATGGTCATCTGCCGAGTCGATCCAAGTAATCCATCAGTTAGGCGCGTTGTTGATCATATTGAGCACATTCGATAAGAATATGCTGCTCTTTGATGCATCAACATGATCGCAGTGATCGCAGTGCGGGGGCGTTCTTTATGCGGCATAACAAGTGCACTTTTTATTCCGCATACGAAGTGCAAACCTCGTGAGGTGTGAATAAAACACAATCACTGCACCGTGTACCGATTGTACGCGGTGCAGTAGTGTGTCAAACGGTCTATAGATCTTCTGATCAAGTGAAAATTGGAGAGAGGGATTCATTTGACTTTTATCAAATAGATTGAAGATTTTGTATTTTCGTCAAAGCAAGCGTCCTTGCACAATAGAGGCATATTTAGAAAGAACCTTTTTTTATTTCTGGGAAATAAATGGGTCCTGGTGTCAAGTCACATTTTTGTGTGTGCTGCAGTGGCTAATTTGTGCTTGTCCAGATAACCTACAGTATTTGATTTCAATATTTCATGTATGATGCCATTATCTATGTGAAAATAAAAATCATCAATCATTTACAGCGCTCCTTTGGAGTCCAAATATATTACACAGTTTTGCCTTTGCTGGCTTTCTACATTGAAGTTTGAATCTTCCAATATTGCGACAAGCACCGCTGCTGTAGACAACGTCTTCCGAAAAAGACGGAAATCTTTTTCTATTTTATATGCTAGTGTATGAAAAGCCGTAGTCAAAGTTTCGTTCATTGTAGAGCCATCCGTGATAAGAAATGTAAAATGGTCTCCAAAATGACACATTTGTTGAAGCATTAGAAATTTGTCTTCAAGGTAGTGTATCAAGGATTTTTTTCCTATCCCGTTGATGTCCAAAGTGACTAGAGTTGATGCAAGCTGCCAAGGAGAAAAATTGATGCCTGCAAGCAACAAGTATTGTTTTTGTTGAAGTGCCACCTCAGAAGGCGGCAAGGTGTCACCAATTCAACCTTTTCTTTGAATAACATTTTTATGAAATGGATGGGCATAATGTCTGTGATAATCGGAGGAAGTGGCGGCAGAGTTATTAAATGCGAAGAACTTGAATGGGCGGTTCTCTTGCTTTTGCGATTACGAGGCCACTGTAAGTTGAGCGCGGTAAGCCCAGACAAATACGATGACTGCGGGCTACGATGTTGTTAAGACTACGCTCATTTGTCTGAGACATATTTTGCATCGCTGGTAATGCATATGTGATGGCTTCACGAACGAGAGCTCTAAGAACCTTCAGAAGTTATTCTGAAGTGCCACGTCATTTGATTCCTGTAAAACATTGGGGTACCCTTGAGCTTCGCCTTTAAGAGTTGAACGCGACAGCGAAATCTGGCCCCTAGTGCGCTCCTGAACCACTAAGTGCATACTTATTATTATGTTGTGTTACTCATACACACACACGCACACACGCGCGTGCACACACGCACGCAACCAGTAGATTGTACCAGCGCGCGAATCGTACATAATGGTTTTAAAGACGATAGTCTCTCTTGGGGACCTTCGAAGGAAAAATATTGCTCTGTCCAATTGTCTGTTTCCACTTTCAACGATACCCTAAAGTCCAAACAGCATCTAACGATTGCCTAAACCGCCAACCCTATCCGCAGCGCCCACCAATATTGCTCAAGATTCAGCGTTCATACTTGTGTGATTTTCAATTAAAAAGCAATTATTGCACATATCTAAGGCACTAGCCCCACAGTGGTGGTCTAGTGGCTAAGGTACTCGGCTGCTGACCCGCAAGTCATGGGATCGAATCCCGGCTGCATTTACGATGGAGGCGGAAATGTTGTAGGCCCGTGTGCTCAGATTTGGGTGCACGGCAAAGAATCCCAGGTGGTCGAAGTTTCCAGAGCCCTCCACTACGGCGTCTCTAAATATCATATGGTGGTTTTGGGACGTTAAACCCCACATATCAATCAATCTAAGGCACTAATATAACCCGTAAATGATCTGTGTGTATGCCTTTTTACGAGAAAAAGCACATATTAGTAATTCTAAGGACCGTAGCACTTATCACGCTGCGCTGAGGATGCAACGCTTGCACGAAAAAGCCAGTGTTTCCAACGCTTTGCAAAGATAGCACAGTGGTGTCACCTACCCGTCGCTTTGCGTTCTACGCCTTATGACCTCCAAGACGCGCTTTATTTTCCAAGATACCTGCCAGATAGCGCTCATGCCTCACACGTGACTTGACTTCATGCACCCGTTCGCTTCCGCTGCACGATCGAGGCACTTTGAGGCAGCGACTCCAGAATACCATTCACCCATTTTCTTGCGCAGAACATAAATAAACGTTTTGTTCACTCTCTCCAGACGCAAGACTATCGTCTTTCGGTGACATTTGCAGTATAACAAGCAGATACGGCCCCATTTTTTTTATCTAAAGCAAAAGTCGCACAGCCTTCAAAATTATTTCCACCCACTTGCCATAAAAGAGGGCACGGCCGCTTGGATCAGCGCGCGCCACGGACGCAAGACGTGCGCGCGCCGATCTAGGTGGCTGTGAGGAGGGCATAAAGAGTGTCACAATGCCTCCAAGATGGAAGCACATTATCTAGCGTTTGCTGTTTGTACTGTGGCTAGATTGGGAAAGTGTGATAAACGCGCCGGCTAACGCGTAACGCCTTGGGAGGAAACCACCAGATGGCGCTGGCACACGTTTGCACGAGAGTGCCAGTTCGGATGTCACGGTGGATGGACGTGTTTTTTGAGCGCTCCCGATCGACTGCGCAGATAAGTTTTTTTGCATGTTTTGGGCTTGTCCTTATAATTATAAGGCAGCAGTTGAAATATTCGTAGCACTTATTTTATCGTACGGCTTTTTCGGGGGCCAGTCACCAGGTATTTATTAGTTAGTGCTTGTGTGTGTTTGAAACTTTTTGTTGTTTTTTTTCTTTTGCCACCTCGTGCGAGAGGTGCGCGTACATTGAACACGCAAATTTTTGTAGTAGAGCTTGGACTTTCTTTTTTTCGTAGTGCAGGGCTTGAGTTTAGTAATTATCGAGTATTGGGACAATTGGTGTCAGAAAGACATGGTTAAAGAGACTGTAAAGTGTTCAGGATGTGGAGTGGGTTTGAAAGTGGACCCAAGCGTAGAAGTGGATGGAGAAGAGGCTGACGCGAAGTGTAGGCATTGTGAGGTCGAAGAAAAAATGAAGAAAATGATGGTTGCCCAGAGTAAACTGCTGATGAGAATCGCCGAGCTCGAGACTGCGTTGGCGACAGAGCAAGAGAAAACGAGGGCAATGGGAGAAATACTGAAGTCCGCCGAGTAAGCACTAGCGAAGCTGAACAAAGAAGCGGCCTACGGAGAGCAGTAGGGAACCGGCCACCAGAATGGTAGAGAAGGAAGAGCAAGCAAGTTCGGAAAAAACAGGTTTAGCCGGTTCCATTGTCCCAAAGCCCAGCTTCAGCGAGGTAGTGGTGGGGCTGGGAGGGGACAAAGCAGCTGGCGTCACAGGTGCAAGTAGCCCCCAGGTGCAGGACGCTCCAGCGGAAAAGTCACAGCATGCGAGAAACACCGAGGACTCGAATTTAAATCGATGCACAGAAGCCATAAAAGAGAGGGTAAGAGGTGACAAGAGGGTTGCAGTAGGGGCACTCCCAGGACGCAAGCTGGAAGCAGTCATGAGGCAAGAGAGCGCAAAACTCAAAACTACCGCTGATAGACGAAACCTCGTGATAATTTCAGGCGGTTTAAACGATGTCTTAAATGAAGACACAGCAGTACTAGCAACCACACTGGCGAAAGGCGTCGATGACATACGCGCCAATTCTCCTGAGGTACAGGTAGCGTTGTGCACAATACCGGAGGCACGGCCGCTCGATCTCCCCCTCTGGTGCGGCCCGCCGATTCGGCTCGCGAACAAAAGAGCGCGCGTGAAGGGGAAAGTTGACTGACAGGCCACGACGGCAGGTGGGGGCGCTGCATATCGGCGAAGAAATGACCCGTGCACCTGCTTGCACCGCCTCGCGCGAAGGTGGAATCTCGCTAATCCTCCCTGCTTTGCGACAGTTGTATCCTGCCGTCGTGCGGTCAGCATGCGATGCCTTTTTTTTCTCTGGACCTCATTTAGGTTTAGAAGTCCGTGGATGAATTCCAGTGCATACGATGCCTAAAAATTGTTGTGTGCCGCTTTGTAAGTCGAATGCTTCACGAAACCCGGAACTGTGCTACCACGAGCTGCCGTCCAAGGAAAACCTCCGGAATGCCTGGCTGCGGAACATTTCCCGCGAAGGGAGTGACAAGGGCAGCCATTGGGAGCCCAGCTCCAGGACTGTCGTGTGTTCGCTTCATTTCACAGCAGACGACTACAAGGTAGGAATGAAACGTAAGTTGCTGCTGCCAACAGCCGTGCCAACTCAGTTTCCGTCCTACCCAACCTACATGTTGCCTTCTAATTGCAAGGAGCGCAAAAGCTTTCTTCGTCTGCCACGTGGCGCGCACACGGAAGCGAGAATTTTAGGGAAACCGGCGTTAGTGACAGAAGAAAAAAAAAGAAAACGTCCTCGTCTAGAAGAACCTGATGCTGAAGGCACAGCCACTGAATACCAGTCACACGGCCACTCGATTTCCCCGTGCAAGGCACAAGAAAACGTAGCTTCGGGCGAGTCTACGGGTGGTAAGGAACATCTTGAAAGCGGATTAAAACATGAAGAATGCCAGACGACGTTCGACCTGGCTGGATATATAGCAGAGACTAAACGAAACGCACATCGCCTGGAAGTGAAAGTGCAGAGACTGAACGAGCGCTTGCAAGAACTTCAGAAAAACTGCGACGAATTCCGAGGAAAAGTTGAGGAATATGAAAAGAACCGTGCTGTGAAAGCTCTAAAGGCCCTTGCGACAGCCGCGCATGAAGGAGATAGGACTGCGAAATTTGTCATGGAACAAATTATCAACTTCGATAAGACGCGTCCAACGTGGCAGGAGCCCACGCTGCGGGAATGTGTACTGTGGAAGGCGACATCGTGCAAGAGCTACGATCATGTACGGGGGAGGAAGCTGCTGAAGCTGCCGTGTCGAAGCACCCTACAAAAGTTTGTCGGATCTTCCACAGGAGAGACGGGTGTAACAAGCCTGATAAGGGAACGGCTCCAAGTAGAGAGACAAGGCTTGCGGTCAGAAAAAGAGCCCTACTGCAGCCTTATCATTGACGAAATGTCAATACAGCAGAAACTGATCTATGATCGTCAAGTTGATAGAATTTTCGGGCTCGTTGATATCGACTGCGAACCTCAAGCTGGTGGTGCCACTGAAATAGCCAACAGGCTCCTTTGTTTTGTTTTGCGTGGGCTTTCCACGGCTTACGTGGTTCCCGTCGGATATTTTTTTACCAGGAACCTTAAACATGACCGGCTCCGCAGTCTGACGTTCAACGTGCTGAAAGCTGTTGAGGACGCAGGGTTTTTCGTTGTTCGTATTGTGACGGACAACCATCAGACAAACACCGCCATGTTTCGAGGAATGTCTGATGACAACACTCTGCAGCATGTTGTGCCGCATCCAGTACGAAAAAATGACCCCTTATTCCTTTCATTTGACCCTAACCACCTCATCAAAAACCTAAGAACAAATCTGCTAGAAAGAGAGATGTTTGACGGAACCGAAAAAATTAGAGGAGGCGTTTTTCTAAAGGCTCTCTATGAGATTCAGCAAAATTTGCTCGTCAAACCAGCGCGACTGCTAAGCCGATCTCACGTTGAGCCTAATAATCTAGAAAAAATGAAAGTGTCTCGCGCCACCTTAATATTTTCACCTGTCGTAATTAGCAGCCTGGAGTTCCTTCAGAAGAATCCGAAAGCTCACGAGAGGGCTTCGGAATTCAGGGACTGCGGATCGACAATCACATTCATGAAAATTGTTGGGATGTGGTATGACCTACATGACATATCTGGCTGGAAATCTAGGCAAAGGCCGTTTGTCACACGTGAAGACGATCGACTCACATGGCTTGAGGTAGACTTCATTAGCTACCTTGAGGACATCAAGCTGGAAAGCGCGAAGTGTCGAGCAAAGTCCCTCACTAAGGAGACGTATGAAGCAACCATCATGACGACAAGATCAACGGTTGCTGTTGTGGAGTACCTCCTGAATGACGTCGGGCAAGTATACTAACTTTTAAAGAAAGATGAATTGTTCAACTTTGATAACTAATGGCTCATTATGTTTTGGAAATGAGTTTTTCTATATAATGGTTTATTACTATTTTCAGCTTCAAGTACACCTTGACGCGGGCTCTCAACAGTGATCCTGTTGAGTCGCTATTCAGCTGCTTCCGCCAATTCAATGGCGGCAACGACCGAGTTGACGCCAGAACAGCTGTCTTCACAGCAGAGAAATTGCTAAAGGTTCGTTTAGCGTCATGCGTTTTGTTAGTGCAGAACGTAAAAGTCTCTTAATATGTGCAGGTTGGCATTTTAGAGGCAGCCAGAAGCGGCAATGCGCCCTCTAATTCGGAGTGCCAAACGGCATTGAGAGCTACGAAGAGTTTCCATGGAGCAAAAACTCCAGCCATTCCTGATGAAGCTCTTGCTGTGCTGTGGAAAATTCAGCACGTGATGAAGTACGATGAAGTCCCCGTCCTGTTTGACTTCACCGCGCTGGTTTACCTGGCAGGATATTTGGCTTTCGTTTGTGAAGAAAAGGTAAGATTTTGTTTGGCGACTACATCATCAGATTTAGCACGCACGCACAAAATGAAAACGCAATACATGGACTTCTTGACTTTGCAGGTAGCATGCCCAGCGTGCAAACTGCAGTTGAAAGGAAAAGCTTCACGCGAGGGTGCATACCAGTTTGTCTTCAGCCTTGACCAAGGAGGGCTCAGCTACCCCCGACCTCAAGTTGTCTGGTTGTGTAAGCTGGTCTGTACCTTCGCTGAAAAAGCGCTACACTCAGCAGAGATCCGTCGTTGTGGACAAATATGCAAGCTGCTCTCAAGTGCTGTACTTCCACACCTCACAAGCTGCCCTCTGATGTGGTGTTCCGCTTGCAGAGACCCGTACCACTGTGAAGAACTGTGTGAGCTCTTTATCAAGAAGCTGCTGAGGCCACTCTTGGCCAACTGGGCTGGAGATCTCAACAGCTCTCTAGAAAATATACTGAAACTTTCTCGAAAACCACTTTCCCGCAAAGTCCTCCGCTTGTGAAATCTGCCACTATGTACATTTGAGTATTAAATCATGCTTATTTCAGACTATTTACGAAGAATAATTACTGATAATTGTCCGATTCATATAATCCGGACATGTACGTCGCGGAAATGAATGCGCTCGGTAGCCGCATAAATAAAATATACATTAAGCCTCGGCTATTTAGTTGACATTAAAGTCGGAGCCACCACGCTTTAATAATCCACAATAACATTTTTAACATAATACTGCGTTGCCGTACGAGCGAGAGCAAGACGAGGATCGTGTGGTTCCTCGTTGCCTCAATGGGACAGCTTAAACCCGCCGCGTGCATCTAATTGAGCGCATGTATCAGGAACCATCTACCTCTGTTCCAGCTAAAGTGACTGCAACCTGTGCATGAGAGCGTCTGGAGTGAAGCATGCCAAAACACTGAGCAGAACCTCATGAAAGTACCCGCGCAGATAGCTCACTGTGGCTGAAGAGCGCTTTGAGAGAAACCCCCGCGTCGCCGATAGCTAGCGCCATAGCCAACGCGGCGGGTTGAAAGGGAACTAGCGCTCTCACAGGCGGAGAGGAGCATTCGGCGGGCCGCACCAGAGGGGGAGATCGAGCGGCCGTGCCGGAGGTACCAGTGCGTGATAGCAACCTGCAAAGAGTGGTTGTCAACGCAAACCAAGAGATATGACGGACGAGTCGCAAGAAAGGCTATGAGGTGGTGGAACTAAACAGAGAGGTGCATAGGTGGGGTGGTTTTCAACGAGACAGAATTCACTCTGATGGGCGGCTAGGTCATGAGGTGGGTTGGCGACTTGCAGGGCGCGCAGTAGGTTTTTTGGGGGGCAAGCAGGCCCTTCGGGGTGCAGGGTAGCTAGTAACGAAGAAAACAACCAGGGAGGCTCTTTGACAGTGGGTATGGACATATACGATTCGAAAGTGGCACCAGTATCTAAGATAGGTAGAGTCCGGGGCATAAATAGACGTAGCCACGAGCGCCGAGCCATTTCCGACATAGGGTATATTAACATGCCTGGCGGTAGGAACAGGCTGAAGTGGGAAGAGATAGAAGAACAGCTAAGGGAAAAGAGGCCGATGGTATACGGTATTGTAGAAACACATCTCAGGGGCATGGAACAGCCTCCGAACAATCCGGACTACGCGTGGGAATTTTGTAATAGAACAGAAGGCAGCAAAAAGGGGGGTGGTATTGGGGCATTCATTCATAAAAGTACAGACTGGCAAAGGGTCAAGCAGGAGTGCAAGGAACATTAATGGGTAAAAGGGAAAGTGGCAGGCCAAATGACACTCCTTCGTTTCGTGTACTTGTGGACGGGAGCAAAGGCCAGAGAGAAAAACCAGGCAATGGTAGAGGAGTTAGGAAGAGAGTGCGAAATAATTATACTAGGAGATATAAATCCACACATAGAAGATATAGACGGGTATACCGACCTGACAGGCCAAATTATCATGGATATGTGTGAAAGGCTTGATTTCATTATTTGCAACAGTACCGAGAAGTGTGAAGGGCAAATAACATGGGAGGTGGGAAGGCTGCAGTCGACGATAGATTATGCACTGATGTCACATAGGATGTATGATAAGCTCAGGGTAATACACATAAATGAAGGTGGCTTCAGAAGTCTGGGTAGTGATCACAAACGTATCAAGCTAAGTTTTGGAAGAGCGGTGAAAGTGGGAAGGAGACAAGATGAGCAACCACAGGAAAATTTTTATTCAGAAAGGCAAACTGAAATAGCCACTGAACAAAGTGAGAAAGTAATCACTGAGATAATAAAAAACTGTGGACATACACGAATCTAATTAGATTGTCTGAGCTAGAGCTTGTTAAGGCACGTGACAAGTCACCCCGGAAAAGAAGATACAAACCCAAAATTTGGTGGGATGAGGAAGTTAAGAGAGCCATAGCAAAACGTCAGGAAGCCTCTAGGGAACACAGACATGCTAAGGAGCGGGGTGAACCGACAGATGGTGTTGAAAGAAAACGTGAAATCTTTCTAAGCTGTAGAAAGGATGCATCCCTTCTAATCAATGAAAATATTAGAAGAAAGGGAGCCCAGTGGCTTGCAGAAGTACATAAAAAAGATCGAAAGGCAGCTGCAAAATTTTGGAACCATCTAAACTCCCTAAGAAGTGAGACGAGCCTAGAGCAGAGGTTTATAACTACAGCTCAAGGTGCTAGGCTAGAAGCGGACGAAGCTTTTGAATATATAAGAACGAGGGTGACAGAAAATTTTCAACAAAGAAGTGTTTCATGCACCACAACAGACAAGAATGAATCAGGTGGAGCAATGGCTCCATTTTCACAACAAGAGTGGGAAAGGGCTGAGAAAAGTGTTACTATGAGTACATCAACAGGCCAAGATGGCATTCCAATTATTCTGATAAAGACATTACGTCCGAAGTGTAAGCAGGCTTTGATAGAGGCAGTGAGCAAAATAATAATCAATGGAGAAGTTCCCGATGGATGGAAACTCAGCAGAATGAGCGTGATCTATAATTGAAAGGGGGACAAAGCTGACGTAAACGACTACCGTCCTATAACAGTGACATCAGTGGTCTACAGGCTGGCGATGCAGATTATAAAGGAAAGACTGCAGGCATGGATTGAGGATGAGGGGGTGCTGGGGGACTACAGAATGGGTTTCGGAAACACAGCAGGTTGGAAGACAATCTGTTCTCACTGACGCAGTGCATCGCATTAGCAGAAAAGGAACACAGGCCCCTGTCGCTAGCATTTTTTGGATATCAAAGGAGCGTATGATAGCGTGGTTCAAGAGGAATTGTGGGGAATATTGTACACACACGGTGTGGAAGATGTTGTCACTAATCTTTTAAAGGATATCCATAAAAGTAACAAGGTAAATATAAAGCGGGAAAAACAGGTATCCAAGCCTGCAGAGGTAAAACGGGGGCTTAGGCAGGGGTGTCCCCTGTCACCCTTATTATTCATTATGTACCTACAAGGATTAGAGGCCAAATTTGAAGGAAGTGAACTGAGCTTCAACCTTTCTTTCGTCAAACAAGGAAAACTCATTGAACTGGCACTACCAGCATTGATGTACGCAGATGATATAATGCTAATGGCCGACAACAAGGAATATTTGCAGAGATTGGTGGACATCTGCGGTAATGAGGGAGATAGGTTAGATTTGAGATTCAGTAAGAAAAATCAGCAGTCATGATTTTTAATGACAATGAAGGTAGTGAGCTTAGAATACAGGAGGTCACGCTAGAGATAACAGATAAATACAAATATCTGGGCGTATGAATAAGCAATGGGGCCGAGTACTTAACGGAACGTGAAATATACGGGACGACTAAAGGTAACTGGAATGCAGCGGGAATGAAAAACAGGGCACTGTGGAATTACAATAGGTATGATGTTGTCAGATGAATATGGAAAGGGGTCATGGTTTCTAGTCTGAAGTTTGGCAATGCGGTCTTGTACATGAGATCAGAAGTTCAAGCAAGATTAGAAATTAAGCAACGTGGAATAGGCAGGCTTGCCCTAGGAGCTCACGGGAATACACCAAATCACGGAGCACAAGGTGATATGGGATGGACATCTTTTGAGAGCAGGGAAGCTAGCAGCAAGATAAAATTTGAGAAGCGATTGAGAGAAATGGGGGAGGAGCGTTGGGCTAAGAAGGTATTCAGCTACTTGTACATGAAGGATGTCGATACAAAATGGAGGAAGCGAACCAGAAAAATTGACTGGTAAATCCTTCAAAAACAGCAGGGGGCCAAACCAAAAAGAATTATCGGTTAAGAAGAAGGTGAAGGAAGCTGAGACCAATATGTGGAGAATTGGCATGATTAAGAAGCCCGCAGTAGAGGTCCATCGAACTTTTAAGCAGGAAATCGCCAAGGAAAGGATCTATGATAATACTCGAGGTATTTCTCTACTGTTCGAGGCCAGGACGGGAGTATTGCGAACCAAGACATATCGGGCCAAATATGAAAGGGTAGACACGCTATGCAGTGCGTGTGGAGAGGAAGAAGAAACTGCCGAACACTTGATAATGTTCTGTAAAGGGCTTCGCCCTATAGTTCAGGATGATGGCGCAGAGTTTTTCAAAGCAGTTGGGTTTAGGAACAGGCAGGGCAAAATAGACTTTAAGCTGGTAGAATTAACTAGAAGGAAGTTATATGATTGGTGGCTAAAGTCAAGGCACAAGTGAAAGCTAAACTATTCACTGCAAAGTGCGATCCTCCGCCTCACTTTCTAAAAGGAAAAAAATCTAGTTTTTAGTTCAGTAAGCATTACGGCTTGGTGGCGCTAGCCACCGTCCGATCTAAAGGGCACAGCCATATCCATCCATCCATCCATCCATCCATCCATCCATCCATCCATCCATCCATCCATCCATCCACGTCACCTAAGGCGGCGATGCAATGAAAAACATTTGAAATTTATTTTTTTCTCGTGCTTGTCCTCAAACTGCGACCGAGAAAATATGTGAATTAGCTTCTGGAGAACAGGATGCCTACAAGGGGGCGCGACTTAGCTAAATATCGTCAGGTCGACAGGATGCCTAAAGTGAGTTCATGTCAGCACTGAAACATTTTATCGATGTGAAGTGGTAGAAAAGTAGAATGATGAACTCAGTTGTGAGCCATTACTTGCAACACCTTCCACGGCGAACTATCATTTCCTCAAGCACTAATCTGTAAATAAAGTCCCATCATTCGTAACGTCAGGCTCAAAGACGAGAATCACGAGTGGTATCTGGATGAAGTACGCTGGTCACACAACGCATTTCCGAGTATTGGCTCACTATCTGTTTACAAAAATGCATTCTTAATGATTGGTCACACCTTTTTTTTATCACCAAGAAAAAATTGGCACCGTATCTACATGTAATCTGCAAATGTCGTCAAAAGACGATAGTCTTGCATGCGGAGAGACTGAACAAAAAAGAAATTCGGTGAATGGTATTCCGGAGGCACTGCGTTGAGTGCCTGGAGCGTGCAGCGGAGGCGAACGAGCGCATCAAGTCACGTCATACGTTAGACATGAGCGCCATCCGGCAGTTCTTTTTGGAAAACAAAGCACGTGGCCCTGAGACGGGTATGCGCGCCCGTCTAAAAGGTGACAAGGTGTAGAACGCAAGGCGACGGGTAGGTGCCGCCACCATCTCGTCTCAGCGAAGCGTTGGAAACACTCCCCGTTCCTAGCAAGTGTTGCATGGTCAGCGCTGCGTGATTAGCGCTGCGGTCCCTAAAAATACATATGTATACCTTTTCTACCAGAAGACGAACATTCAAAATATATATGTGTTGTTATGGTGGTTTTGGTGCCTCAGATATGCGCAATAATTGCTTTTTTTAATTGACAATCGCACACGTATGAACGCTGATCCTTGAGCAACATTGGTGGGCGCTGCGGACGGGGTCGGCAGTTCAGGGTATCTGCTGGTGCTGTTTAGAGTACCCGGTTCGCGGTAACCGTGGGCAAACAGACAAATGTATAGCAGACAGCCAGTCAGATAGACAGACAGACAGACCAAAGGTTTGCGTGGAAGGTCCCCAGTAAAGACTATCATCTTTAACTATCGTCTTTAGAAAAGTTTTATAGTTGACAAGTGCCCCACAAAACATTGGGCTGCAAGCCTAGGTGATGCGCCTGAGCTTCAGGTACTTCCTCTTTCCACGGGAAGACGCTCGCTTCTTGTGGAGAACCTTTGTGTACAAACGCGAATGGGTGAGCATAAAAAACTTGTTTACTTGATCGGTGAGGCTCGGACCATGTTGTGCGCAGTCCAGTGCCACGTCTCTTTTTTTTTCATTCAGGAAACAAGCTTTTTCAGGCTGTCACTGCGAAGCTCGTTGTAGCTAACACACTTTGAAAAAGTGATTCAAAGGGCGTTGAAAATGCGAAGAGCTTTTCCGAAAGGTCTACCTATAGACGTCCGCACGAGGGGGGAAAGGGGGCTGGCCACCTGGGAGGAAAGCGTTAAATCTTTTCTATACACAGTGTTCATGTGATGTCACTTCCGCCGTTGTCGCCCTCTCCCGCCATTCCTGGGTTTCTACGGCATTTCGCATGCTGCAGCGCGGTTTGTGTGTGTGTGTGTGGGGGGGGGGGGGCTCGTTATCTGTTGTTGTGTAGGATGTTGAAAGGGAAGCATTGTGGTTTTTTTGTTGTCATGCTTTAACGAGCTCATCGGATCATGAAGGCCTCCTTTGTTCACTCGATACGAGATCAGAAAATCAAAATGTGCGACACGTATATCAGCCACCGCGTACATCGGCTGCCCGCCTCGACCTACGAGGGCCCATTATCTCGCTTTCACTACGAACACCACAAATTGTGTTGCCCAAGAACAAGTGAAAGCCCAAAGTCTCTCAAGCCGCAATATTAAGAGTGGATGAGGGAAGCGCAGTAGCTCCCATCGAAAATGACTCGTGCAGAGCTAGGCAAGTTTACAAGAGATATAATATTAATATTATGCTGCGGCCCACGCCACCAAACTAGCAGCGTCCCCCCCCTCTTCAAGTGTTTTAAACACTGCTGATATTGAGCCTGTTTGATTGAAATTTGTGGAAACAGCTGAGGAAAACATCATGCGAGGCAGATAAAGGCTTAACTTTTTTTTCCGCGTATGTTTTGACACCTTTTTCACCTTGCATTTCACTTTTTTGTACGCTATTGTCCAGTGGAGACCCTGAAAATGATGGAGACCGTGTTAGGTAATTAATTGACCAAATTTTGAAAGTCCTGAACCCCCTACTAGAGCCAATCGGCTATACTTCAAAGTGAACTAATATTGTTTCGCATTGATTTTCACAGTTCGTTCCAATGCAATACCCAAATTTCCGCGATCACCATCACGATTTTGACTGCCTCCCTGACACGCTGATTGTGCACGCAGTGGTCGCGGACAAGTTTGTATGTATAGTATCTTGTTAAGCTATCTCTGTTTGCAGGTAAGTGCTTGGCTATGGCCCTTACCCGGAACGAAGTTACACTTGAAGACGTAAATATCACCGAGTTTCTTCAAATTGTTTTTTGTTTAATTGTACCAGCCAAACACGCCGGTACTATTTGGAAAATCTCAAAGTGTGTTCACAACTATCGGCAATAACTTTCGGTGAAGAAACACCCCGAAGCTCTGCTCTTTCTTCGGGGACTACTAAATCAACTTGATCCACTAGCAGAGCTCAAACTTGCATCGTAAGGCAAAACTAAATGGACGCAAGCACGAGGAGACAACACGGTAGCGGTAGGCGACAGAGTCGGCAGGGACCCAGGCATGTCGGTGGCGCATTTAGGAAGTGACGAAGTGCTGCTTGACGCACGTGCACACTATGTATACACTGATTAGGCAGCGGGGGCACTCTCTTAGTCATCTAAATGGGGGAGTAAAATTTCCCCATGCACTTATTTATTAGGGAGGAGGCGCCTTGCAATGAACCCCCCCCCCCCCCAGCAAGCACACCTATATGGGCATACCCCTTTCAGTGCGGGCATTTTCGTTATTCACAGTGTGCTCGAAGTGCCGGGAGATGTACCTCTCGCCGAAGTGCTGCGCGCACACAGCCGAGTTTTCTTGAAGCAGCTTGTCAGCGTGCGGGATCGCTCTCCGCCACTGCATGGCGAACAACACGTGCTTCTTTTTGGCTGACTTGTAGCCTGTAGTGCACCCCGGGACGAAGCAATGACTTTCTTTTCGCACCATGAGAGTGCATACAGAAGCATCGATGTCAGAGTGCCACAAAAATAAAAAAGACGAAAACGAACGCGCCCGACTAAACTGTCAGAAACGTGCAAACAACGTATAAATAGAGTTGCTGTATATGCTGCCTTTAGGTAGCTCTACGTATAAACGACTGCGCGCGTCCCACGAGGCTCCTACTCAGAGGCTTCAGTGCGTTTCGTTGGCGCCGCTTACCGCTCATCACACTTCCCCCTATTCTAGCCGCGGTACTGTTTGCTTGATCAACGCCTTTGAAAAGGAATGATACGTTTTCCGCTAGATGGGCATAGTTGTTCATTTTTATAGCGGTTTGAAAGTCCCTGTATGTGTTTTAGCGGCGATGGCTGTACTATTGCCGTCTTTTTCTACGTAGTTTGATGGCCTCTCCAATGCGCTTACAGATCGCCGAATATGCTCGCTTAACTCGTGACACCTGTTGAAATAAATGCGTTAAGGGGGCTCCTTTCAATACATGGTATTTATGTAATGTTTTCTCCCAACCACCAGCCGGTGATATCGTAGCTTTTTTTTAAACTTCATATGGGAACCTTGCCAGTAAAAAACGTGGCTTGAAGAGAGAGGGTGGTATGTACCATGGGGAAGCACCTGTCCCCTGTGTAACAAACCTGAGACCATTGAACATGGGTTTATTTATTGCAAGAACGCTATTTTCTTTTGGGACATTTTACAGAGGACTTTAAAAAAGATATACCTCTTACTCCATATGGAATTCGTTTTTTGCCTTGTGATAGTTCTGTGCAAAATTTGGATGTTATTTTTTCACTTGGTCTTCATTCGGTTTGGCGTAGTACGCTATCGTACAGACAATGTGATGTGAGAGTTCTATCCATTAATGAGTGTTTCGTGGAAGCTGTTATAAAAGTGCGAGATGTGCATAAGACTTCCGACTGTGTTGAAGATGTAATATCTTTGTTTGTGGTGTTATCACGCATGAAACACGTGTGATAGTGATTGTCAGATTTGCTTGACCTGTAGTCAAGAAGGCAATAAAGAAAAAAAAGTTATCCTAGCTTTGTGGCAGGATACCTGCTTGCCACGCGAACGGCCTGGGGTTCGATCCTCGGTGGGACCGAGAGTTTTATGTTTATTTTTGTGCTCCTTTCTCGATTTTTCACTCACGCATGATTTTTCGCTAACAACCAACGGTCAAATGGTGCTGACGCCAACGGCGGAATTTCCGCACGCGAGCTCTCTAACACTATTGCGTTAATACATCGGAGAACATTCAGTGTCCGGTCGACCCGCTCTAAAATATTGAAATATGAGTTCCCCAGGTTAGCATGCGGTCTAATGTTATGCCAAGGAAACAATGCTTGCGCACAACAGGTTCTCCAGTCTGGTTGACTGCGAGGCTGAGCTGGTCGTGACGTTTTCTGGTAAAAGGCGACACCGCAGATTTCTCTGCTGAAACGTCCAAGCGCACCATTAAATTTACGCCTTCTTCAAGCAGATGCTTCACTTCCCTGAACTCATGGCTTGACGACCAGAGGCACATATCGTCTGAGTACATTGAAATATGTACTGATGATAGTAATAGAGTTGGCAGCCGGTGCATTACCATGTTAAATAGTATAGGGCTTAATACGCTTCCTTGAGGTACACCTGCTTTGAGGCTTCGGGGCATGCTGCTACCTGTGCTTGTCCCTATGAATACAGTTCGGCCATTTAGAAAATCACAAAGCCAAGGAAATATGCGTCCCTTCATTCCCAGACTATATAGCCCGTACAAAACATGTATGTGGTCAAAAGCACGCCTGTGTCAAAGGCACGCCTAATGTCTAGGAAATCTGTAATTGTCATTCTTCCAAATGTTCTCTCGTGCTCCACATGAGTGATAGGGTGTAAAACAGAGTCTAAAGCACTGCGACAGGGACGAAAAGCAGATAATTGGTTAAGAAAATCATCACTGACTTCTATCCATTACTGCAGTCACTGTTGAACCAATTTCTTCATGACTTTGCTAATGTATTTGATTAAGTTTACTTGGCGAAAGTATGACAGCACATTTGAGGGTTTACTGTGTTTAAGAATCGGAACAACTTTTGCCACCTTCCAGGAATGTGGCACCGACAGACTTTTACAGCTGTCAATATTTATATCAAGGAGCGCCGTACTTCCAGAGGGTTCAAAGTTACACAGCATGCTGTAAGTGACATCATCTGGGCTTGGGAAGTTTTTTGCTGGCCCGTAATGTTACGTAAGGCGGACTTAAGTTCAGCCAGGCGGAATTTTACGTATAAGTACGAGTGCTTTTCCGTAAGTGCGTCTCTTATTTGTCGCTTTAAGCATGCTCCTTTGAAATGAACAGGTTTGTGGACACTGCGACACTGCTGATAGTTTTAACAAAGCGCAAACTTCGTCAGCCATAATCTCTTCCGTCAATTTTGTTGCCATTACTATAACCCGGAAAGGATGAGTTTGAGTTATTGTAGATTTCAGAGAGCAAAATATTTGCCATACTTTTGAGACTGAAAAATAGGAGCTTGAAAATTCACGAAACTCTCTCTAATTCTTTTGTGAAAGTTTATCAAGTTTTCTGTGCATCACCAAGAAAATCTTTTTCGCTTCTCTATACTGGCCCATGCTGCCTGTATGACGATGTCGGCACTCGGATCTTTGACGAATCGCGCAGAGTTGTTGGTATTCCGTGTGTATTCTTGTATGTCCTGGTGAAATAGGGAGTGTTTTGCTGCTAGATTCAATGGTGGTGAGCAGCGTGCTAATAAACACTTTTACGTCGCCACAGTGCTGTAAATTGCTTGCATTTATGGGCCTGAATAATTGCCAATTCGTCATTCGTGCACATCTAGTCTTTCTGGAAATACCAAACTTCATGAGACGATGGCCTATTATTACAAGCCGAAAGTCACTGTCATGCGACTCAATGTCCACTGTCCATCGCTATTCAGCTGCAATTTCTGGGGACGAAAACGTCACGTCTGAACATTCGCTATACGATGGTCCGCGAAAAAAAGATCGGCGATCTATCAACAACAGTGCAAAGATTGTAACGATCCATAATGCTCTCTATGAGCTTTCTTCGAGATTACAATACATTCCAACCCAACAGAGTTTGATGAGCGTTGAAGTCACCGAACACTGTGATCCACCCACTCAAAGATGTTAAAAGGAGGTCCAAGTTAGTAGTAAAGACTGGCTTTCTTGATTCAATATAAACGCTCACTACCTGAATTTCACACTTCCCAAACTAAACTTACATACCACATACTCCAGAACATCTGTTCTAGATACATCTGTAATGCAACATGGTAAGTCTTTGCGTACACACAGAATTGCTCTGCTAGGCTTGTTGTAACGGTGACAAGATCTGCACACAACATAGTTTAAAATTCTCAAGTTTGAATGTGTGCGGGCTTCTGATATGGCTAGAATGGGAACTTTTCGCTCGTAAACTAGCCTGCAGAAGTCGCCCAGTTTCCCCCGTGGGCTATTTGCTTTTCATTGGAGTATCGCGACATTTTCAAGCCACTATTCATATTTACAAGCACCAGTGGAAGCCACGTGATTGGGTCCTAGAAGTCGTTCTATAGCAAGCAGAACTTGAATATGTGGTAACGATGTAGATCCTGGTGTAATTTTGATAATGGCCTTGAGTGTGGCAAGTAACATTGGCACCACCATTTGTTCCATGCTGCCATGCACTTGTGAGCACACGTTTCAAAGATACTCATTGAAGTGCTTCGGTGTATACCTCTGGCTTTCAGGCATCTTGGTGCTGCAGTAGGCATTTTCTTTGAAGCTAGTACTTCTAATGCAGATGGACCTTGAAGAAACTTTGGACTTTTCAGTACATCGGCATATAGTTTCTTTCCACGGTGTGGCTCATTTGACTGACGTTGTCGAGGGTGCTGTTTCGGCCTGGTGTTCTCCACTATATCAGGATTAGCCACTGGTCGGTGACGTTTCCAGGTTCCATATTGCAGATTTTCTTCCTGTGCTCTGCTTCTGTCTTTTCCTGTGGACACTTTCCCAACGAAGCCGGGTGTGGTCCGTCGCAGTTAGCACATCGAGGTTGGTGACGTGACCTTGTCCTTATGGCTGTGAGAACCTGCACATATCTTGCATCTGTGTGGTCCTCAGCAGTATTTCGCAATATGTCCGTCTCTTTGGCAATTGAAGCATTGCACAACACCAAATGCAAGGCTGAAGCCCAGCATCACCTTTGCCGGCATTGGTTGGTCCGATCAAAAGTGTAAAATAACGTTCTTGTAGAACCGAGTCTCCACTTCATCATTTTCAGTCTGGTTTGATGATAATTGCCGGCGAAATGAGATGACTTCTGCTTCCTTCAGTTATTGTAGCATCTCTGAGTCCCTCTATTCTAAGGGAACGTTCTTTATGCTACCAACCTTTCTCAAGTAAAAAACAAGCGCCCTTGATTCTACAGCAATTCCAATTGAGGTTGTCGTCGCCAGTTATCTGTTCGCTGCTTCTAGCGAAGCAACCAAAGCGAGAAAACTTTCATACCTTGTATTTCGAAATTCTAACAGTTTTTCCTCCGTCACGGCTAGTACCTCTGCAGCCAAAACGTTTGAGTTTACACGCCATAACTACCTGTCTTGTACACAACGAAAAACAACTGATATCCCTTGCCTTTGTTGTTTCTTGTAATTGAAAGTTATAAATGAGTCTGCACTTGGTAGGTCTTAGTCCTCTTCAAAACACGACTCAGTGCTTTCTGATATATTATATTTGTCTATCTCATGGAGCTTTGCGGCATTTGTGGCGACGTCCTCATTGTTAAGCAGCTGTCCATTGTGAACTTCCACTTCGATTGGGATATGGTTGCTTTTCGTGCTCCCATCATTGTATAATCTTCCGTAGGCGGTCCGTTGTGCCCTATGCATCTAGGATCATTATTTGAAGTAGTTGTCATGATAGCTATCATTGTCTCACTCTCAGCAAGGGCGGTTTCTGGAGGATGGTCACCATTGCGAGCAGAGACTACATTCCGAGGTCCATGCCGAAGGTATGGCTTAGCTGCTGCAATGTCCTGGCGCCTGATGCAGCGCCCAGCTGATGGTGCTCCCGTGCCAGCTATATCTCTTCAACAAGGTTTTCTTTTGTTTTTGTTTATTTCACCCTTTTTTGCTTTTCTTGCCTCACTTTGTCTTCTTTCAGTTTTTTTGGTTTGGCTTCTTTTTTAGGGTACTTAAATCTTATTGTCACTTTATAATTACTTTATCATTCTTTTTTTTTATTTCATCTCGTAATTTATGTCCTGCTTTCTCAGTGTTTTTCTGTCTGTTGAAAACTATGCATATTCCTTTCTGTCAGTCGTCTCTTTTGTTTTCATGGCCCTTGCTTTCTGTCCCTGTATTGCTCCTTTTCTTTCTGCACAATTTCGGCGTCCATGTTTCTTTTACTTTTTACATGTCTTCGCTTTCGTTCTACACTCGCATCTGCTTTACACGCAGGGGGGCCCTATGAATCTACTCTTGTTACACATACACACTTGAGCAGTATTGCACGTCCTAGCAATGGTTACCGATCGCATATACAACTTCGCTGTAAAAATAATGAAAGAACGTAGGCCGGTACGCAATAATGCGAGTTTTTTTATGATGGTACAAAAAACCGTAAGTTCAAGCCGTTTGGCTGTTAAAGGAAACAGAACACATGAAAGTGTTGTGTAGACAACCGGTAATAGAACACCGTTACAAAATGGCATGTATACCCCTTTTAGGCATCGGTGGCCACACCGACAGTCTGCTTTTAACAGAAAGACAACACACAACGATTTTTTGTAGAATACGGAAAATTGAATTCTGTTCATAAACGGAATGTACATTTCCGCTCACGTATCAAAGACGACTTACAGCATCTGAAGAGTGCTAATTCATTTGCTTCCTTTATATCTCTGAAGTTGGTATCGATAAATTAAAGTGCAGTAGCGGGACTGCGAGAATCCGCTATTAGTCATTCTCGGTGGTCTGTGAATTTAACGCACTCACATTTAGTCTCCGTACAGCTCTGGTTGTAGTCTCCGTTCCAGCGCACCGTTTTGTGAAATGTGAGTCTCCATTCTAGTGCACTGGAACGGAGACTCACATTTAGTCTCCGTTCCAGCACACGATCTTTCCAACTTTTATAATTGAAATGGCCGTCTTTTTTGATGTACCTAGACGACGTGGTCACATACGTGACAATCAAATAGCACATGAAACATCTACTGTCAGTGCTGTAGGCAAGCTGCCTGGCAGATTTGACTACTCAGTCATAGTACATCGAGTTCATTAAACGAAAATATGTTTGTTGTGCAAGTCATAAGCGCCCAAGATGTTCACATTGGTTCTTGTAAGACAGTGGTGTTTGAAACATTACTGGTACCACCAGACAAAAAGTTCGTGTGGCAATCCCTTAGTCCCCTGAAGTACAGCGTCCACATTGTAGACGCCACTTGTTTTCGCCATTCGCATGGACTATTGGAAAATAAAGGGCAAAAAAAGATAGTGTACAGGATCATGATCCTATGCACTATCTTGAATCTTCTGCATTGGCTTGAATCTTCTGCATTGAACACGTCATGACTTAACCACAATGGGCTACAGATAACTGCGGCTAATCACTTTGACATGTTTGATGGCTAACTTGACGTTGCGCGCGACCAACTTCATAGGTATTATTTTTCTTTGCTCAAAACTGACACAGCCAAGGACAAGCTGTGCGTGCGTTTCGGGCCTAAGATCCCCTTCTTTTCTTGTAGAAATAAAACATGAATAGCTGCAGAATAATTAAAAATTCAAATATATGCTAAAGAAGATTATTGAACAAAGCTTGCCAAAAACATATTTCTTCCTACTTTTTTTCTTTTAGTGTAATAACAGCAATGTTAGAACTATGTTGTGTGAAAATTAAACCTTTCAGGATGTCGCAACATAACTTGCACCTGAAAGGGTTATAGATAAATTTAGAATTTGCGACATCGCCTACATTCATAATAACTTATTTTAGTGCACACTGACACATGGAAAAACAGTGGAAACGACACCAGTGTGTCAGTGTGTGCTATAAAAAAGTTATTATGCCTTCATACTAACTAGCTCGTCTTGCAGATTTATCCCAATTACCTATATTTACAAAACTTACGAGAGATGATGTACCAATTCAAAGGCACAAATAATAGCAATCTGTTTTCAGTGAATCAGGGAAACAACCACAAAAGCTTCCATTCCTTGCCCATTCTCAAAAGAGAGCCAATTCAGAAATACACACTAACTCTCGTGTCAGTAACTTTTGCCTTACTTCGATCCTCGTTCAGTGGCGAAATTATGAAGAAAAGCTTCAGCTTACGCAGACCGTGCTCTGCTAAAAGCATATGTCAACTATTTAGTAATCGAAGGATGACACCCTGCCATCGCCTGGGTCACAGGTAAACTTCAGGAGTACCTGTACGGTAGAACATTCAAAGCTGTAGCTATCATCATGCGCCCTGCTGAATAGTGAACCTCAAGGACCCATATGAATGAATAGCAAAATGGAGCCTCTCACTGCGTCAAAGTCGTAGATGCCGTATACAGATATTGAGGTAAACACTCGAACCCCGAGAGCACGGTTGCAAACACAAAACAAGTAAAAAATAGGACTTCCGTTTTTGTAGCCTCTTGTGTGAACCAATTATGTCATCGAATGTCGACGTGGGGGAAAAAACTTCATTAAACACATTGAAGGATTGAACATCCAAGTGCCGCGCAGTTCAACAATGTACATCTTTATGCCTGGCTCACTCCCTTGGAGAGTTCGTAAAAGTGGTCGTCATAAATGGCACACGCTCAGTTTTTTCATCCATCCTTTCCTTCGTTCCCCGATTTATCATCTCATCTGCAATTTATGATTGATTTGTGGGGTTTAACGTCCCAAAACTACCATTTGATTATGAGAGACGCCGTAGTGGAGGACTCCACTACGGTGGAGGAAATTTTGACCACCTGGGGTTCTTTAACGTGCACCCAAATCTGAGTACACGGGCCTACAACATTTCCGCCTCCATCAGAAATGCAGCCGCCGCAGCCAGGAATCGAAACCACGACCTGCGGGTCAGCAGCCGAGTACCTTAGCCACTAGACCACCGCGGCGGGGCATCATCTTATCTGCAAACTACCCGGTTCTCGGCTAGTCACCCAGCGTTGGTGTGTGCAACCGTCCAAAGTTCTACTTTACTGGTTTCCCGAGCACGCACGCCGGGCGCACGCCCTGCCACTGCGCCGGTTTGTCCGGCCTCACATGCAGTAATTCGAAAATGTATAAGAGAAGGAGTGCAGAAAGACAGAAATTTAGAGATGTGTAGAGATGCCAAAAGAGAAATATAGAGCAAGAAAGACTCAATAAAAAGTTGGAAAGGCAAGTTTCGATTTCAGGATTATAGTTGGTAAAATGGCAAAACATAAAATAAAAGGTAGATTTTACGCAACGTGGTCCCGCAGCCCGGAAAACGTAGAGCGACGAAGGGTGACGAAGAGAATGAATACTTCGTAGGAAAATGACAAGACAAGGTTATCATTGGAGGAGAGTTACATTAAAGCTATAGCAAAAAGTTTCATTAAGAAATTTGTAAAATTTGAATAAATGCAAAAACAAAGATAATAATACAATAGGGATAGGACACTTCAAAAATTACACATCTTTGTAATTTATTAAAACATATGTATTTTCAGTTACTTTTCTAAGTGGTGCGAATTGTATTTAAGGTTGGGTGGTAAAAAGTTTCGTAAAAAAGTAGCTCAAAGCAACCACTTCATGAATTATTAAAAGAAACTCGAGGTGGTAACAAACTTTCTTCTATTGTGAAACAAGTATGCTTACCCTTTTCGACAAGGTCACAGTAGATCGAAAGGTAGCTGAAGTTAAATACTTTAAAAGCGAAAATCACAGCATATCCACTGAGTGAATGATGATAAGTGGGTTCAAGCGTCCATCAATCCGTCCGCGCTTCCATTCATTCATTCGTTCTTGCTTCAATACGTCCATGTATCCGTCCGTGCGACAATCTGTACGACCGTCGTTGCATCCGTCTGTTCATCTGTCCGTTCATCCGTTCCTTTGTCCGTTCTCCTGTCTGCCTGTGCATTCGTTCGTCCGCCAGTACGTCTATTCGTTCATCCGTGCGTCCGTCTGTGCGGCTTCCGTCTGTCGATCTAGTGAACACTCCAAGCACCACCATCTCGCATCTTTACATCATATATTCATCATGAAGAAGTACCGCCATCCAGCGGACATCCGGAGGACTAAACGAGAAGTGGCTACATAGTACTTCTTGCGCACATGGACATAGACAACGAAGAGTATACGGTGAACGCCCTTGTCAACCCGACTAAAAAGGAAGAAGAGGATCAGTAGGATCTCTAACCATGCAGTCGGCTGCTTTTGAGCTGCCCCTCACGACAAAATAAACAGCCCCTTTCAACCTCTACCGGTCTCTTTCAAGCGCAACAGAGTGGTGGAGGTGCTGGGTAAGCGCTTAAACTACGGAATTACAAATGCTATAGCTTCGATGAAGCCGTCGACTTGCCGGCTTCTTAGCATATGAAGTGAGTGCCTTCGACATACCCGAAGAAGCAGGCGTTCCAAGACAGCACCGTCTGGTCCGCTTTCGTACTACTGAGTTCCACTGCCCTTCAGATAAAAATCCGGAGCAGATGTCGACGCCTGGCTCACCAAGTACGAGTGAGTGACCAAGTCCAACGGTTGGGATACAGCCGCTCTGCTAACCACCGTGATGTTCTCTCTGACCGATACCGCACTGGTGTGGTACGAAAACCATGAGGACACACTCACGACGTGGGATCATTTTGTTGAAGAGCTCAGGGCGCGTTTCGGCAATTCTGTAGCTAAAAAGAAGCGGGCTGAGCAAACACTGTCGCAATGGGCACAGTTACCATGTGAGACATGCACCACTTACATAGAAGAAATGTTAAGGCTGTGCAAGGTAGTCGGCGCTACGATGTCGGAAGAGGACGAAATCGATCATCTGCTCAAAGGAATTGCTGTAGACGTGTATAATATACTAATTTAAAAGAATGCCTCAGTTCTGCGTCCGACATCATTCAGCATTGCTGAACGTTTCAAATGCTCAAGATGCATCGAACCACACCCAAGTTTGGTCGGCTTGCTAACGCTATGACTGTTGCCAGAGTGGAGACGAACCCTGTCCTCGACCTCTTTTCTGCCATTCGACCGATTGTTCACGAGGAACTGTCCCACCGAGCAATGTCGTGTTCAACAGCTGACCACCTCGAGTTGTGTCGGCCACGTGAGGCTATGGATGTGCATCCTTTGACCCTATGGCAACGAATGATGAGCGCAGCAACTGTGGAGTACAGCCCAGCCCCACATTTAAGGATGACAACCCGATTTTTCGCTTAGCGTTATGACCGACGTCCTCAGCGCATGCCTCCTCGACAACAGACGTCTGGTTACGACGTACCCGACCAGTATACCCGTTATACAAGAACAAACGAGGACGCATGGTTCATCAACGAGCGACCAACGTTTCGACCTCGGCCAGTGTGTTATTCCTGCGGTGTTCCGGGCCACATATCGTGGTTTTGCAACCGTCCGGTGACTGCTTGGTATCACTAGCCAACCGACTTTTCACGACCCTTCGGACAGCCTCATGGTGTCCGGCAGCTGGCCCACATACCACCTGATGACAACTATTGGCCCTGCAACTTCCACAACCACTCCCCGGCATCCAACAAAAGTTTAACGCTTCCACCGCAACCTCGTGCTCATCGTTATCCATCGCTGCTGCGTCGCAAAGCGCCCTCTTCGCCACCAGAGAACTAGCCAGCACGTCCACTGGAGGTGAGGTCACTGGAAGCGTGCTACTGACAGAAATGCCACCTGTGTGTATGTTCAAAAGCAGGTCATATGTCTGTGATGGTCTTGGTGGACACAGGTGCAACAATTTTCGTGACGAGTGCCTCCGTTAGAGACATGTTACGGCGGCAAGTTGTTTTTACCTGGGATTAAACTTCGACGTTCTGCGGAGTGAGTGAAGAGCCGTTGCGCCCTATTGGTGTGTGTAGTGATGAAGTATTTTTCGGAGGCCTTATAATAACAACAGAGTTCACGATTATTCCTTGATCGACACATGACGTCATTATCGGCATGAACTTTTTGCGAGAATGTGGTGCCACTGTAGACTGTCGCATGGAAAAAAATTTTGTGCGCGACCAGATGCCGTCAAAACTTCCATAAACCCCTGAGAACGACCAAACTACGCTGTGTGTCTGTGGTGACACGTTCATATCTGTGTTGTCTACCGTACGCGTTCCTGTTGTTTGTCGCGGCGTGGACTCTGACAGCTTCGTCGCGAGCCTAGAACGTATGCACATAAACTGTGTGAACAAGAATGTTTTGGTTCCCCATTGTGTGGTGTCAATCGATGGCGGACAAACTGGCCTATGTACTGTAAACTGTTCTTCATAACCCGTGACACTATTGGATGGTTTGAAGATAGCCTCGGTCAGCAGAGAACACGCGACCTTATCAGTGGTCAAGCTCACAGACGTACTGGAACAACGTGCCGGAACTGGTTGTCACAGTTTGAACGGAGCGCCTATGGCAATGATAAATAAGTCACTTAGCTCAAGCGAGCGCCGAATTTTAATGAATTGATTGATATGTGGGGTTTAACGTCCCAAAACCACTATATGATTAGGAGAGACGCCGTAGTGGAGGGCTCCGGAAATTTAGACCACCTGGGGTTCATTAACGTGCACCCAAATCTGAGCACACGGGCCTACAACATTTCCGCCTCCATCGGAAATGCAGCCGCCGCAGCCGGGATTTGAACCCGCACCCTGCGGGTCAGCAGCCGATTACCTTAGCCACTAGACCACCGCGGTGGGCCGAATTTAGTTAATGTGCTGTCGAAGCTCGTTTTAGTATTTTACTTTGCGCCAAAGGACAAAGTAATCCCTATCCCCATGTCTCGAACGCACCATACCATCAACACTGGCGGGGCAAGTTCGATTCATCAAAAAAAATATCGTGTTTCTCCGTCAGAAATACAAATTATCAATGACCAAGTGCAGTAAATGATGCAAAAAGGAGTGGTACAAGAATCAGCCCGTCCGTGGGCAGCACCGGTAATCCTTGTTAAAAATAAAGATGGATCTTGCAGATTTTGCGTCAACTATCGCCGACTGAATGTCATGACTAAAAAGGACGTATACCCGCTGCCACGTATAGAGGACACAAAAGACTGCTCACATTTGGCCTCTTATTTTTCCTCCATAGACTTACGATCCGGCTATTGGCAAATCCCAATGCGCCTAGAGGACAAGAAAAAGACTGCCTTTAGCTCTTCGAATTCCGCATGATTCCATTTGGACTATGCAATTCTCCGGCAACAGTCAGTGTCAGTTTGAGCTTATTGAGCATATTTGGGTAGAGGGTTACATATAGGGAGACGTATACAGAAAGAGGTCCCTTGTGGAAACACTGCAATGGGACCTCTTGTTATAAGATACACAAAAAAAGAAAAACAGGAACAGGATCGCATAAAAGAAGCGTGAATATACGTGCAAATAATAAAAGAGGCATTATGTTATGCAATGCCATAGAGAATATTTGACATTGAAATACACAAAAAATATAATTATAAAAGTGAAGCTAATACAGTGCAACCAAAGCAGTCGCTAGGAATATACACTAATAATTATTTCAGAAGAAAAAAGAAAGTAATAGAATTAGATAAAAAGTTATGAAAATGTATGACAAAAAGAAGTAACGGCAGTCACTACACATAATCCAGAAGTTTAAAGAAGGATTCAGGTACAGGTGAACCGAATGTTTAAAAACATTTAATGAGGAAGAGGTTTTAGTCACTACAGGCAGAGAGTTCCTTACATTGGTGGCGGAGAAGCTCACTGTTTTTAGTACGTAATTTGTGCGCACATTTGGCGATAAGATACTGCTTTGAAAGGATAAACGTGTATTACAAGCGGAAGTTGTTATTTTATTGCCTACAATACATAAAAGATACGGATTATGTACCAGGCGGTAGGCAATTACAGCTAAGTTGAAGACAATCATATTTACAATAGGAAGAATATTTATGAAGAATATAGTGGAGCTGAGTGCGCATGATAACTACTGTGCATTATTATGCGGAGACCCTGTTTTCGAATATGCCCTAATGGGCTTACGTGAGTTTATTATGTGAGTCCCCGAGATTTAATACAGTAGTTGAAATGACTGTGAAGGAAGGCAAAATGGAAAACAGACAGTGTAGGAAGCGTAATAAATTGCGGGCTCTGCGCAGAACACAAGTACCATAGGCGGTTTTTCTTTTTATTAACTGAATGGGATAGTTAAACTTCAAGAACAAATCAAGTTCTACACCGAGAAATGCGCATTTGTCAGATGGAAGCATCTCAAAGTTAACATACACCAGGAGTGCGTTATCTCGCTTTTTCGACCGAGGACTGAAAATAACAAACATTGTCTGATGGGGATTAATAACAAGCTTCTTGTTAAGTCACCAATTGACGACGCTCTGAAGATCGCTGTTTAGCTGGGAGCTTAGAGCAGGAATGGAGTCGTGAGCAGTAAATATGGTGGTGTCGTCTGCGTAAAGCAAGGATTCTGTGTGAGGTGATAAACGGTCTGTCAGGTCATTTATGTAAACGAGAAATAAATCAGAACCTAATATTGATCCTTGTGGGACCCCTATATTGGTGGTTTTATGGACACCATTTGGCGTGGCTTGAAGTAGCACATCTGCATGCGCTGCCTCGACAACGTCGTCATCTTTGGCTACACATTCAATGAACTGAACTCACGTCTGGTTATTGTTTTGAACTGCACCCGAAACGCTGGCGTAGTTTTTAACTCGAAGAAATGCCATTTCGTAGACCGCCAGACGCTTGTGCTCGGGCATCTCGTTGACAAAGATGGCGTCCGCTCTGACACCTAGAAAACAGCAGCAGTTGGGGCATTCAATGTGCCGGGTTCCGTCAAGAAACTTTGCAGTTTCCTGGGGCTTTGTTCGTACTTCCACCGCTTTGCTTCGAAGTTTACCGACGTTGCGTATCCTCTCACATGCCTCTCACATGAGTGGACTCCGGTGTGCGATTCTTCATTCCGTCAATTGAAGTTTTTGCTGACGTCACGACCCATCCTTCAGCACTTCAGTCATTCTGTTCCAACAGAACTTCATACGGATGCTAGCAGCATTGGTATCGGAACCGTTTTAGTACAACTTTACGGTGACCACGAGCACGTCATCGCATAAGCAAGTTGTCCCCTAAGCAGGCCGCAGCGAAATTCAAGTGTCACGGAACAAGAATGTCTGGAGGTAATGGTTGCACTTCTGTGGTTTCGGTCTTCCCTACACAGACGCCCATTCACAGTCGTCACCGACCACAACTCGTTGTGTTGGCTTGTCAACCTTCGTGACCGTCATGGCCACCTTGCGCGCTGGACACTCCGGCTGCAAGAATACGGCTTTACCGTCACTTACAAGAGTGGCCGTCGACATGTCAATGCGGACTGTCTTTCACGTATGACACTTAGCACAACGGACTGTGAATCCGATGACCTTGACCACCTTGTAGCGTCTGTGCCGCCTACGTTCCCAGACTGCCCCAGTTTAAAAGCAAAACAGTTGACTAGCACCACTTTTCGCCACGGCATCCGCTTTCACGATTGCACGCCGTTTCTGTATGCTTGATGAACTGTTGCTCAAAAGGAAATTCTCCGGCAGTGGCACGCGCTACCTTCTAGTGGTCTCGGAGAGCCAGCGAATAGTTATTATGAGTGTCATGAACGACTACCCTACATCTGGACATTTATGTTTGGCGCGGACGCTTCACCGGACTAAAGAACGCTTTTGTTGGCCTGGTATTCAAAAATCCCTTGAGACTTATGTGGCCAGCTGCATGCAATGACAGTGTCACAAACATTCATCTACTTCTCCAATTAGTCTTCCGCGGCTGATGCCAACTCCAACCACACCTTTCGAACAAGTGGAGATTGACTCTCTTGATCTCTTTCCAAAATCGCCTAAGGGCTACTGATAGATAATTGCGTCAACTACCACACATGCTACTGCGATACGGCGGCCGTCCCCTCCGCAACTACCAGTGACGTCTTGTCGTTCTTGCTACAGTACTTTATCCTCCAACATGGCCCACCTCGCCTGATTATCAGCGATTGCGGACAACATTTCACAGCGGATGTCGCAGAGGAGCAACTTCACTTGTGTGAATGCCGCTTGCGTCACTCGACCCCATACCACCCCCTAATGAATGGGTTGACGGAGCGGGAAAACCGCACGATTATCAACATGGTGTCTATGTATGTCTCATCCAACCACAAGAACTGGGAAGACGTACTCCCGTTCATTACGTACGCGTTCAACACCGCGAAGCATGGGACTACAGGTTATAGCCCTCTCTTTTTGCTATATGCATGTTCACCCGGCACGCAATTGACACAATATCACCTTTCCGTGATTACGACAACGTCACTGTCACCGATACCCTCTGCCTCACTGAAGAGGCGCGTCGCGTAGCTCGCCTATGCACATGGACATCTCAAGACAAAGTGAAAGCACGCTATGACATACACCATCGACCTTTGACTAATCGCCGTGGGGATTTGGTGTGGTTGTAGACTCCGATGCGCAAGCGCGGGTTATGCCAAAAGTATTTTGCCACTTACGATGGACCTTTTGTCATTGTCGACGGACTTGAAGAGGTCACCTATGTCATCGACCGCTCGCCTCACGTTGAGTGGTCGACGAGCTGCCAAACCTAAAGTGGTTCAGTTGCCCTCCTGAAACTGTACACGCCGCGACAACTCGACTGACTCGTCCAGCGGCATTCGTCTGCGCGGAAAGGAATGTTGCGCACATGCACGAAGATAACGAAGCGTATACGGTGAATGCACTTGTCGCCCCGAGTGAAAAAGAGGAAGAGGGTAAGAAGGATCTCTAACCAGTGGGGCCGCTTCTGAGCTGCCCCTCACAACCGAATAAACGGCCTCTTTCAACCTTTACATGTATCTTTCAAGCGTAACACTACTACTACGACTAGGTGATGGGTGATGTCGTTGGTGTGCGGATTTCTCGCTCGTTCTCGCTTGCACGGGACCAGCGCCGTATCATTTGAGTGTAGCCCCACTGTGTTGGTCTGGTGGATAAGGTACTCGGCTGCTGACCCGCAAGTCGCCGGATGAAATCCCGGCTGCGGTGGCTGCTAGTTTCTGGAAAGTGAACCCCTATCGAGAGTCAGCCGAAGTAGTTTCCGCTGCTAAAGAGAAAGTGCACTCATTCAGAACGACCAAAGATGGAACCTTCAGTGTCATCGTTGCTTCCTTAGCTTCAGCCAAGTGTCTTCTGATGCTTTCGAATGTAGGTGGCCTGGAAGTTAAGCCTTTCATCCCAGAGTCATACACTCGGAACATTGGGAAAGTAAAGCATGTGCCTCTGCAGAATTCAGAACGAACAACTCTTAGAGTACTTGAGAGATGCAAGGGTTATATCGGCGTGGCGGCAAATGAAATATTACCACCAGGAAGATGGAGCAGTAACGTCGCGTCCACTTTATTCAGTGATTCTCGCTTTTCAAGATGAACGCCTGATTCCAGGAAGAACCTATTTAGGACTCACAAGTCACTCAGTGGAAGAATATCTTGGTCATCACTTCGGTGCTATAACTGCCAGCGATTCAGACACATGGCGAAAAGTTGCCGGAGCACACGCTGGTGTGGGGGATGATCTGCTGAGAAGAACACCACCATGAGGAGTTCAAGTTATTTCTTCAGCCTAAGTGTGCAAACTGTGCGGGTAATCACGCTGCTTCATATTCAGGTTGCCCGCAAAGCAAAGCTGCTGCAAAAAATGCGTCGGCATGACTTTATCCATGGGAGGAAACCGCACCCCAATAAACCCTCTCCAAACCTTGAGATTGTTCATCCTGTACGTGATCTACCTCAGCGCACACGCAACAACAACAGCCGACAAACAAGCCAAAAGAACCGACAAGAGCATACCCGAGAGATCACTCACGAGAAGCACATTCAAGTACCCCAACCTACGCCTCAACTCTGCGAACGCCCATGCAACCTCAGCCGGAAAGTATATAGCATAACCGACAGCGCCAGTGCTTACCCCATCTACAACATTGAAACGTCGCGTCGTTCTCAACAGCCCTCAGAAACTGAACCATTCAATGGGATCCGCGCCTCTATCAGTCATACAATTGATGCTATCAATGCTTTTCGCAGCACTTAAGGCAATCCTGTCTGCTATGCCGGAAGTAAACAACCTGCCAGAAGTAAAAGCCCTGCTGCCTCTGGAAGCACTATTGTGTCAACAATATGGGTGACACCTGCGACAAGTAACATATGAATAAGCGCTATAAAAATGTCTCCACATTCCAGTGGAACGTCAACAGTCTTCGAAGGAAGTCTACTGATTTCCGTAAACTCCATTTGCAATATAAATTTCCACTACTTTGCATCCAAGAGGCAGGAATAAATGATGATATCCACCTCTCTAACTACGGCATATATAAATCATCTCGTCGAAGTGGTCCTAGCAGAGTGCATCTGGGTGTCAGAAAGGACCTACCTTCTCACTAAGTTCGCTCAAGTGATTCGGACTTCCCGGAATTAGTCGCTTGCAAAGTATCTTTTTGTGAGCAGTGCAATACCTCAACCTCTAAGCTGCATTTTAGTGGAAAAGCTAACAAATATCTTCAATATTTCTAATTTATATACATTTATATGTGGAGACTTTAATGCGCACAACATAATCTGGGGTGGTGATCAATGTTATACACGGGGGAACGTTGTTGAGTGTGCTACAGACAAATGCAATTTGACAATTTCAATTCAATGACAACTCCCCAACTTTTCTCCGAGGGCATGATTACTCGAGTTGCATGGATGCCACAACGTGTTCCCAAGATCTAGTGAATGGTGTGGGATGGACAACGGTTGTAAAAAAATGGGAGTGACCATTTTCCAATTCTCATAAATCACCCCCACTTGCGAAATGGCATCAGGCGCTACAGCAAGCTGAAGTTATAATGATACGTCATTATGGTTAAGGGGGCTAATAGGATTACTTTATGTAATATTTTAGAAAATACGAAGTGCATTCGTGAAGGGCCTAACATAATACGTATTCTTGTGGCGCATCATGTTTTAGTTAAAATACTCTAGGCCTGCGCGAAAGGCGCAGTGCAGTCACAGCGAAAGTTAGAAAAGCGGCCTTTCAGATCTTTTAAACACTCATTGGGTAACTACTGCAAGTACACTTGCTTGATATCCACTAGGGCATTATAATAAACTTCTGGGTAGTAGGCCCGGCATTCGCTGTGCTTTTTTTTGTCAATCTTCTGAGAAGCGTGGTGTCCGCTAAACACTTACAAGGAAGAACTTGTAGTTGGGCCAGTTGGTATAACATTTCAAAAAATCAATTTGAGTGCAAACACACTACACAATCACGCACCCACACACCCAGGCAACTTGCAAGGAATTTCATGCCAATTGTTCATGCAGTGGCTGACGAAAATGAGGAATTATGCCTGAAGTGCGCATGTGCCACAGTTAATAGGGGAACACAAGCTTTTGTAAGGATTCGGAGCATTAGATGGCCCACTCTTTACGCTATTCGCCTTGTGCGATGACTGGTTCTTCTTTCGATGTTTTAAAACGCTTTATAAGTCGTAATAACGGAATGCTTTCCCGACATCAAGCCAACCTAAGGCAAGTTTGCCAATAAGTCACAAGCACCATCGTAGCTCAATGGTAGAATACTGGGCTGGCACCCAGCAGACTCGAGTTTCGAACCCCACTGCGTCTTCGGTGCTAGGTATTTTTTTTAATTCGCGCGATCTTGTTACAAACACCGGCTGTGGCGGTGGCGGTGAACAACTGCTCGTGACCCGAGTTGTGATTTCATAACAGCTTTCGTTGTAAAACTTTCGTACCTTCTAGATAATAAAACGATCACACCACGGAGCTACAGTGTTGCGCAAAGACACCGCTTTTGCACTCGTCGTAGCTTTGGTAGTGCTTCGAGGTGATTGTTAGATAGAGAAGAGGAGAAGTAGTAATTGCAGAGTCTGATCACGAAAAAAGAAAGCACCGTAGAATAAACACAGGTCAAAGCGCTTTTAGCAGGCACTCTCATATGTTGTCAGGAAATCGGCCACTTGGATAAACGAGAAAGTGCCAAATTCCTCGATCTCACCAGCTCTTACTATTTGGGCTGATAAATGGTGGACAACAAGGCAACAAAATAAAATGTTGATGACCATGCAGCGTGCAGCAAAAAGAAAAAAAATGAGTGACAATAGGAGATTGAAGAACGGCAAATGGGTCAGGAAGCCAGCAAGAATAGCAGATATCCAACTTAACGTCAAGCCGAAAAAAACGAACATGGGCTGAGCACGTAATGCGTTGGACAGACAACAGGTCGACTGAAGAGCAAGGTAATGGTTACCACAAGATAAAAAACGCACCTGAGGAAGGCAGCAACTTACACATTGACGAATTGATGAAGTGCACAGGGATAGGTGAAACCAGCTTCCACACTATATGTAAAAATTAGACCGTTGGAAGTGGTCTCTGTTTTGTAGAGAACTAAAACGGGGTAATAACGACGACATATGTTTATTGCATCTATACAATCTTTGTGGGTGTTTAGGGAGACTTATGCAAAATAAATGTTTCGTTGGATATTTTTGACATAGAATAAAGCCTGCACCACTTCGTACTGCCTAATTTTTGCTATTCATGTTTTTCTTTCTTCAACCAGTGTAAGGGCCAACGTGCGGGTGACACATGCGGCAACAACTGTACTTGCACACCTTACGCACGCAGCAACCAAATATTAGTCTGCCTCCCTGGAAATGTAAGAATGCCATACGGTTTTGATGGACGTGGATGACAAATGCAGCTTGCCAACATTTTCGCAAAAAACTGCATTTTTTCTCGTTCTCAATTGTTTGATATCGTCATGTACAGAAAGAATGCCAAGGCAAGCATTGCTGCAAGGTTTTTCTGTCATTTTTACCTTTTTACGCATTGAGCGAATTCCTTGAAATAAAAACTTGCAATCGTAATTTACTTCCTGATTACTGTCCACGGCGTTCATACTTTCGCCAAAGAAAGGCCGCTACGCACCACACTGCAACTGCTTAACGGTGTCATGCACGAGACAGGTACCCTTGCAGACGTTGCATCATGAAGCACTTACATCAGGAGTTCCTCGAGTAGCTTGTGTTGTAATATCTTAACTGGCAAATTTTACGGCCACTTCTGTATGAGGCTCTTGTTCTGGACTAACCAGTGCTAAAACAGAAAGACTCGGATGTATCGAAAGTATATTCCACTTTAATGATTTCGAGCGAACATCACATGTTGAATCTGTGGAGCAATTGTGGCAGAGATTTAAGGCCAACGTCGTAACTTGCGTTGATCGCTTTGTCCCTACACATATTAAGGAAGCACGTAAACAAAATCCCTGGATAACACGCAGCATTATAGATATAAAACGGCGAATTAAGAGATTAAGGAAAAGTAAAAAACCAGCGACGAAAGCTGCAGCTATAAAAACCAAGTTGACAGAAGCCCGTGTGAATTCCAAAAAAAGCTCTTTGGCCAAACGCTTATGAACTTCCTTAAAAGTTCGCCATCCGAATTCTGGCGTTACATCATTGACAGAAAGGAAAGAACTGAGTAGATCGAACATGAGGGTTGTATCTTGACAAAAGTTTAAGACATAGCAGATATTTTTATTCGCTTCTTTCAGTCCGTTTTCACAATAGACCAGGGCGATAAAATAGGGGCATCCATCAGTAACAGTGCAGCAACCGAAATGGAACCTGTTATTATCAAACGCGAAGGTGTTTTTCAGTTACTGCTTGAGCTAGATGCGAAGAAAGGAAGTGGCCCGGATAACCTACTAACGAAATTTCTCAAGAGATACGCAGAAGGGGTCTCGTTTTATTTAGAAATAATATTTGTGAAATAGGTTGAGACGCGATCACTTCCACAAGACTGGCGCAATGCAGTTGTAATTCCGATTTTTAAAAACGGTAACCGCTCGTTAGTAAATAATTACCGGCCCGTATCCTTGACATCGGTTTGCTGTAAAGTTCTGGAACATATATTAGCAAAACATATTCTTAGTTTTCTTGATTCTAACCAGTTACTTTGCGCAAGCCGACATGGGTTTTAGCATGGTCTTTCTACTGGGACACAATTAGCTGAAACGCTCCGTGATTTCAAACAAAAAAAACAGCGATGCTATGCTGCAGACTGATGTAATTTGTGTCGATTTTAGGAAATCCTTTGATAAGGTCTCACGTCATAAATTACTTTTCAAGCTCGAAGGATCAGGAATAAGCGAAGAAGTATTAAAATGAATAGATGCCTACTTATCCGCACGTCAACAGGCTGTGAAAATTGAAAATACACTTCAACAACATTGGCCGTGTACTCGGGCGTTCCCCAAGGATCTGTTTTAGGACCAATTCTTTTTCTGATATTTGTTAATGATGTATGCTCAATAGTTGAGGCTCCCACTAAAATGAAACTTTTTGCAGATGACTGCTTGATTTATTCCCCAGCTACTTGCGAAGGTGACCAAATTATTCTGAACAGGTGCTTACAGGCATTAGATCAGTGGTGTATAATATGGGACATAGAAATAAACTATAACAAGACGACATTTACGCATATTCACTCTAGTGGGCGGAAATTGTCATTCATGTATCACATTGGAAGTCACCCTTTAAATAATGCCGATTGTTTCGAATACCTAGCAGTTAGTATTATGCACACATTGAAATAGCACTAGCATATCATAACATCTGTTCTAAGGCAAACAAAGAACTGTATTTCCTAAAAAAACTGCAACATGCTGCACCAGGTGTAATACTAACTGCTTACAAAACATTTATGCGTCCTGTCTTAGAGTACCATAGTATTGTATGGTCGTCTCACCAGAAGGTGTTGTGGACAAAAATTGAAAGAATACAAAAATTAGCAGTCCGTTTCATATGCGGTAGATACCGACGCACACACTCAGTCATAGCTTTGTTAAAGTCCTGTGAGCTTGAGTCTTTGGAATATCGCACGCGAAAACATCGCCTCAAATTTCTTTTTGAAATTATAAGCGGACAAAGAAAGATAAATAAGGATTCATATATTCAGCCCCCTGGAAGCCGATGTGGTCGTCTTAATAATAGTAGATCAATTCAGCCTTATTTCACACATACTAATGCTTTCCGCCACTCCTTTTTCCCAGACACAATAGATATGTGGAATAGTTTACCCAATGCGGTTGTGCAACAAACAACATCAGTAGATTTTGAAAATGAATTGGACAGTTTTCTTTGTGGTGAAGCGTGTTAAATTCTGTTGTCAGCACTTAATCGTTGATTTTTATGTGTGTAGTCACTGTTGTTTGTTTCTTTTTTTTATTGTTGGTTATTCATCTCATAGTTATATGTGCTTTTGAATTTTTCTTTTTTGTGCGAACATTAGGTACTTTGTGACACCCTCTTTGTAATCACCCCAAGCACGGGGTTGACAGTATCAAATAAATAAAAATAAAATGAATAAATAAAATGTTCTCACTAGATGCAAAGTTACTTAATGAGTACCTTGTATTTGTATCCTAATACATTCGTCAGCTGAATTATAAGCGTTTGTATTTGCGATACACCGTAGGAGGCATCATGCATATATTGAAGGGGTATGAAACACATTCCCAAGTAATCATGAATTGACATCATGGTCGGAGTTTATTGCCCCACATATTGAGCGGCCAAACAATCAGTCGCACATTGATTGATTCATCTGTAGGATTTAACGTCCTAAAACCACCATATGATTATGAGAGACGTCGTAGTGGATGGCTCCGGAAATTTTGACTACCTGAGGTTCTTTAACGTGCAACCAGATCTGAGAACACGGGCCTACAGCATTTCCACCTCTATCGGAAATGCAGCCGTAACAGCAGAGATTCGATCCCGCAACCTGCGTGTCAGCAGCCGAGTACCTTAGCCACTAAACCACCATGGCGGGGCGTATCTGTAGTGGATGTCAAGTACGAGCGAATGAAAGAAGTTTTTTTCTCAGACCATAAGAGCCCCAGTAACACTTTTTAGGCAGGGTTATGAAGCACAGCCGATGGATAGTCGGAGCTCCTGCGAAAATGAGAACGGCACATTATAACGTAGCACTTATGCGACTTGCATGTTACAGAGCTAATATTGTCTCCCGCTTCTCTTTACAGTACGCGATGCCAATCAAATGACCGTGCCTTACAACAAAGTTCATGGTAATTTGAGTTGTTTAGCACCGTGGGCTGCGTAGTCACTACGCCTTCCGTTGGAATGGGTCAGCTGTTCCACACGCCCGTGATGTAATTGAAGATTAGCCACGCGTTCGCCAAAGAAAATATGTTCAAGTTGATGATCCGCGTGGGACACCTTTTTTCCCGTTTCACCTTTTCTTGCATAGCCTCCAGCGCATTTGTCAAGACGAGAGAAGGAAGTAATCAATCACAGAGTTGGCCTAATCTGTGTAACTCAACTCGTAATTCAAAGATTCTAAAAAGTGTGGTGGTCCACTCACGAGGCCAAAAACATGTTTAGTGAAGTCATTTTATATTTTCGAAGTTCTGCAGGAAAGACACAGCACAAAGAAACCAAATGATGGTAATTAATGGCAGAGGGTGCCATGCAAGTGCACTTGAAGGAGTTGCCTCAAGATAGTTTTTTTTTAAACTGATGCATTATACCATGGGAGTCAATGATATGCGAAGCATGCATTGGAAGATTTGCTATAGCCCTTTTTGAATAAGCATAACGTCACGAGTGGTATAAACACGGTTGCTGCTGTTGGCTACTTTGCGCCAAATTGGCTACTTTTCAAACCCGTTTGGCGCCAAAAATTTATAGTTTACGTGCTTGCAAATGCAAAGGGACGAAGCTGCGTGTACGTTGGAAAAGACTTGGACGCTGCTCAAGCTGCCAGCCATATATGCTAATGCTACGCGCTATTACAGCAAAATGTAGGTGGACTCTTCCCTTCCAACCACATTTCCCAATCTGAAATTGGATGCTTATATTAAAACTCTAATAACCAATCTCTCAAGTCAAACGCTTTCACGTAATCTATGAAGGGTTTGTACACCAGTTGGTAGCACTCCGCGCATTTCTTTATTACTTGATTGAAATTATAAATAAAGCCTACTGTGCAGTAGCCTGTTTGAAATCCTGCTTGGTTGTTTGCTTGGTTAAACTCTATTATTGCCTTATTCTATTAGCTATTATTTTTGTAAATAGTTTGTAGAGAACGGACATTGAGCTGATTGGCCTGTAATTTTCCAAGTCTTTGACGTCTCCTTTTTTATTATTAAAGATGATGTTGGCGTTCCACCAAGATTCTGGTGCCCTTCTTGTCAAGAGATATTTCGTAAACAAGGTGGAAAATTTTTCTAACAGAATTTCTCCAGCATCTTTCAGGAGGTCTCTTGTTATTCTCACCAGTGGCTTTACGTCCTTGCATTCCTTCTAGGGCTTTCCTTACTTCTCCTGTCGTTACTGGTAGGATATATGCTGAATTTTTCTGGACATTTATTGTTTTTCACGATATTCTCCTGGCTGTTTTGGCTTCTGTACAGCTCTCTGTAGAACTACTCCACTATATTGACTATCCTATCCTATTGCTTATGACGTTGCCTTCCTTGTTCCTGAATGCATAAATCCGATTTTCGTCTATGCACAAGTTAGCCATCGAAGCTTTTAGGCTTCTGCTGCTTCATACAGTTTTCTTCAAAGAAAGTGACACAACCTCAATAAAGAACACTCTAAGCCAAAACGGAGCAACAGGGGTATAGGGGTTGCTCCTTTCAGGGAGCAATTGCATTGCCACTCCCATTACTCTCCTAAAAGGAGTAACTGCAGAGGGAGGAACCGTTGCTCTCCTTTCAGTTCCTCCTTCGGGGGATGAACAGTTACTCCCTCCAGTTCCTCCCTGCAGACCAACAGTTACTCCCACCAGTTGCTCCCTGCCGACCAACCATTACTCCCACCAGTTGCTCTTCTAAGAGCAACAGTTACTCTTTACCGTTCCTCCCACGTGTTCGCAGTTACTCTCTGAAAACCAACTGCACATGCTTCCAGTTACTCCTTGGGGAAATGAGTATTTATCTCGAGTATGCTTGTCACACGCTTAACACATGGCGAGAGCTCCTTGGAAGAGCACTGCTTGGGTGCTTTTAACACAAAAAGTGGACAATATTGAAAGGAAAATAAATGCTTTATTGTTCTTTTTATGAGGCGACGTGTGGCCACACGTAAAAGTAGACTTTGCCACACCACAGCCAGCACTAAACAAACACCATAATACATCAAAGGTTTTCTGCATCATCCGTGGAAAAACAATCTTGAATTTCTAGCATAGGGCAGTCTGTGTCATCATTGGTGAGAGAAGGGCAACTTCTCCAATTCTGAAGAACTCAAGTTTCGCAGCTGGTGTTTCCATCAGGCTAGCGCAGCGGAACGTCACCACAGGCATATGTGAAGCATCTCATTGCTGCAAGAAAAAAAAATAGAAGTGTGAGGTTAAACATGCCAGAATCAATTCATAACAATGAGTCACACACACTGCAGCAGCGCTTACATTCTAAGATGTCTACTGCAAAACGAAATGGGAAAAAAAAGGAAGGTTCGGCCAAACGTTACTTGGCAAGCTATATAAATGCTGATGTGGTAGACTCTTTTCACGTGATGTCTCAGACAGCAATATTCTGGAAGAAAATGTGCAGCACCTCAACAAGGCATATTTGTAGCAGTTAAAGATACCCTTAGGTTCAGCTAACTTGTTTCCTATACACAGCTGAGAGACATTTCTGTGAGCCCATTCACCAATGGGCATCCTAAGTGAGATCATGTGTGTGGCAAATAACACGTACCGTCCGCTCATGTTAAAATACTTATTTAGCTCATGCACATAGTTGCTCTCCATTCTACTGTTCTATCATACGCTGCTGCGTCTTGAATTGTGCAATACCTGTAGACACAAGCCAAGCATGCAAAGCCTGCTTGAAAGCAACCATGTACAGAGGCTACATGATAATCTTCAGTATAATTCCTTGTACCTGACGCAAACGGCTGGACAAAACTATAGACAAATAAATGTAGACCGTGCTACCTTCAAAAAATGCTTTAAACTTAGTAAACTAGGGTGCATTTGTTCACTCGGTTGTCGAGGAAGCAATATATCTTAAGGCATGCACAGATATTCTGATTCTTTGTTTGACAGTGTCACAGATAGCTTGCCAATACATATATATTTAAGAGCAACAAGATGTGATGCTTCTATTAGTTCAACGTCTTGTTGGTTCACAGCCAAACAGGTTACTGCTTGTTAGACAAATTGGAATAAGCACACCGTGGTTTCCAAAAAAAAAAGCATTATTAGAAGTTAGCTCCCGGTGTGAATGTCTGCCTATTTATTTTGTACTGCCTTCTACATGTGCCACAAAGACATTTGTTGAGGATGTGCTACCAGTCAAGCCAAGATCGCATACTTGGTCAATGTGATGGAAATACCAACATTAGAAACACTGCCACCTCTAGTAAGAGCATAACACTTCAGTATCTTGGAACAGCAAGGAGGTGCACAAGAAAGTTAAGCCCACTCTTGCAGAACTTTGAACGCGAACTTTTCAGAGTGGGGGAGGTCAACATGCTGTGGCACTTTTAAACCCACGAAACATCTGCAGAAAACAGGGTAAAGGCAAGTCAAGAAACGCTGTTATGAAGGCCTGCGCATGGACAGCTTTGTGAATCTAGGCCCAAGTGTTATGCTTTGTGCAAGCCAAAATCCATGTAAATAGGGAAAGCATACTTTTAGGAGTACCAGCGTAAACAAATCTTGGCAGTTGGCTTTTTAGTACAAACAGCAATCCCTGCAATGAAAACATAAACATTTTATCTCAACGGTAACAGTGTGAGCACACACACGGGCCAGCGGAGCCATGTCGAATTGTCAGTGCCAGTGTAACCATGTGGCATGATGAACTATTCTCTGGCCAACACATGCACAGTTTGCCCATAAAAAGCGATGCTTTCATATACATAGTACAAAAAGTCTGCACTTACCAAAATTCACTTGCTTTCTGTACTTTAGCATCGTTGGGAGCATCTGCAGTATAACCAAATTTGTGTCATATCCCTGAAAAAAAAGTAAAAGACATGCATCAAATATTGTTTCATTTGGTAGCAGTGAAGTCAGGTTAAGAACATCCAAGTGGGAATCAGCCTAATTATGTGCATGCGGCAAATCCCAAGCGGTGTTATTGAGGTTGTACGAAATTTTCGTCGATTGGTATTAACGTCGATATGTGACTTCAACGGCAGGCCAAGTTTTCACAGCGCATAAAGATTTCATGATGCAGAATAATGACAACGCTAACGAGAACATACAGCATTTATGATTGTCTTTTACAATATTCAGTTTTGCGATGGTTTTGCATGACTAAAGAAATCTGAAAGATTTGGGTCATTCCTCCTCCAATTGTTCTGTCCATATGTAAATTGCTCGCTTGATGGTGCGCTTTTAAAATAGTACGTTCAGCGCAGAGGTGAAGCAAGTGACGCAGTGATGTGGGCATTTTTTTTGTTTTTTTTTAGGCGTGCGGGGAGGGGGGGGGGTCCGCTTATCTGAATTGGAGGCCGGGCAAGCGAATATGGTCGTCATTATGGGCTCCCTACGACCGGCCTAAAAAATTCTGTGCGCAACCGCCTGGCTATGCCAGTGAAGTGATGCGACAATGATTTGTTCACTTACTGATTTACATACACTTTACAGCTCTAAAAAATGCGGCCCAAGGCCCCAACACTCAGCCGTTAACATTACATAAAGCCAATGGTAGAAAAGTGCCAGTATGAATGCAGCTACAACCCCGCCCCAATGTTTTTTCAAGCGAGGTAGTGTTGCGGAAATGAACTTTTAACTGCAAAAGTACACTGGCACTGCAGTGGTGACAGGGGAAGCAAGAGGGTATGCAGGCGGTAATAGAGGTAATTTAGTCCGATACGGCTAGCAATGGATACGGTGAATAAGAGCAAATCATTTCTCTTTCAATAGCGCAACTACTCAACAATGTATTGTAAGAGCATTAAATGTAGCTGGAAATGCCACTCACCTGCACGCTGATGCATGCACAGTCCTTTGTCCGACGAGCGAACAGGATTGCAGATAGCTGAAGACGTGTTTACGATGTGTTTGTTCCACCCGGCAGCAAAATCCACAACTACTTCGCGCTCCATAAAGATAAATATACACTAACCTTCATCACGAATAAGTAGAAACGCCAATCTGCGACACACACACACGATCAAAACATAGCTCACAAGCCCGCACGTCCATGTGCTCGCCGACTACAGACCAAATGAATATGAGTAGTGCGAACGCGAACCTAGTTGCGCCGAAAAAAAAAAACGTCGAGCAGTGGCAGCACAGGCGTTAGCGCAATCATTTCAGTGTGTTCTCCTAATACAATTATAAAAAAAACTGAGGTACACTAAAACCCATAAATAAACATGAAAAGTTCAGTGTAATTTTTATTCAGTGCTAGTCAACATAAACACTGAATAAAAATTACTTTGTAACTTACATCGTTTGCTACGCTAGCGCCACACTTGTCGTGCGGGCGCAGAGGGCGCAGATTTGTCATTCTGCCCTCAAACTACACGGTGAAGCGTGCTACTAAGCGTATGGCTGATGAGAAGCGCGCCTGGGTCCGCTTTTTTTTTTTTTTCTTCTCCGATATATCTAAGCGGGGGGCTCCCTATTCACGTGTTTCGGTGCTTGATCGACTTTGACGCCCTTACTTCGCGGACGAACGGCGTGTCTAGGCTATTTTTATCGTTGTTTTGCACGTGTTTCGGCGTTCGGTCCGCTTTGACGTGCCAACTCTTCATTCTGCTGCTGCGTGTGTTAGGTATTTGCCGTACTGTATTCTCAGGCCTTCTGTGTTCAGCCAGCGCTGCTATCTTATTATCTACGGATGCTAAAATAAATCACTGTTTTGGTTTGGTGAAGTTTGGCACACAGAACAAACAATAATCTGGCCCATGAATATCAATGTGGGCGGCATGCATATTTGTGTGCGGTGTCCTGCCGGGGAGTAACCGTTGCGTGACGAGAGCATTTACAGCGGTTCCTCCTTCCGTTGCTCCCTTACAAACTTAAGATGAATACAGTTGCTCCCCCATTCTCGAACAAGTCGGCCATCTTGTTCCGCTTGGTCTTTTCTGAGAGTAACAGTCGGTCTGAAGGAGTAAAAACAGCCGTTGCTCCCATTTCGGCCATTTTTGGCTTAGAGTGAAGGGTCTAAGGCAGGAAGACACGATCTCTCCTATGGCATTCACCACATGTTTCAAGAGGTTTTCCGGGCCCTAGATTGGGAAGAGTTAGAGATAAGAGTTGTTGAAGATTATCTTAGTAATTTGCGATTTACTGATGATATTACCTTGATGAGTAGTTCAGGGAACAAATTACATCACATGATTACTGAACTGGACAGGGAGAGCAGAAAAGTAGGTCTAAAGTTTATTAGGCACAATACCATAGTAATGTGCGAAAGTATAGGAAGAAAAGAGCACTTTGCGATAAGTAGAGGCAGGCTGGAAGTTGTAAAGGAATATGTGTGCTTAGCAATGGCGTAGCCAGAAAACTTTTTTTAGGGAGGGGGGGATGGGGTTCACAGCGACGCGACTGTTCTAGAGGGCAAAAGTTGCAAGACGACTAGACTAGATAACGTTTGCTAATGGCGCCACAGAAACCAGGCACTAACTACACTTTTCCCTCCGTTAGCAAGCGCTAACTGAGATTCCAACCTCTCTAGCTAGAAATATTTGCCTGACTTATGTTTTCCAAATATCATGAGGGTGCTATCTGCAACACATGTGCGTTTTTGGAAAAGAAAGTTCATGCAAGGGGACCTCACGGTCTTTTTAATGCCTTGGTCTCCTTGTTGTTTACGTGTCGGAAGAACGTGCTCAAAAATTGCAGAAGCCGAACCGATTTTGAATGTACCACAAAACCAGTGCTCTATACGCGTGTCAATCTTCGTGTCAATTGAAAAAGATAATCAACAATATTCCGGTATGTCATGTGCCTCTTGGCTACGTTAAACGTTGCTTGCAGAGTTTACTTCAGTTCTTGTAAAATAACTTTGTATATAGTAAAAAACTTTGTTCTTTTAAAACCTTTGTATATTGTTTCTAATTTTACATGATAACATGTGCACCCATGTTTCTTCATTTTGTGCATTTTTAGTTGTACTTTATATTTCTAATTGCGGAAATCGCCTGGTCTGCCCTTCTAGTCGTAGCAACGTATTGGAATTAAAAGATGAAACATATATATATATATATATATATATATATATATATATATAGATATATATATATATATATATATATATATATATATATATATATATATATATATATATATATATATATATATATACAATTTGTTGAGCTCTACGTCCCTTCCTTATTCTAGCGCTGTTTGCCACACTCGTTAGCAATAGAACTTATGCTCACCATAGTGGCCCACACTTAATATCTTATTAGAATGCTTTAGGCTCATGGTCGGGTGATCGAAGCCCGGCTGCGGCGGCTGCATTATCGATTGAGACAAACATGCTGTATACGCCAATGTGCTCAGATTTGGGTTCAAGTAAAGGAACCCCAGGTGGTTAAATTCCGGTCCCTTTCACTGTGGAATGATTATAATCAAATAGTCGTTTCCGGGCATTAAACCACACGTCTTATTCAATCAATAAGATTTATGACCAACATCTTTTTATTCATCTGTTTAAGTCTCATGAAGAGAATGTTAGTAGGCCTTTCTAAAGTTACAATTGCCCTGCACGTTCCCCAGTGTTGCACCTTCTTCATAAGACACTTCGGAGTGCCTTTAGCCGCTAGGGCATAGTAAAGATATCTAATATATTGTACACTCCCATACAAATGATATAAGTGAAGTTCAGTAAAAAACCAGATATTCCGTCACGCGCACAGGCGTGTGTGTGGGTTTAAAAATTAGCAGAACGTGCGCAGGTTAAATAGAAATGTCATTCTCTGGCATCACTATATCTTAGAGCACGTACGACGAGTCACACTGTAATATGCTTGAACTTGTTCTATCGAACCTTAGAATTGTTTCCAGCTTTTACCATTTTAACAAATCTCTGCTTAGTGAAAATTATTCTAGAGATCGAATCCAGCGAGATCTGTTCCGGTGGGCACACGTACGACCACCGCTGCAGCATTAATCCCGTCGCCGAGCCAACTTACAACGCTCGCGGCCAAAATTCCTGCCCAGAACCTCACACATGGCCAAAGCTTTGACAAACGCCATGACACGTTTTCCCATGTGCAGACATTATTCACTCTAAAAGCGTCCAGGTATGTTATAATGGTAGTAGCACCGCTTAGTCTCCAATTGATGTCAGCACAAAGCGACGAAAAAAAAGGTGGGTAAGTGGCAGGGGTAAGGCATAAACCCCCTCCTCCCTTCTGGCTACGCCACTGCTGCTTAGGACCGGTAGAAACCGTGGAGCCCAACCATGAGAGTGGAATCACTAGAAGAATAGGGATGGGATGGATCACGTTCGGTAAGCATTCTGAAATCTTGAATGGTAATGCGCCACTATCCCTCACGAGGAAGTTATATAACAGCTGCATCTTGCCGGTATATAGAGCAGAAACCTGGAGGCTTACAAAAAGGGTCCCGCTTAAATTGAGGACGACGCGGCGAGCGATGGAAAGGAAAATGATAGGTCAAACCCTTAGAGACAAGAAGAGGGCAGAGTTGATCAGGGAACCAAACAGGGTTAAGGACACCATAGATGAAATCAAGAAGAAGAAGAAATGGACATGTGCCTGGCCCGTATAGCACGTAGGCAGAGTAATCACTGGTCATTAAAGGTAACTGACTTGATTCCCAGAGAAGGCGCATGGACAAACGGGAGACAGAAAGCTAGGTTGGCTGATGAAATTTAAAAGTTCGCATGTATAACGTGGTGACGAAAACCACAAGACTGGGTCAATTGGCGGATCCTGCGAGAGGCCCTGTAGTGGGCGCAGTAAAGGCTGATAATGATGATCATGAATCAACTTCTCGTTGCGGCTTTGAAGAAGATGCTTTTAACGATAATTGTCAATGCTGACTTGCTGCCTGGAATATTCGAGAATACCTTTTTGTCTGACAAAAACTCTTTTCTTTTTCACATAAACTATGGGAACGCGTAATAAATTTATTTTACTTTATGCAACAAATTTATTCGAAACTTATCGCTTGACTTCTGAGCCCAACTTAATGAAAATGTTAATATTTATTCATAAACCATGAAGGCACTGCTCACAATACTGCTTCTGTTCCCTTTAGCGACAAATTCGGCGGTGTTATTTACGGATGTTGCGATTTTAGATACATTTGGCTTGACTTGTAGCTCTCCTTCAAGTTGCACCAACGGCAACTCTGCGGATTAATGTAGTGCTCAGTAAGTATTTGTATAAATTTTAAACGCATTTACGAATCTAGTACACTCGCAAATGTGAGAACTGGTTGTCTATAGTTGCGTAATGACGCCACCACTACCGTGCGCACCATCAGCAGCAGCTGTGGTATAGGCTGACATGCTCTTCTTGTATTATTCGCTGATGTTGGTCACGCGAAGTGTAATACTGAAGCGTATGCTGCCCCTTTTTTTCTTTCTTGTCTTTGGGGCAAGTGTTACGAGATGGATTGACGTTAAGTGAAGTAGTTCTGTGCTCATCGTTGGCTCTCCAGGAACGTGCACTACACTAGCGCGTACTAGTGAATACACAAGGTACGTTTGCCTTTCATATAATAGACAATCACAGTATACCAGTCATACAGTGATAGCAAACCTACCATGATAGCAGGATCAAAGTCTGCATGTGTAGACAGGTATCTTAGCCGTGTCGTACGCACGCTATTTTTCAGATTTAACGTTGCCACGTTAGCGTTGTCTACGTGAAGATTGTGGCGCTTTCGGGCGCCCGCTTCAAAGTCATTTTAACGTGGTTAAAAGATTCACTTCGATCGCAGCAACTGACTTTATTGAATGGCTTTGCTTGCGTTCAGTTTGCGTCTGCAAACGGATAAACTATAGCGTAATTTTGTAGATAGCTTCCCGCTTGAAACGTGTCTAGGCCTCACCAAAAGATCGATGTAAACAAATGAGCAACATAAATGTTTTTCCGTTTGATGCGTGGCTCATATTTATTTACTTTTAATATTACCAAACATAAACTTGTAACAATGCTTCGAGCAGTAACAGGGGCAAGCATTATCATTTTTTCCTTTCCGCTGTTCTTTAACCTAATAATCCTCCAATGGGTGGTGCCACGCTTGAAGCTGGGGCACGTTAACCATGTAAACGCTACCTTGGTAGGTTCCGTTTCTCGCTGTTTCAACTACAATCCATTCTTACCGCTCTCGCATAAACACTGCGGCTAACAACAGTGATAGGCAGCTGAACGGCTGACATAACCACTGTTATGTCAGCCGTTCAGCTGCCTATCACTATGAAGCGGTTATGTGTCGCAAAGCAGATGTTTCTATTAGGCAGTTTTTTTCGAGCAGGGAGGGGCACCTACTTGAGCTGAAGTGGGGCAGGGCAGACAAGTGTGACATGCCGAAAATAAATTTAAGAGGCGGAATGGGGGCAAGAGGGCTTGGAACCGATGTGCCAACCCCTAGCTGTGTCACTGTCGCAAACGGGTAATTTCACGAGAGACCAACACAAATAAAAATGATATTGCAGATTTAATTGAGTATTCCTCACAGATGAACTAATTTAATTACCAATCATTCTAGAAATTTCATAATTATGCAACACACAAGTATACGACCGTTACAAGGAAGACATCCTATGTATGTAACGTATGCTTAACAAAGAGTGAAGGCACAATGCTTGAAACTTGAAGAGTGAAGAGAACTTTTTTAAGTGTCTTGAATTGGGTGATTTTATGATACCTGACACAAAGTAATTGCTACAAATTTGATGAGGCTTACCAGTTTCGTTTTTGACACAAGCTTTACTTCTTTCTTTCCGCAACGGCAACTACGTTTTTGGTTATTGAACTTCTGAACCAGCGAGGTTGTTTTTGAACACGCTCACATACACGCTCTGAAATTTTTGCTGTAATTATGCAGGCTAAAGTGAAAGAAAATTGTTTATGCGCAAATATTTTTTCCGTGGCTTAGACATGAGGCCTTTCTTCGGAGTGCCTCGAAATAGCCCTTTTCTGAGTAGGTATTCTGCGCATGCGCACCGGCGTCGATGAGGCACGCGCCATGGGTTTTGGTGGCCGATACGAGACTGGTGTAGACCAAGGGGCATCTGGTGTCACAAAAGCGAAAAAGGTCCGCCCCCCCCCCCCCCCCAAGAAAGCGTCAATGCGTGATCGCCTACTTGCATGTGGCGGGCAATTTCGGAGGCCAAGGATCGCTAGGGTCGATTATATTAGCTGGAGGAGCTGTTCGAACTCAGAAAAAGGCGGGCGGTTACTGTAAATTTTTTGAGAGCTCAGTGACGCTTTGCCAGTGGCTAGCGTGGATGATTTAATGTGACATTGCGTCTAATGTCGCATTGAAATAAATATATTCACCATGTGCCAGTGTCGCAAGCCATCACATGCAATTGATATGTGGGGTTTAACGTCCCAAAACCACTATATGATTATGAGAGACGCCGTAGTGGAGGGCTCCGGAAATTTAGACCACCTGGGGTTCTTTAACGTGCACCCAAATCTGAGCACACGGGCCTACAACATTTCCGCCTCCATCGGAAATGCAGCCGCCGCAGCCGGGATTCGAACCCGCGCCCTGCGGGTCAGCAGCCGATTACCTTAGCCACTAGACCACCGCGGCGGGGCAAGCCATCACATGCAACAAGCAGCTTCAAGCCACTCTGTAGGTCATTGCTAAGGTCTGGTACATTTGTAAAAAAAAAATTATTTATATACGAACACTTGTCTTTAACGTGACCCTTTTGCTGTTCGATGTTTTATGTGAAAGATAAACTTGAGCTATAAAGAATTCTTATTCCGAGTTCTCGTTACCAAAACACATTCATTTACGTTTATAATTCAGTACTAATGGCAAAGGCAACGTCCTTTACTTTGTTTCGGTAGTGGAAGCAATGCTGTATATACAAGAATAAGAATAGATGTGTGACCGTCACATAACATTCGTTTATTTTGCCAGTGTTTCGATATAACAGTCCCGTCTTTTTCAAGGCATAGTGCTTTGAAAAATTAAGCAGAGCTTCATTTGAAACGTCGGCAAAATAAACATTAATGTCAAGGAGCATCACTTCTTATACCTATAGCTAGAGGCCAGAGGATAGGCAAATGCCTATTGTGTTCCTTGATGTTCTATCGCGCCAATTTTATATAAGCGTGAAGTAGAGGTTGAGAAGGAGATTTATAGCATTTTCATGGTGCCTATAAATGCGTATTTTGGGCGCTTGTACCTAAGCACCGATAAGTGCCTATAAATGCCCTTTTTGTATTTTGACACCTATATGAGCCTCATTCAGCCCCAAGATTCCCTGTCGAGTGCTGTTTGAGACCCTTATTTATGTTATGCAAGAAGCTGTGCATTCTGTTTCCTATGTGTAAAGTAATATGTCAGAAATACTGAGAACGTTGTTATCGCATCAACATGATCTTCTACGGGGCACCTTTGTCAGCTGCTTTCAAACCTTATACGGCTACTATTGAACAAAAACAAAAAAATCAACTGAGCTATGTACGAGTGACAGTACTTCTATACCGCAGTAACTTTTGTACGGTTGAGTGAGGAAACGTAACAATTAAAGGCGATGGCTGAAATAGTTATTGCAAGTTGATGGTTACACTGCCATTATGAAATTCAGTATTGGTATGTGGTCCACCAGGCAACTGAAAGTCTGCCACCTCAGCTGAGCTCTCTACAGTGGGGTTTCAAATACTTCCTCTGCCACCTAACTGCCGAAGAAATGTTCTTTGGTCATGGTATATGACATTCACTCTACAGCGTGCCTAAACTCGTCTGATTAATGGGCCTTGTAATTCTTGTATTCGGGCACACATCGACAGGCAACAGTTAAGTGACAAAGCACTACATAATGGTAGAAAGGGAATGATGGAAGCTTGCGATAAAAGATCCCTAAACAGGGGTTGCTTTGAGCCGACTCAAGGCACGAACAAACCTGATTTCTTTAGCGCTAGCATGTTTACGCTTCGTACCCTCTCCTCCATTCTGACAATGGAGGGCGAGGGACAACATTAGATACTCGGGTGTGAGAGAGTTGGGAAAGGGTGTGTGTGACGAATTCTATGAGTGAAGGTGGGACAGGTGCTTCGCGAATAAAAAGAAATTAGAAAAATAGGTGTGGGGGGGGGGGGTTGAAATGTACACGTGTCCCAAAACCTCGGTTGTCGAACCGGCTCTTTCTAGTTAACAATGGCACGTTTGAAATTCCTAGACCAAGGGCTTATCTCGAAAGGGTTTTATTTATGTATGCACCATAACAAATGGATTTAGGAGCTCTTTTGAAGCGTTGACACCTAGCCCCGCCACGGTGGTCTAGTGGCTGAGGTACTCGGCTGCTGACCCGCAGGTTGCGGGATCAAATCCCAGCTGTTACGGCTGCATTTCCGATGGAGGCGGAAATGTTGTAGGCGCGTGTGCTCAGATTATGGGTGCACGTTAAGTCTCGCTTGCTGGATTTCGGGCTGACCGGTCGTGCGCTCGCGCGCTCCGCGCGCTTTCGATCTCCCGCGTCAACGTGGCTCTGGCCGACTGGACTCGCCCTACGTCATCTCCTGCCGCCGACGACCTTCCACCTCCGACGACAGTGCAGCTCTGACTTACTGGACTTGTTCTACGCCATCCACCGACGCCGAAAGGAGCTCTCGCAGGTGCGCCCCGTCCTCGGACTCCAGTGACCGTGCTCCATCGTTCATATCTCTTCTATCCCCTCGGTTTGTCCTCGCTCGCTGTGGCTTACCACCACACGTCTCTTCTTCTCTTCTCCTTCTTCGGCTTTCCCACATCTTTACTCCTATCCTTTTTATCCCTCCTCACCCCCATCCCTTGTGAGCTACTGTGGCGGTGTCGCTCATGAAGCAGACAATAACGGGGCTCACTTTTCTCTTCCTTTCTCTTTCAAGAACCACTTCGGTGCACGTTAAAGAACCCCAGGTGGTCAAAATTTCCGGAGCCCTCCACTACGGCGTCTCTCATAATCAAATGGTGGTTTTGGGACGTTAAACCCCACAAATCAATCAATCAAGCGTTGACACCTACTTGCTGGAGGAGTGTATTGAACATGTGGATAAGGTACAACTTTGTGTATTTTCTGTCTCTTGCGGAGTGGAAGTTTGACTGAAGTATGTAGTTTGAGATCGTCGAAGTTGCGTCCTCCCACATTGAAATGTCATGCCACTGCTTTCGGTGATTTCTTTGCCGTGTCCACGTGATGTCCGTTTAATCTAAAATTAACAGGCTCTCCTGTTTTGCCAATATACTGTTTGTTATAATATGTACACTCGATCATGTAGATAACGTTTGCACTAGTGCAGGTAATTTTGGACTTTATATGACGGACGTAATCAATTCTGGTGCTTTTAAATATTATGTCGTCTTGAAGGTGCCTGCAAATCTTGCGTCTTCGACAGGTTGCTTTTATCTCCTTCCAAAGAGTTACGAGTTTTCCATAGACAAACTACTTACCGTGGAAATACCATGCAGGCCTATATTGTCCAACAACAATACACCTTCTGTGTCACTATCAAATTTTAAAACCATCATCTATCTAGTATACCACTCACCCTACCGTCGTTTGTTCAAGATAAGTTGTGCTTTCTTAAATCAAAATTTTCAGTCTTGAAGTATTGTTTTTTGTGCCGGTTAATTTATGCGACCTTTCCTGTAAACTACAGTGGCCCGAGAACACCACTGCGAGGAGGAGTGTTCCATTGATTGAAACCAATAAATTGCCTATGGTGAGGTAGTTTCATGGGACCATTGCACATCTACATTAAAATGTTGTTGGCACTTTTGTGCTAGCACACCAAGAATGATTTTTTTTTCTTCTTCAGTCATAGGTAGAGGTCACGCAGAACTTTCACTTGAAATTATTTGCATTTTCTTAAAAATATATTGTGGGTATATTTTTTTATATTGAGCACCTAAAATGTTGCTTTGCCAGCCTGTCTTTGGCACCTATAATGCACACTTTTTTAATTAGTTCCTATATATCAGGCCTCGGCTTAGAACCTTGCGCAACCAAAGTTGTTTTTGAGAGTGTAAACTTTATATATATATATATATATATATATATATATATATATATATATATATATATATATATATAGTCCTGTAGATCCTCTGTGAGCGGTCACAACGTGGTTTATTTCTACGTTTCGGCCTAGAGTCTGATCCTGATGAAGGCCAGACTCTAGACCGAAACGTCGCAATAAACCACGTTGTCACCGCTCACGGATGATCTACTGGACTATATGCAACGCTACGGCCGCTCAACCACCATGCCTGCCTATATATATATATATATATATATATATATATATATATATATATATAGGCAGGCATGGTGGTTCGCGTTCGATGCTCTCGAACGCGTTATTCGAAGGTCGTAGGTTCGATTCCTGCTCACGGGCTGGTTATTTTTTTATCCACGTTTCTTTCGTCTTATTTACATTCCATTACTGTCTATTACTGTTATATCTCACACACACACACACATATATATATATATATATATATATATATATATATATATATATATATATATATATATATATATATATATATATATATTATATATATATATATATATATATATATATATAAGGGAAAGAAGTGTATACCTAAGGGCTCGTTTTTCCGTGTTTTAACACAATAATAATGAGATCTAACAGACAGTAATGCCAAGGAATGTACAGGGGAAGTTATTAAAACCAATAGAATGTAATTAAGAAGAAAGAAAAGTGGATGAAAAAATTACCAACTGTGAGCAGGAATCCAACCTACGACCTTCGAATTACGCGTTCGATGCTCTAACCACTGAGCTATCACAGCGGCCTTCCCTCCATCCACTTTTTTGGGTTTATCTGTGAATTTAGAAGTAGGAGCGACAGTAATTCGAAGGTCGTAGGTTCGATTCCTGCTCACAGTTGGTAATTTTTTCATCCACTTTTCTTTCTTTTATTTACATTCTATTGGATTGAATAACTTCCCCTGTACATTCCTTGGCATTACTGTCTGTTAGATCTCATTAATATATATATATAAATAAGTAAATATATATATATATATATATATATACATATATATATATATATAGATATATATATATACATATATATATATATATATAACTCCTCGAGAAAGTCTCAGTTCAGAAGGTTCAAAATAACGCCGCAGTTTGCTAACATGCACAATGTCAGTTTCTACGTAAGGGTAGCACGGAGCGGTTGATCTCATAGTTCACTGTTGAGACCTTGCGTAGAATCTTGTAGGGTCCTTCCATGACAGAACTCAGTTTGCCGTTGTTGGGATGCCATGGTGTCTCGTAAAGGACAAAGTCACCGACTTGGAACTCAATCGGAAGAAATTTTCTATCATAAATGACTTTGTTCTTATTATGGTAGGTGACAGAATCGGTAACTGCAGTTTTTCGCGCTTCTTCGACGGTTTCTTCTCGTTGTTCCAGTACAGTAGGATAAGATGGAATTCCATACATCAGGAAGGAAGGTGCGTAGCCGGTCACTTCGTGGGGTGTTCTGTTGTATTCCTCAATTACTACCGGGAGCAGCTTAGTCCAAGACTTCTGTGGTTCGTCATTGATCGTACATTTAAGTCTCGTTACGATAGTCTGGTTTGTCCGCTCGTTCATGCCGTTGCATTGTGGATGATGAGATGAGGTGAATAGTTGGTGTATACGATTATGTTTTAAAAACTGCTTGAATTTTCCTGCGGTAAATCCTGTTCCACGGTCTGAAAGGAGCTTCCGTGGTTTTCCAGAAGAAAAAATTGTTTTTAAGCATGAAATGTAGGCGTCGCTGTTCTCACTTTTATGAGCAAACGCCCATACGTAGCGAGTCGCATGATCAATAACCAAGTGTATAAACCTTTTTGACGAGCCATATCCAGAAAATCCTCCTATGGTGTCTATTGCAAAGAGGTCGAAGGGCTCTTCAGCTGGAGGCAGTGATTCAAGCGTCCCAAACTTTTTTGTTTTCGTCTTCTTGCATCTCTGGCATGTATCACAATGCCGAATGTAAGTGGAAACATCGGTTACCTTATGCGGCCTATAATATTGCGGAGACAGGAGTGATAGCGTCTTCTTCACCCCGACTTGCCCAAAATGTTGATGTGCATTCTTCAGAATGGTTGGGCGTAGTTCATGGGCACGTATATTTTCCGTAGTCCTTTTCTTTTAACGATTATGATGTTATTTTCTAATGAGTACGTTCCTTTTGGACGCTCATTGTTGCATCGCTGAAGGTCGTCGTGTGATAAAAGATTAACTGTTGGGGCTCTGGAGAGCGCATCTGCTTCGACATTACTTGCGCCCTTTTGATGTTTGGTGTTCACATCATACATTGACAGTTTCAAAGACCACCGGAAGAGACGACCTTGAGGAATTTTAACATTCTTCACCAACTGGAGTGCAGAGTGATCTGTTACAACAGTGAATGACTTTCCATGAAGGTAGCAATGCCATTTATCAATGGCATCTACAATGGCAAGACATTCTCTTTCTGTAATAGCATAGTTCACCTCGTGCTTAAGTAGTTTGTGGGAATAGTAAGCAACAGGATGTTCTTTGCCTTTGTCATCAGGTTGTTTCAGCACTGCACCGATGCCTTCGCCAGATGCGTCACAGTACACAGTACATGGTCTCGAAGGGTCGTATATGGGAAGCACCGGTTCTTCAGTTATCCGCTCCTTCAGTTCACGAAAGGCTTGCTCGCATGCTTCTGTCCACACCCACTTGCTGCCTTTGTGGAGTAGTTTTGTAAGTGGAAGAGCGATATCGCTGAAGTGGGGGATGTACTGACTGTAGGTGTTTACAGTGCCCAGAAAACGCTGGAGATCTTTTTCTCGTTTTGGTGTAGGAAATTTGAGTATGGCAGCCACATTACTTTGCTTAGGTGTCACTGTTCCTTGTGAAATTTTGTGGCCCAGGTACTCAATGCTGCAGCGTGCAAACTGGCACTTTTTTCGTTTGAGTTTTACGTTCTCGGTTTTGAGAGCTTTCAATAGCGCCTCAGGGTGTCGTATATGATCATTAAATGTCTCTGAGTATACGACCACATCGTCAAAGAAATTAATAACATTGGTGAGCTGATGTATCGCTATTATTGATTTCATGGCTCTTTCAAATGTAGCTGGAGCGTTCTTCAACCCGAACGGCATTACCAACCACTCAAAATGACCATCAGGCGTGACAAATGCAGTTTTCTGAACATCGTCAGGATGCATTTGGACATGCTAGTGTCCCGACGTTACATCCAACGTTGTGAAAAACTCCGCCTTTTCTAAGTGGTCAAGAATATCATCTATAGGTGGAATTGGTTGAAAGTCGGGTACCGTTATGGCATTGAGTTTCCGGTAGTCAATACATAGACGAGGGCGTCCTTCACCTATCTTTTCTGCTAAAATGACAGGTGCGGCGTAGGGCGATAATGAAGGCCTCACAACACTTTGCTTGAGGAGAGCTTTAACTTGTTTGATATCCACTTTGTCTGCCTGTGAACATCAGTATGGTGCTCGACGAATAAGTGCGATCCTATGTTTCTCAGTAGTGATGCACCCAATATCTGTCTGAGATTTCGAAAATATCTCGTCATACTTGCTTAAAAGAGAGTCCAGCGCCACAGCCTCATGCTTTGATAAGTTTTCTGAAGTCAGGGTTCGCATTAGCGGGGCTCGAATGGTTTTCTTTTCATTGTGATGCGGAAGGTTCATATTCTCACGTGCTTGTGTCACTGACTTGCTTTCCAGATTTACAGAAAGATTGAAGTATGAAGCGCTGTCTAGGCTAAGAATTAATTGCGTTCTCATGCCTCACAGCACATGTGCATAAACTTTCTTGATGACGTTCCCAATTTGTAACTGAATGTTTACGCGACCCAAAGTTCGAATGCTTGATGCAACATGCTGGACCATGATGCTGGAGTCTCTCATCAACTGAAGCTTTAGCTGTTTGTACACATCCTCGCTGATACAAGTAATTGTTGCTCCTGTATCGAGAATTGCAATTACTGGCTTTCCGTTGATGAGAGCACTGAAGTGTATTAATAAAACTCTGGGTCGCCCTCCTCGTTTCCCGGTTCAGTATCAATAGCGGACACATTGCCGCGGCACGGACATTCGTTGTGCCAGTGAAATTGTCGTGGGAAACCAGCAGCTAAGCAGTATCTACATTTGTTTTGCGGGGCACGCGGTTGAAGAGTTATTGTCGGTTGCTGCGATCTGCTGAAGAGACGTGGAGCTCTTGAGGCGATACTAGCGTTACGAGTAAAGGAAACTCCTCTCACCCGTTTTAAAGACGTCTCGACCCGTTGAGCAGCGGTGAGCCACTCTAATGACGAGTTGAAAGACAGTCCGGCGAGCGCCAGTTCCACATCAGGAGGAACACCATCAGTCAGCCCAGAAATGATGTGGCACTCTTTCAGGTCAGCCAAGGAACCCAGTCGCTTTTTCTCGTCGTAGTAGTCCTTGATAGTCTGCCCTCCTTTCTGTCGGTAGTGAATGAAGAGACGGAAGGCATCTCCTTCAGTCGAAGCAAAGCGGGCTTGCATGTCACGCTTGATATCGTCCCAAGTTGTCTCGCCGTTGCCGAAAATCTCTATCAGGTACCACTTGAACGCTTCCCCTTCAATGTATTCGTTGAAGTGAGTGACCCGATCGCGGTGAGTCCATGACGCCTCGGCTGCCTTCATGTCGAAAAGAAGAAGCCACTTGTCGATGGGAACGTCTTCTGGTGTTCCCTTGAACTTCTGTATGTTGAGCGGAGGCTTTGGCTTAGCCCTGGCACGTTGATGAGGTCGATCCTGTCGACTTGTGTGACGCTACAAAATGGAGACACGTCGTGGTCTAGATGCCATGCGTTTATTCTAATGCACGCTCACTTCCTCTTCGTCGGCTTCTCCTAGAATCAACTTGTGAGTGCGTCACACACACACACACACACACACACACACACACACACACATATATATATATATATATATATATATATATATATATATATATATATATATATATATATATATATATATATATATATATAAATATATATATATATATATATATCTAGTATATATATACCAGCTATATATATATATATGGTATATATATTATATATATATATATATAGCTGGTATATATATATATATATACCAGCTATATATATATATATATAAAACCCAGCACAACAAAACCAGCTATATATATATATAAATATATATATATATATATATATATATATATAGCTGGTTTTGTTGTGCTGGGTTTTTCGTTTCATCACATGTTTAGGTATACGTGTGGCACTCGGTTATATATTGTTTAATTCTAACGCGTCAATTTTGTTCAGAACCAGTGGGAGGGTTGCAAGTGGCGTCATCCGCTTGGGGCGCTAGTGGAATTCCCCGCCATCACTGTGGGACGTGGTGGGGCAGATGTTTTCTGGTAGAAATTTCATCGGTTTGATCCAAATGACCAGTGGCGACGATAGGCTGTCTGCGCGATAGTGCTACTAAACACCCGCTACCCAGACATATTCCCTTCTTCATGCAAACTTTGCGGCAAACCAGGAGATTTCCTCCACATCCCCCACCTCCGTTTGTGGCAGTGTCATACTAGGAGACCGTCATGACCAGCACTCCAGCTTTCGATCAGCGCCAGATCATATCGTGTGTTATGATTGATTGATTGATTGATTCCCGAAAGGAGGGAAAAAAGGCACCTAATTTCTGTGTGCCTCTTGGGCGAAATGCACAGCGCCTAGTGAGCTATGAAGAGGATTGCACTTTAAGAGCTTTCCTTAGCTTTGTAAGGGTGCCTCCTCACCGTGAGGGAGCATGCACGGGCCATGAGGGGGCTCAGCTTCCCACGCTCCTCAGTGGCAATAAATATTTCTACTACCACCGCGCAGGGTAAAAAAAAAAATCGAGACGCGAAATGACAGCCAGCGTCTTTGTCGTGCTTTGTAGCCGTAGTGCTCACTTTTGTTCCGGCCACGTCCATTTGGGGTTTAATGAGAAAGTGAAAAAAAAAGAAAAAAATGAAGCACATTAGTAATCTGAGTTCCTGTCGTAACGTTGCATTTATCCAGTCGTAATCTCGCAGCCGTCTTCTATCGATTTCGATGATGCAGTAATTTTATTTCGTGATTAAAATGCCAAAACATTTTATTTCGTCTCTCTGGCCTATGCTAAAATTATCCCTAGCAATCACTGTACACAAAACACAAATAAAATCTTAAGTGCTTCAAAGTGTTAGAGGGTCCTTTAAGTTGCTTTAACACCCAAGGCCTCTCGCGAATGACACGTGAGCCCGGATGCTTCAACGAGGATTTCTTCACAACCGTCACGCTTTCGAGTAGCAGAGGCTAAGTCTTCCAGTGCAGGAAATACTGGTTGGGTGGCAACTCATCCCGTACACAACATAGCTTCTCTGTGGACTCTCACGACATCACAATCCGTTTCAAACAGAAAACACGCTTAGCCCTACCTCCTACGCCAGCACTCAACGACCCTGTGTAATGTTTTCTTTTGGGGCACCAATTGTGTCTAGTTTCTCCCCTCCCGCTTTCTCAGAAAAAAATGAGAAGTTGTGGTGCCTTACATTCCTTCCTTCTCCCTCACGTCAAATTTCGTGGGGGAAGGGGAGGGGACAAAAAAAACGCTGAGACAGAGAGACTCCCTGTCCTCCTGTGCACCTGCACTTGTTAATGGGATAAACAGTCACGGTGGTTACTTTGTTCGGGAACCTAGGGTTGAGAACCTGTCTGTGACGTCACGCGAACATTAGGCGTACTTGCCACCACTGCCAAGCTGACAGGCGATATTTTTTTTTTTTGCTCACCTCTTGGAAAAAGCACAAACGAAGGGTTGATCTTCCACTTGAGAGGAGAATATACTGAACTATTGGGAAAGGGCTCCCTCTCTCTATGCGAAAAGGCCAATAGGAAGTCTCAGTGAGGAGTAACGTGATTCGCACCAGCCATCCACTGAACGGCATAGAGCCAGATGACAGCGCAAGCTCGAAGTAGCGACTGCAGCCCACAATTTGTTCCAGAAGCCAATGCTGTCTCTGTCTCGATTGCTGTATCAACGATGAAAATCACCCTGGGTTACGCCGTCTACGTGGTCCTCGTCCTGATCCTGTCGTCTTCAGGCCCCCGTGAGAGCACGCTGCACGTCGCCTTGGTCGAGTTCCTGTGGCTGTTGTTAACAGCCTCCAAGACGCTCGCCTTGATCGCCGGTGACCGCAGACTTTTGGCTGTCATCCACTACTTCTCTTCCCCTTGCTGCAACAGGAATCGCGTGGTGTTCGTGGTGAACGATCGGGGCGTCTCGAAGGTTGTGTTGCGAACAACGATGCGGGATACGCGCCTCTACAACCACCCGTCAACAGCTGGAGTTCGGCGCCTACGACCACATGGTCATCGAACTCTTGGACAACGTCAGCCCCACGGCGCTCTCCCCCGCGGTGGCCTCCAAGTGAGCGTCTAGTGCCAACAGCAACGCCAGTCATGGGAATCTACCTGCCAGTCGTACTGCAAGTGCCTGGCTCAGCTCGAAGCCTTCCCACGTTCACGGTAACTGAGGTGAACCGCAGATGACCTCTGAGCAAAGCAAGAATGCTGTGTCAGCAAATGTTTCAGCGTTGGGTCTTCGTGACAAGTGTGACTCGGCGGCAAAATCTACATGGAACGCTCCTCTAACCTATTGTAATTCGGTACATATCTGTAACTCTTGTGTGTATGTGATCGCATTTTTCGACTTTCGTTTCAGTAAATAGTGTGAGTGAAGAGTTAAGACCGTGACATGCTATCATTTTTCTTAAAATGAAATTTTTACACACATCAGTTTCTAATAGGTCTCCACAACGCCTGTTACGGTTTAGTGCCGGCGCTAACAAGTTACTTTTTTTTCGCTAACCAAGTAGCCTCTTTCTTATAATTTGACGGTCAAAAAACTGGTTTTCACGTTTCTTTTTCATCCTGCAAACGCCTTCGCCAGAACTAACCCCAACGAATTCTTTTGTCTCCGTGCGTGGCTGCTCTCCACCTGCCTGACAGTATAATTCTTCAGGAAGTTACAGAAATTCATTTGTTAAACAAGGGACACCAAGTAGTGTGTTCAATTAAACGTGATATGTTGCTTTATTCGAATACATTGATCGGCGTCTCTTTTCAATGGTCACTTACTTCCGAATCAGACCACAGTCTGCAAAATATACACGGAACCATGGTATGACTTCACTGACGTAAAGTGTGGGATTGGCCTAGTTGGTGATCCATTATTAAACTTCTAAGCACAAAACCTTCCAACAACTAACTCGTCTTGGTCTCCTGTGTTAGTTGTCGAAAGCTTTCGCACTGAGAAGTTTAATAATGGCTTCACTGCTCCATTCATCCATTTCGCTCGCTCAGATGTTATCAGTGAAGGCACCCCATCAACACAAATCTTTTTGCCAAACTTACTGTTGGGTTGTCCCGCCTCCAATGACAGCCACACATTGGTAACGAGAAACCTATAATCCGGTGGGCGCATTGTCACTGAAAAAGAGGAGTACTATACCCTACTGCCTCATCATATTTGCGTACCGTATTCCTGTAACTTATTATAACACTTCATTGACAAAGAAACTGTGAGTAGAATTGACCATGGATGGATGGATGCTATGAGCGTCCCCTTTATAACGGGGTGGTGACAAGTATGCCACCAGGCTCGACAAAAAAAAAAACTTTTTTCCTTTTTTTTATGTTGGCCTAATGCCTCTACTTCGATAAATTCTATCTTAATGGAAAAAAGGTAAATTTTCAGCTTAAGTTCTCTGCCATTTACGGCACACTGTCCATATTTTATTTTTCCAATATTTATTTTTGTCCTTTCTCTCTAATTTTCTGCCACCAATACTCTAACCGTCTCTTACTTATTTCAATCGCGGGTGTGTTCAGCTTTCCATTGTTGTCCCTAAAACCCAAGGCTTCCTGTAGGTTCGTGCCCAAACGTACACCTGGGTGGATATCTCCACATTCAATCAGAACATGTTCCGCCGTTTCCTTATCTTTCCCGCAGCATGTGCATTGTTCTTCTTCTTTACTGAATCTTGCTTTATAACTACGCGTTCTAAGGCAACCCGATCTCGCTTCAAACAGTAAAGCGCTTCCCCTTGAATTATCGTAAAATGCCTCCCTCCTTATTTCATTTTTGCCCTTTCGGTAGTTACTCAAAGCCGGTTTTTTCTCCATAGCTGCCATCCAGTAAATCCTCTCCGCCTCCCTGACTTTTCCCTTAACGCTCTTTGTTGACATATGGCTCACAATACCAGCCGTATATTTACTAGTGAGTCTTCTAGTTCTTTTTCTCCACTGTGTGTCCACGCTCTTCCTATACAAATAACGGAACACCTTCTCTGCCCATCTACTCTCCTTCATATTTCTTAGCCTTTCTTCGAACCTTATTTTGCTCTGCGCTTCCCTCGCCTCAAAACCTGCCCACCCCATATCGCCCTTTACAGCCTCGTTTGTCGTCTTCCCGTGAGCACCCAACGCGAGGCGTCCCACAGTCCTTTGATTTACATCCATTCCCGATTGCACCTCTGCCCTCATGCACACCACTGAGTTCCCAAAAGTAAGCCCTGGAACCATTACACCCTTCCACAGACCTCGAAGCACCTCATACCTATTGTATCCCCACAACGCTCTGTGCTTCATTATTGCCGCATTCCTCTTTCCTTTTGCTGCCGAGGCTTTTTCCTGTACCTCCATGTATCTATCACTCTCATTTACCCATACTCCAAGGTACTTGTATTCACTTACCCTCGGTATTTCTTGGCCTTGTATGGACACCGTCTGATCACAGGGATCATTGAATACCATCAAACCACACTTCGTTACACTGAATCCTAGTCCAAGAGCTTCACCTTCCCTTCCGCATATATTCGCCAGCTGCTGTATATCATCTCGACTGTCCGCAAATAAGACGATATCGTCCGCATAAAATAAACCTGGAAGCTTCTGCTCAATCATCATGCCGCCCTGTTTGTGTGACAGATTAAAACCAATGTTGCTACCTTCTAGCGCTTTTTCCATACTCACCATGTACAGCATGAATAACAGTGGGGACAAAGGACATCCCTGTCTCAGACCCCTGCTAACCTCCACGTTCTCTTTGCTACGCATTCCTTCCCACTCTATGCAAACTGTATTTTCTCGGTATATCTCCCTCAAAAGCTGTATACAGTCGTCGCCCATGCCCATTCCTTTCAATATATCCCACAAAATTTCCTGATTAACGTTGTCGTATGCCCCAGTGATGTCTAGAAAAGCCACGTACAAGGGCCTATTCTCTATTTTAGATATTTCTATACACTGAGTGAGAACAAACAGGTTATCGTCTAACCGCCTGTCGACTCGAAATCCGTTCTGAAGTTCTCCCAAAATATCGTTATGTTCGGCCCATGTTTCTATTTTCATTTTTACTGCTTGCATCGCCAACCTGTATAGTACCGATGTAATGGTTAGTGGTCTATACGAGCGAATCTTGTCCTTTTCTCCCTTGCCTTTATAGATTAAGTTCATTCTACTTTGTCGCCAACTGTCCGGTATTTGTCCGTCCTTTAAGCTTTTTTCTACTGCTTTTAACAATGCTTCTTTAGTGTTATGTCCTAGTTCGTTAATGAGGCTAACGGGAATCCCATCTAAACCCGCGGCAGTGCGCTTTGGAATTTTTCCTTCGGCCTTTTTCCAGTTGAAATTATCAAGTACTAGCTCTTCCTCTGTTGCTTTCTCCGCCACACTTTTACTCACCGGGGAGATCCCCTGGACGCTCTTTTTAAACGAATCGGCTGTTACCTTTTGGATGTAGCCTAGCGCTTCGTACCCTTCCAATTGATTTCCTCCTTCATCTAGAATATGTTGTTGCGTTGTGACAGACTTCCTACCTAGCGCCTTTATGTGGCTCCAAAAAATCCTAGGCGCGGCCTCCTTTTTTTCGTGTATCTCTGTCATCCAGCGTTCACTTTCACCTTTAATTTTTGCCTCTACCAATTTCTGTACAAGGGATTTTTTCTCCAAATATATTTCCCATATTTTTTTTTACTTCGTCCTGCGGCCGCTTCTCCTTTTTTGCCTTTCTATGCTCCCGTGATGCTTCGCGTCGCTTCTCGATCGCCTCCCGGATTTCCTTGTTCCACCAACTTTTTGGCTTCCTTTTTCCTTTCCAGCAAACGGTTTTCTTCTCTTTCCCTATCTCCTTCGTCATTAGATGTAACAGCTCCCTATACTCCCAGTCCTTGCCTGGTATTTCGCCTACTTCTTTCTCGACTCTTGCGGCTATATTTATTATTTGTTTGTCATTTAAATACGAGCTGCCAGACTTTGATTCCATGCTCGTATTTTTAGTTTCGTATCCCATTTGTAATGTTATTCGTTTATGATCACTACCCAAGCTGTTAATGCCTTCCTCGTCTATCCTCATTTCTGTCAGTTTGTGGTAAATTCCTTCAGTCATGAGACAATAATCAATGCTTGATTGCTTGTTTCCGACTTCCCATGTGATCTGGCCGTCACATTTAGGCCCTGTGTTAACTATATCCAGACTATGTTGCTCGCAAAGATCTAGTAATAACTTCCCATTGGTGTCTGAATATCCGTCAAGGTCATGTATGTGGGCATTCATGTCCCCTAGAAGGATGATTTCGGCCCCATTACCAAATTCCTTAATATCCGCACTCATGCAATCCACTATCTCTTGATTCTTTTCTCTGCAGTTATTCCCCGTCCACAAGTAGGCTACCCCTAGCCACGTTTCCTTTCCACCTACTGTGCCCAGAACCCAGAGGTGCTCTGAACACGTCTGTTTCACTCTAACCCATTTGGCTCCGCGATGAATTAGCATTCCTACACCCCCACCTTTCCTTTCCGATATGGTCCTGTTACACCCTTCCCAAACATAATTTTTAATATGTGGTGGCTCTTCCAAGTCTCTAAGGTGTGTTTCTGTAACCGCATACACGCCTATCTGTTCTTTGTTTAACTGCTCCTCAATCTCTAACCATTTTGCCTTCTTTCTGCCACCCTGCATGTTTATGTAACTAATTGCGACACGCGCCTTTTTCCTTTTTCTTTTACCTTTTTTCTGGTTTTTCGCAATTCTACCTGTCAAAGCGTTCTCCTGTTTGTTTTCCCCGTTACGAGCTACCCCGGACTCCGAAGGGCCCGTGAGCCCCCCAAAAAAGCTACTGCGCGTCCTGCCAGTCGCCAGCCCACCTCGTGTCCAAGCCTCTCATCGAAATGAATCCTGTCTCTTTGGAATCCACTCCACCTGTGCACTTCCCTGTTTAAATCCACTACCTCGAAACCCTTCTCTCGACTAATTCGCCATATCTCTTTGTTTGCGTCGACTACCGCTCTTTGCAGGTTGATGTTGCGTACTGGTACTTCCGGTACTGTGCATACTACAATTTGCACCTGGGGGGACACGGTGCGCATGTCATCCACCCCTTCGCCAAGGTCGTCGCTAGTCCTGACGATTCTTTTTTTAGGACGTCATTTAACCCTCCCGCAATTACAACGAGGTTGCGATTGTTAGCTTTAGCTGCGAGTTTTTCACCCGCTTGACTCATTACTGTCCCCAGCGTTTGTCCTGGGAACGTCCCTATCGCAACTCTCTTGTCGCCTTTCACCCTTTCTTTGATTGCCGCTGCGCATCGGACTAAATTTGAGTCACCGGCGATGATGACCTGTTCAGACATTCCTTCTGAAACCTGCACCTGGCTGCTGACTAGGTGACTAGCGTGAGTCACGGCTGCTGGTTTGCTCCCTCCCTCCCTCAAAACTACTTCCCGGTAGCTGGGCCCTGTGGCCAATGTATCTGCCTTTGTCATGCCTGTTTCCCTCATCTCTCCCGCACGGTGGGTCGTCGCCATAATGCTTCCGCCGTCACCTGCGTCTTCGTTCCCCTTCACGACCTTCGATAGGCCCTTCTCGGCTGCCCGGAGCCTTTCCTCCATGGCTGACGTTTTCTCTCGCTCCTTCGCCAATGCATTCTCCAGCTCTGCGATTTTCTCCATGAGCCCACTCTGGACCGCCATCATATTTTTCATTTTCTCCTCGATCTCGCACTGTCTACACTTGGCGTCATCTTCTGCTTTCTCTTCCGCACTAATTTCCACCTTCAACCCTATCCCGCACTCTGAACACTTTACGGTCTTTTTGACCATGGCTAGCTCAGTTTACCGATGCCCACGTGTTAGAAAACTGTACTAAAATACACTGGTCTAAGCCAAAAAGAACCACAATAATAAATAAATACGCTACACTTCACAGCACCTGCGCATGCACGTGGTCGGTCTACGCGCAGGCCTCAGCCACGTGGTGGCTGGAGAAAAAAAAAGACACAGTACAGAATACTAAAAAAAAAAAACCGTACACCGTACTAGACCTAATCAAGCTTTACGCTAGCGCCTTACGTTCTCATAACGCTACATACAGAGGCAAGCTGGAAACATGCAAAAACACTTATCTGTAGCTGTCATTCCGGAGCTCTCCAAAAACACGTCCGACCTCGACGAAGGCGCCACCATTTGCGGAAAAGCGAGCGCCCCTGTCGTGTAAACAGAAAAGCTTCACTCGTGCTTTTGGTTGGAAAACATCTCCGTCAACTAACACGCTCAATGCAGTGTTTAGCGGTTTAAATGCGCTTGTTTTGTTGCTTTAGGACCAAAACCGCGTGCCCATTAATGAAACAAGATGGTAAAGGAAGGAAAAATTCTGTTTACGTTTGTATACATGGCGTAAAACAAGAATTTCTCGCGTTTCAGCCTGAGCAACAACCAAGTGAGGTGACACCTGCACTCCGCTACCTCGACGGTTCGCCAGGCTCATCACGCCTGCGTCTCCAAGAAGAACATTATGTTATACACTTGAAGTTGAACCTTGAAATGTCTGTCGATTAACTATAGGTTTGGTGAAGACGGCTTGTGCAATACCTGTGAGGTGTGGTGTTTGCGTGAAAACAGCAGTGTTCGCCGTTACTATGTACGGGTCACATCGTTAGAACGCACTGTGATAGTGTTACTGGGAGGGAGTTTTCATATGTATACAAGCAGAGCATACTATAGGCGTGTCTAGTACACTCTAATACAAGTGTATCTAGTTAAAATCGTCAAAGTGTTAGGTGACGATGTAATAATGAATATGCACTTTCCTAATACGCTACATTCGATTTCATAACGTAACAGGAATTTCTCCTACTATGCATAAAAGGGCTACAGATGCAGATGCCACTATTGCGATTATTAAATTACTCGTGCTTCTGTGAAAAAAAATCACAGCATATCCACGGAGTGAATGATGATTGGTGGGGCGCAGCGTTCGTCAGTCCGTCTGTCCATTCGTTCTTTGCGTCCGCCTATCTGTGTGATCCTTGTGCATCCGTCCGTTTGTTCATTCGTCTGCCTGTCCGTCCATCTCTTTTTGCGGCCATCCCTCTCTCTGTCCATCCGTCCGTGTGCCCCTCTGTCTGTCCGTCCGTGCGTGTGTCAGACCGTTCGTCCGTCCATATGTCTAGAGAAACTCCCAGCACAGCCATCTCACATCTTTTCATCATGTATTCATCATATACAAGTGCTCCCATCCAGCAGACATTGCAAGGACCACTATTTCGGGTATGTGCCACTGGTGGTTACGTACTACGGGGGACGCACAAGCCACGCCATAAGGAGCTTCGCCCCTAAAATAGTTCGCGCAGATACGGGAGAGCGCATCTTCGCGTATTATCAGAAGTATTGAGCTGTAACGCGGATGTAAACGAGACTCGTGTGCTGCCGTGGTACACTAAGGAGATCAGAGAGTGTAAGTTTGGCCAGGGCAGGCGCTGGTTCGGCTAGCGCTCGACCCACGGCGAACAGCGTGCGCCACACTCCTCTCTTTCAATAAAGGATCCTCCTCCGCCGACATTTCACATGCCGTTATTCGAGCATCAGTCTTTTCAGCACGTAGCCTCGCGGAGGAGAACCTGTCAAAGTTAACGCTAATTTCTCGGTTGTGCTGCGTCGAAAACCTGCGAAAACTCAAAACGAGGACAACGAAGGCACAACCGAATGCACAGTGACCGGTAGTTTTCGTAGGTTTTTTTTTTTTTTTGGCGCCTTAACATGAACTAAGAAGCCCAGCTCTTCACGCTTCTATCTCGGTAATATCATTCACGCAGTGTGTTGGCATATTTGCCCTATCTACGAAAGCAAGGCCGCTCAACCACGGCTAACGAATGTATGACTGGCGGCTGGCCAGGCTGATGTTTTCCAACAAAAACCAAAATGCCTGTAGAGGGCGCTACCTGTGCCGTTACTGCTCATGCGCAGTAGTTTTCCCGCAAATGGTCAATTGCTTCTGTGGGAAGATTACGTGGACAAAATTCTTTGGACGCGCCAACTCCCAAGGGTGTGTGTGTGAGGGGGGGGGGGGGTAAATGCCACACAATGTTTGAAAAAAGCAGCGAAATTCCCCACGAGACACTATACGGACACGTTTTTTGCGGCAGTGGATTTTAGCAGGTGGCTTGTTGGCACCTTAACCTCTTCGTGCGCAAAATACAGGTGGCCCTATAAGGGAAACCGCGAAGGCTGGTTATCACACAGTGCTCATTCACACAGCCTTCAAACGACCCGTCGGGTTCCTGTCACGTCTAAAAAACGTAGAGCAGATGCAACGGAGCTGTCTACGAACAGATGATGCGGGTTGAATCCGGTTGTAACGTGGGCAGCAGCAGGTTTTTGAACAGTGCTGACCCAGCGCTCTTTCCTGTGTGTGCCTAGTTTTATGTGCTGTTTCACATAGATGAAGCAGTGCCAACAGGCTCAAACCAATCATGTTCTCCAAACATAGAGAAATTAAACCAACTTTTTTCAGTGGAGAAGTTACAGCAACTTTTCGGGGTATGATTCTAATGTAAACACTAAACGGTTAATAGTACATTATGAACGCAATATAAATAGTTTAAAGCAAGAAATTGATCAGAACAACAAGCAACACCGCCATCGTGTGTCAGTGACCCAGTCGTTCTATTCCTGCACTCTGTTGTGCTGTCCCGGCTTTCTTCTGTTCGTCAGGTGTGCTGACGACAAATCGGCACTAATTTATGGCTATGGGCAGGGCTCCGTTCCTGTGCTGCAGACTGGAAAGTACAGCATCGCCCCCAAACGTCACTAAGCCGTGGAGATGTGGATGGGCAATTCCTCCAGGCTTGAATGTTCAGTTCAGGGTCGAAATGTAGTACTGGACATGCCTTCAAATGCACCCTATGGGGCTGTTGAAAAAAAAGGAAGAAAGCGTGTTGCGTTGCGCGTCATGAGTAAAGTCCCTCGATTTTTCACTCTTATTTCTTAAGCGCTGGAAACCATTGAATCACCACCAAAGAAGCTCATTGGCTAACGGTCGTTTTTGGAAGCCTCTCTGGCAAGCGAAAAGCGCCGCGCTCATCACGCCTCCCCTTTCTAGTTGCCCTAAATATGGCAAAAGTAAAAGTACCTTTCAGTAAACCCCTTTTATTTTGCTCTTAGTGCCTTACGCAAACAGAAGGGGTGCCGATTACGGGTGGTTTACGACCTTGGCAATTAGCTCCGTTTTCACATATGTGCCGAAAAAGAAACAAAGGGAGCGAAAAATGCCCGCATATTCACGAAGTGAATGTTGACTAGTGGGTGAAGCTAGTGAGGCGATGTCTCACGTATGTTCAGAACACACCGTATGCTGCCCGGGCGTTATTCCATATAATGTATATAATCAGCGATGAATCGGCATAACAAATCGATGACAAAGCCAGCTACTGCAGTCCAGCATGTCTAAAATTAAGTCACCGAGTAGTAGACATAAAGGGTTTGTGCTTGTATGCTTTATACTGTTCCATCACAATCATTGGTCGTAGTTTATTGTTAAACTTCTTTTTTTCTCTCACATTCATGCATTTCCCTGAGACAGCTAGTGCACGTGAACGAACGAGCCTCGTGCCTAAGATTCTTCGCCTCTAAAAAAAAGGGGGGGGGGGAAATGTTGCTTGCAAAGCAGGAGAGAGATGATGTCGACTGGACCCACAGTGTCAGAAAAATCACCTTTGATAGGCCTTTTGTTGACAGCACCCATTGCGTAATCAACAATGCGCCACACCAACGACAAATCAAATGGCACTGTTGGATTTGAACTTTTTGGTGTAATAATGACATGGTGTAGGCGTGCAGTGGATAATGGCACTGCATCAATTGACAGTCCAAGTTTTTTTGTGTGTGGGGGGGGGAGGGGCATGTACATTCACATCACACAGGCGATTAGGCGTCACTTTGTAGAAATGCTACAGTGTCAAGCCGAAACGAAACGAAACGAAAGAGAGACACAGATGGTATATCAGATAACCATGAAAGTAAGGACAGTAAGCAAGCTTAAGCTGTCAACCTTTCAGCGCAATGCAACCTTCTGTCACAATCTTGTAAGAACAATAGAAACCGGATATGAAGGGCGATTTGCACACCTCGCAATGACACTAGTTTCACCAAATGAATCACAACTCGCGTCTCTCATAATCACATGGTGGTTTTGGGACGTTAAACCACACATATCAATCAAAATGAATCACAACTCACATGAGTTTGCATAAGACATAAGAGGCGCTGAAAGAACATAAAACGTTCATCGCATCAGAGAGAAGATAGTTATCTGCTCATTGCCTGTTCTCGCCAGCTTTTAATGATACTTTGCCACATATGCGAGAGGAAACTGATTGAGGCATATCAAATGCTAGAAGAAAAAAAACGACAAAAAACATGGTCGTGATCGTGTACCTTCCATATCATTATCACGAAAAGATTTTAACTTTTTTCTCTCCAAGTTTATTTGGCAATTCATGCGCGGCATACTAACCTATACAATTTTTTAGGGCACATGGATGTTTATGTAGAATTATTGAATTGTCTCATGTGCAGTGATTTCATCTGTGCCACATCATGTACAGAGAATGTGCGTCTTCCTTTTCTTTTAGAACCATGTTGTTTCATTAAACAGTTGCTAGCCGTAGTTTGTGTGTCCGTGAAATTTTCTCCTGTCATGTGCGTCCTTCAAGGCTGGGTTCATCGTTCTCTCAAGCTGTGCGTCAACAGCTTGTCACCATGAACCTTTTAAAAACACATGCATCCACAATGCAAAAAAAGGGAGCTCCGCTGCACATTTGCGCAAGAAATGAGCACACATTCAACATGAATGGCCACGTGGTATGATGTCCTAATTCTGACCCGATAGACTCGTGTTCTATCCCGGCTGCGGTGCTCGCATTTTTATGGGCACTATATGATGTCTGCGCATCAAAAAGCCCGGATGGTTAACCCTACCGGATAAGTATATTGCGCCGAGCCGCATGTTCACATAGTGGTCACTGGACGTGAAACCGAAAAAATTACTGATACAATGTAAATGACTTGAGATTACTGCCCCCTCACCCCATATTTATATTTTTATTGTGTGCGCGGAAACGAAACGCTTCCTAGTTCTCCGACTTCTAGTACGTATCTATTTTGTTCTCTCTAATTAAGCGAAAGTAGTGGTAGTAAAATTTGAACGTGTAGTTTTAAAACCTGTAGGTTCTTGAACTTGTAGTTCTCGTTTGAAGGCCACCGGTGTCGCTGCAACCGACCCGCAGCGACCACCAGGGGGCACACATTTATTATGTACTGAATCATACGTGTTTTTGTGATAAACCTTTCAAGCTAGGAACGAAATGGCGGCAGATCGACGCCTGCTGCGTGGGAGAGAGGGCCAAAAAAAGGAAGCAGTTGCCAGTAATACTTGAAAAAATCCTTGTATTTTATGTTGAATTCCAATGGCGGAGTCGGAGCAAGTTTTTCTGCTCCTTTCAGAGCAAGTGTGTTCCAATGACAGAGTGAGAGCGAGAGTCAAAAGTTCCATTGAAAGAGCCGGAGGGGATTCAGAGCGGGAGTCCCTCCGTGGAGCAGGAAAAACTGATCCGCCGAATCGTTGGAGTGGACCGGAACTCAGCATGACGCAGTTCCTTTAACACGTTTGCCTGCTTGGGGACGTGGCTGGCGCGGCGCCATTTGTGTTGATAATGGCGGACGGCATGGACGGCTCGGCTACCTCGGCAAAGCGTGCGGCAATGCTTCTGCTACTCGATAGCGACAGCAGGCATCGTGGACAATAGCTGTTGCACGCTTGGCGTGATGTCCATTCCACACAGACGAATAGCGCTGAACAAGCAAACGAACGATGCGGCGATGCTGGTAAACCACGTGGGAAACAGACAGCGGAAGAGACCACGCGCAAGGTATCCTGGGTAACGCGGCAGCTTCCGCCTTGCTCCAGCAGGGCGGGTTGTGTTCCGATGGCGGATTCGGAGGATTTGCTCTACGCCAGAGTCGAGTGCTCGCTCGCGAAGTCGGTCGGCTGCACCGACTCCGCCATTGGAATTCAACATTAATCTCAGTGCATAGCGAGCAAGCGAGGTGTGTGTGCCGCGGATTGCGGATTACAGGGTTCCAAGAATTTTTTCATGACACGCTTTATACACACTGTTGACTGTAGAAGCGTTCTTTAAGTGCGTAGAATACTTTCCGTCGCCACCTCTATTTTTGCGCCTCATACTACAATAGCAAGAAACCCACTTTTTTGCCCGCATTCCGGAGCGTGCACCTTGCAGGAAGCCGTAAACTAGCTCCCCAGCTGGAATATTTTTCTTCGAAATATTCACTTTCCAGACTGCTTCGCTCTCAAAGCGTGCTTACCCCCACCACGTTCCTGCTCGTGTGAGCGATCATTGTGTATGCTTTTCAATGCATATTGCAGGCATGTCACGCCTCATTGTCAGTTTCCTCTTGTACTTAGAGGCAGGGGAAAATTCCAGGAGAAAGGAAAGAAAGGAGTACTGGTAAGAGGGAAAAATGCTTCTTTTCAATCAAGTATTAAGACTACCTTGTGGAAAACACACTTGCTCGCACATGTGCAGTAATTTTTTGGAAGCTGCCAATTAGCGACTTTTACATGAAAAGATTTTCCGTACCCGAATATCATCTTCAGAGTGCCGCCGCATTCCTTAAACCACGGCGTGTGTGCCGGCAATGTCCGAGACTTCTATCACACTAACACTAGCAACGTCTTTGAACATTGGCATGATACGCTTAGAGCACGAGACCGGTCTTTTTATTTTCAGTGAATCGTATTGACCCCCCCCCCCCCCCAGTCCCTCATGGCCAAAAACCTTTTTGCACCTCAAATCGTCTGCCAGCTGCTTCGGGACCTGCCTATCTTTGACCAAGCAACAATGGGCCTTTCTTGGTGGGTATTCTGCATGCTCATGCCCGCCGGCCTCGAAGAGCCACGCGCCATGAATTTTTTGTGGGAAAAAACGGGACGACACGTGCGGATCAAGCAACACCTGGTACCACAAAGCCCCGCCGCGGTGGTCTAGTGGCTAAGGCACTCGGCCGCTGACCCGCAGGGCGCGGGTTCGAATCCCGGCTGCGGCGGCTGCATTTTCGATGGAGGCGGAAATGTTGTAGGCCCGTGTGCTCAGATTTGGGTGCACGTTAAAGAACCCCAGGTGGTCTAAATTTCCGGAGCCCTCCACTACGGCGTCTCTCATAATCATAGAGTGGTTTTGGGACGTTAAACCCCACATATCAATCAATCAATCAACCTGGTACCACAAACGTTCCAATGTTTCCTCCCCAGGGAGAGTCGCGAATGCGGGCCTCTCATATCAAATAATTGATTGATTTATATGTGTGGTTTACCGTCCCAAAACCATGATATAATTATGAGAGGCACCGTAGTGAAGGGCTGCGGGCTTTGTAGCGGAGGCCTCCGAGATTGCCTAGCGGCATGCGGCGGACAATTTAGCAGTGCAAGGGCGACCAGTTTTGACTTTAGCGATATCCACTTGGGGTACGTTTGGACTAAAAAAGGACCCATTCCATGTGATAAAGTCATGATACGAAAACTTTCAGTGATATGTGACGTCATTGCTTTACTCCACCAAATCATCTTAGGCCCATATTGAGCTCTAAGTTCACACTGGAGGCTCGGGTGCCGCAACGGCGGTGACGTGCCGGGTAGAATCACGTGATCTCACCTCACTCTGGCGAACGGAAACAAATGGTTGCATCCTTTTCACCTGAATTGTCGCGGGGTTTATCCTTTTCAACAACATTGTTTCGCTCGCACTTCATGGCTGTGGACTTCTGAAGGCTACAAAATGCGAAAAAGTGCAGTAAGTCAAATCGACGACGCGATACTTTTCCTCTGACGCTGTAATGCGCTATGTACAGTCTGTTTCACACTTAAGGGAAATCTCGTAGCACTTGGCATCGCGATTCAGTCATGATAAGGCCAGCGTGGCAGTCACGTGCTAATAGACAAATTTAGTTGGGCGTACGTAACGAGCCCACGTGCACAGAACTGATCGATGCACTCAAAGATCACTGCGCATCCTTAAATACCTAGATGGCATTGGTATAAACAATAAGTTTCAATGAATTCCATCACATGTGGGTATATCCGGTAATGAGGCAGCTGACAGACTTGCCTAGGGTTCTCTGGAGATTACACCAACGAAGAAGGGAAGGCTCCAAAAGACAAACAGCGTATTTTACGAGAGGCTGTCAATAAGCATATTCACTCGTTATGGCCGACGCCTCACCAGCCGCGTGTGGCACAAGGGCTATCAAGGAAAGAGGCCTGCTTGTTTCATCGCATCCGAACGGGATCAGCCTGTATACACCAGCATGGCTCCACAAGATCCGACTCTCCGCGACGCCCCTGTGCTCGAAGTGCAAGGAAAACGGTGGTATAGAACACTATTTGCTGAAATGTCGTGAGCTTACGAAAGAACGGCAAGGTTTATTTGAGGAACTGCAACAGTTAGGCTCGCCATGTGAAAGCGTGACTGATATTGTGTTTCCGCGTGGTTCCTCGATCTTCAGGAAACAGGTGTTGCGACTTCTCTTGAAATTTTTGATTGCTACAGACCTCGCATGTGACTGGTGATAAGTGACAATTATGTTAGGGGTATAGTGCAGCGAGATAGAGTACCGGCATAATACTGCACGTGGAATAGCACAAAGGCCGCCGTCTTATGCAGGCATACGTCACGCTATGCACGATTTTTATTTTATAAGCCTGCTCGTGCTTAGTTAAAGAACAAACAAAGGACATTAGCTACAATTAGCAAAAAGAAAACTGGGCGGGGCAATCACCTGAAAATTATGCAAGGCTAGATACGCCAGCTACCTACAACATCCTCAACCACTCAGCCACGGGAGAGAACTGCGCATGTGCAGTACGTAACGCATCACTTTCAGAGATGCGCGCGTACGCCCGAAAAAAAAAATACGTGGCGTGCGTAAACGTGATGAGGCGCAGCGTACGTGCCGTGACGCTCTCCCGATATCTCGATTGATATAAGAACGAGATAGCAAAACGGTAGTGACGGCGTTGAACGCGGAGAGCAAAAAAGCCGGTCCAAACCGAGTATATTTTGCTTTGAGGGACGATGTTGCGCTGCTACCGCAAGAGGGCGCTAAAAAGCACCAGAAAGCTAAATAAATCTAGTTTTTGGTTCATTAAGTATTACGGCTTGGTGCCACGTGCTAGCCACCGCCCGATATAAAGGGTACAGCCATATTCATCCATCCATCCAGCTGTTTTATTTCTAAGAACATACGTCTAGTTGAAGCAAACGTATCTCGGTACGGTCAATACGGTGAACTAAATGTGTCGTTAAGTGCTTCGCATGCAACGTACGCAACGTATCGTTCCACATACGTAGGCTCGTTACGTACAGTGGTGGGCACTGTTAAGGTGAACATGCGAGCGCGTGGCCGACGGCACTATCAGCGCCACGTAACAGCCATCGTTGGAAACATTGCACATGCGCAGCATATGCTTTGCGAAACGCTCTTTCCACCGTGCGCATCACGTCATCGATACGCTTGTTCGTCGTCTGCTAGCCGCATTTTGTGTTCGCTGAGCTGATACATTCTGCATTTGAAGGTCCATCTGAATTGAAGATTGGCGCGTGAAGGAAAAAAGTGAATGTAAGGGGGATAATTATCAAACTTTTTATTCAAAAAAATTCCACTTTTGCAAATCAAGTTAAACAAGACCAAGAGAACAAATATAAAAACATGATCAAATCTAAGAGCGAGTCATGTGACCACTTACAGCAACGACTGCAGCTGTTCTGGACGATAACAAGTCGTAAAGTGATCGAACATAATCCCGATCGGCTTTCAGCCTTTCCCGCTTGTTGCTGACTTGCGCCCACAACTAGTCCGAAGTCGCGGAATAAATTGGCTTCCTTGCCAAAGAAGCTTTCAGACGGCCCCACACGTTTTCTATCACATTCAGGTCCGCTCCTTTCGGAGGCCATTCCAGTAGCTGCATGTGCTGCTCCATCTGGAACTCCTTGACAGCCAGCGCCGTGCACGTGTATAACGGTGACCGGTACTGTTGAAACAGGTAATCACCGTCTGGGAATAAACTGCTCGCATATGGCAACAGCACATTGTTCAAAATGTTGCAGTATTGTTCCGACGATAAGTGTCCACGTATACGTTGCTGGGCCCCTAAACCATATCTTGAAACAGCACTCCACACGCTCACACTCAATCTCCCACTGGCAGAAACACCTTGCACGTTGTCTGGGTCGTTCCTGCGTGGCATTTTGACGTTAACTAAAGCAATTGCTTTTCAAAGCAGGAAGTTTGCCTCAACGTGTGCCTGGTAGTCTCCAAACACGCAATCTTTGGTCTTGTCGCGTCGAAAACGTCGACTCATTCGAAAAGATGACGCGACCCCCACTCTTCTGATGTAACATGCTTCGTGCAACTCAGCGAACTGCCGTCGTGCGTCCTTGTGTGCCGCCGTTAGTAGTGGCTTCTGCGCTTCGACGCGACTGCGAAGGTCGCAGTACGCAGGCGACGTCGAATAGTGGTGTCCGAAACATCCAAATCTAAGTCCTCGCGTATTGCTGGGGCTGGCAAGAAAGGGTTACGAATAGCAGCTGCAACTATGAGGGCGTCTTCATCGTCTCTGGTAGCTTTAGGGCGGGGCGCGCAGGGTGCATCCTGAATGTGACCTTCATAGTTGTAGGCTCGAATTATCCTGTTCACAGTCTTCAGGGGCCTACTAACTAAAGCACCAATATACCGCTGGGAATAACCTTTCAGGGAAAGATCGAGAATTGAGCGCCGTTCATCATCAGGAACTTTAGCCATAATACGATCTGGCGAAAGAATGAACGGCTGCAAAAGATGTTTGGTTGTTTTATATACGGCGTTGCATGCACAACTTTGAAGGGAACGAATAGGCACGCCTTCATAGGTATGCAAGTTTTTTTGTCTTGTTCTGTTCAAGCACAGATGTTTAAAGAAATCTTAAAATGCAGGATGCATGGGCTTAGAAAACAAAAATGCGGCTAACAGACGACGAACAAGTGCATTCATTACGTCATGCGCGCGGTGCAACAAATATTTCGCAGAAGGCGTGATGCGCATGCGCAATGTTTCCAGTGATGACTGTAACAGGGCGCTGACAGTGCCGTCGGCTACGCGCTCGCGCGTTCACCCTAACAGTGCTTACCGCTGTACGTCCAACTAAAAGTGTCTAATAGCAACTCGCGCATGCGCGAGCGTCCAGGGGCATAAGTGTTGAACGGTTGACCAGGTTAACCGCGTCGTCGGCTGCAGCTGCACGGCCTGGCCGCATGGTCGGGCCGCGGGCGAATCGTATCGTTACTGCGGCCACTAGGCCGATATCACTCACCGCTACTACACGCTTCACTGCCGTCAAAATGAGCGCTGTCATTGCTGCTGGGTACATGACAGGGTATAAGTTGGAAACCTCACACGTACATTTCGGTGCCGGTGAGCGAATGCTGTCTGATGTAATAAAATGTCATCGAGACGAAGACAACTGTGGTCGTTATCATAACCTATGTAGCATTGCTGACTTAATTTTCATTTGTTTTATGGCACTGACAGTCACTGTAGAGGGCTTCGTTTTTCTTCAGCCCAAATTGAGTATGCACGCACGGCACTTGCTCGTTATGGTCTTCCTTGTTGCAGCGTACTACGGTGCACAAACATTTAAGAAATATGCGTGAACGCACTCAGTATACTACGGCGTTTCGAACAAGCAAACAATGGATACTGTCAAATTCCGTTTCTACAACCCCATTATCGCCAACGAATTCTGAAAGGTTGGCATCACCAATGTATAGTACAGAGTATGCGCTTACTTCTCACAGCATCGATGAAACCAGCAGGCTGCCCGACAATGTGGCCAGTGCACACCACCGTCGCAGACAATGTGGCGGTTCAACACCATGCTCCTGAAGCGTCTGCGCATGCGCGAGGTCCTGCCGGGCGCGTGACTGCAGCACTGGCCCCATCGCGATGCCATGGACTCCGAGATTTCCCCGAAGTGTGAAACAGACCATATGGGTGAAGAAGCCGGGCGTGGCATTCTACTTTTACTTCTACCGTGTTTTGCAATTTGCCCGCTTGGTATTTTTTGCCGTAAAAGTATACTCCAATGGCATGATGTCATTGTAACCTGTACGTCCGCATTTTTTTTGCTGTTGTTCATATTTCAGGCTCTGTTGCTAAAACGCCCAGTTGTCACGAATGCTCGCATAAAAGCCGCACGTTTCAGCATACGCATGTGAGCCTTGTGCAGAGGGAACACGTCAAGCGCAAAGAGTCCAGTTATGTGGGTTTTAAAATATGACAAAGCATTATTCGTGCAAGTGTGGGAAGCGGCCGCCATAACTTTTAAGCCTGTACATCGTTGTCTGGATCGTCAGTGATCCAACATAGATCCGGGAAGTGCAGTTTCGCACTCCGTTATTTATTTATTTCAATATCAGTTTAAATCGTGGCCAGTTGCTTTTGGGTGTTCGCCCGGCGTGCTTCATGGAACCTTTTCATACACTGCAAACACGTTTTAGCCTTTTAGGGTGTTTTTGGCTCGTGTTACAGCGTGCATCCCAAAGGTAATAAGTGAAAAGCCCTTTAAAATGAGGTTTTCACCAACACCCTGTTCTGCGGTGTTTTTGTAGGGTCTCTGGGGAGTTTTGTTTTTCTGGTTTGGACACCAGCGTGCTAAGGGGATACGTAGAACAAGATGATGGCGCTTATTGAAGCGAAAGCCGTCCACTTCGAATCTTTCTGGCGGTCAGCCTGTTTTATTAAACTTATTCATTGACACATATTACTAGTGTTTATGAAGAATGGAGTGATGAAGCTTCGATAACTGTGTAGTATGGACAAAGTAGCTCCGATTTTGAGATACACGGCTGATTTGTGTTCGCCGAAGGCTTAACACGATTTATTTATGAAGTAAATGTAGTCAAAAGAGGGAATTTAAAGGGTAATGTTGGTCTGTTATTTAAATTGGTTTGGCGCTTGAATGGAGCGCAGCAGAAGTTTTTTTCCTTCTTCTGAGAGCCTTAAAAACGTCCTTTTATACGCGGCTGAAAAATTTTATTTTGGGCACGAAATAAGAGTTAAGAGACATTTATTGCTATTATTCATCACACGGACATATTATAAAACGTACATTCATGCACAAACATGACATTTTCCTACAAGTACGCACCACAAAGGAATCGAACTCGTGACCCCACGCACTGAAAGAACACACGATAACCATTACACCACAGCGCCAGCACTAGGTTGGCGGGTTTATAACAGGGGGGGGGGGGGGGTATATGTACAAAGCGGCTACTAACACGTTGGTGACATTTCAAACTTTCGTTCTGGTAGCAGCGGCATGTGTCAGCGCTTGTGCAAGGCCACTGCCTAAACTGAAGGGTGTCATGCAGGCCATGGTAAACACCTTCGGCTTCGAACTATTCGGCTCGTCGTTTGGTGCCGCTAGAGAAATGGGAGACGTTTGCTCACTTGAGCACTTCTCCATACATCTACAGTGCTTCACTCGCTCGAAATTTATGGATACCTGCATGACAAAAGTTATCTTCAGATAGCCAAGCATATGTGCAATTTCATGGACATGTGCTGGGGAGCTATTTTCGGTATTTGTGCCTCCACCTGCACACGTCCCGTGGCAGCCGCGTGTTCTGCGTTGTTCGAGACAGCCTGTGTTTCGATTGTGGATAGGTGTCTGGGACTGCCACCGCACAGAATCCACAGAGGCGAGGACGAAACACTGAGCAACATCTCTATCATTTCAACACTCTCACGCGACTGACTATGCGAAGCTGCTGTGCGCGAGCGTGCCATCGTTTATCGTTCTCCTCTGCCACCAGCGCGTTCACCAACGCCGCTGATTCCCATATCACATAAAAAATGAAAGTTACACAAGCAGATGCTCATAAGCGTGCACAGGATTCCTATTGAGCTGGAGAAGAAAGGGGCGAAGGTTTGTCGCAGCGCCCACCCTCAATACAAGGTCAATGTAGGCAGCACACTTCGCACTCCCTCTCTAGGCGATTGCGTGGGACGATGCCCCCCCCCCCTCCCCCCACCCTCTTGTGTGCACGCCTATGCAGGTGCCACAGTTACAAGGACACTGTAACGCGCCTACACTAAGTGCCTTTACTGCACGCATACTGTCGAGAGCCAAGCGCAAGGGCGGCAGTGCCTTATGAGCAGCGGAACGATAATCCATATCCGCAATTAGCACTTATTCACAACTCGTATTTCAGCTTGCCACACAGTGGTTTTCTTACCCAACCTCAATAAATTGTTGATTTAGCAATCGTTGACTACCTAGAATCTTACCAATCAATCTTCATTGTTAAATATAGGACAAATGCATTAAAGGCAACGCCTAAGCCATGTCCCAACATGAAGCACAACCACCACAAGTTAGCAGCTGACACGTTTTCCACTAAATAATGAAGTTAATTCACAAGCATTTCGCCCGTGTGAACGACCACGTGTTTTTGGCACTTCGGTTTCACAGATGATGTGGCATGAAATAAAAACAGACGCAGCGTTACAGTCTTCCTCTGCGAGAGAGAGAACAACATTATATAAAAATAAAATAACCCTGGTCCGGGTCTAATAAAAAAAATTGGCAGCATATCCACGGAGTGAATGATGGAGAGTGGGGCGAAGCATTCGTCCGTCCATTCGTTCTTGCTTCCTTCCGTCTGTGCGACCGTCCATGCGTCCATCCGCCCGTCCGTGCGTGCGTCCATTCCTGCGTTCGTCCATGCATCCGCCCCTGCGTCCGTTCATGCGTCCATTCATGCATCTGCATTCATGCCTTAGCATAACTCGCAGAAAAACAATCCAACATTTTAGTTACAATTTGGCCGGCACAAACATTGCAAGAAACGACGCTGTTAATACTTGGGCGTTACCTTTACAAGTAAACTGAAGTGGGATGCACATATAAGCAGCACATACACAAAAGCCTATCGCCAGCTGGGGTTCCTGCGTCGAAAACTTGCATTGGCGCCTCCTAATGTAAAGATGATAGCATATAAATCTCTCATAAGGCCGATCCTCGAGTACGCCAGCATTGTTTGGAACCCCCACCAAAAATATCTTTCCGACAAATTAGAAAACGTCCAACGCAAGGCCCTTCGCTTTATTTATACTAAGTATTCGAGGCATGACAGTGTCACTGAGCTGCGCAGGCGGGCATGCTTGCCGACCCTTGAGGCCCGTCGCCGTGTCTCTTCCTTAAAGTTTATTTTTCTTTTGTATCACAACGGTTTAAACATAGATAAAGACAACTATATAAAGCCGCCTAACCAGCACTCCCGTCGTACCAACCACAATAAGTGCATTAGACCATTTATGTCACGCTGTGACACTTTTAAATATTCATTCTTCCCGTCAGCAGTGGAAGAGTGGAACAAATTGCCACGTGAATGCGTTAATCATTCCTCTGTAGATTCATTTGTTCGGAATCTAGAAAGCCTGTTTTATGAAGACTAAAAGCAACTTTTTTATGTTTGTTAGCGCTTCCTCTGTAGATTCATTTGTTCGGAATGTAGAAAGCCTGTTTTATGAAGACTAAAAGCAACTTTTTTTTTTATGTTTGTGAGCGCTTCCGAACACACTGATCACAGTAGCCCTGCTGATACCTCGATGTTTTGTGACCTGTTCATGATTTTTGTACAATTGCTTTCATCGTACAAGTTTTATTGTCACCATCATCTTGTGGATTCTGTTTCTTCCGCTATGTGCGATATGCCCTGGTTTGTACGACGACTGTGTATATTTGCTCGCCCACCCTGTATGAGCCTGAGAAAGGCTTACAGTATTAATAAATAAAAATAATAAATAAATAAAATCTGTCTGTGTGTCCGTTTCGTCCATCTATTCAACACTCCAAGTACCACCATCTCGCATCTTTTCATCATATATTCCCAATATAGAAACACCGCCATCCAGCGGACATTCCAAGGTACTAAACGAGAGGTGGCACACGCACACTTTCTAACAGCTTGCGCTTCGGGTTCTACTTCCCACCTTTAACCACCTCGAGTTCATGGTATATACTAGTTCACTGTTCTCATGGCACTGCGGCCCAACACTTGCTAAACCTTTCTAAAACCAAGGAGGTTACGCCTAGCGAGTATAACGTAGCAACCTTTTCCTGGCGATAGAGCTCAGTGTACATGCCAATCGCTGCATGGGAAATGAGAGGCGGAGAATTCGACTTTTACTTTCTTACGGCTTGCACTTCGTACCTACTTCCCACCTTTAACTACCTCGAGTTCATTCATGGTATATACTAGTTCATTGTATTCATCGCACTGCGGCTCAACACTCGCTAAACCTTTCTAAAACTAAGGTGGTTACACCCAGCGGGTATAACGTAGCAACCCTTTCCCTTCAGATAGTGCTCAATGTACATGCAATGGCTGCTAATGGGGATCGCAGCCTGGGCGTTCACTAAAAGCCGAATGCTCCTGTCTCTCATTCCTCATTAGCAGCCATTGGCATGTACATTGAGCACTATTTTTTGTTGTTCAACAACGCACAGAAGGAATCTCTCACCGGCACCACCTTGGAGGTCAAAATGTTTGCAGGTGAAAATCGTAAGACTGGTTACGTACTACACACGTGGACGAACGAGTGCCGCTATAAGGAGCTTCGCCCCTAAAAAAATACCTATCCATCAGACTTACCTAGAAGTTGCAAATGATGGAGCAGTGTCTTCATGATGTCCGGGGAGTATTCCGCTAGCCACTCCTCGAGGGTCGCAGGTCTTATGTTTATAGGTATGTGCTTGAGGCTCTCGCCCAAGGCTGCGCGACCACCCGGACAATTCCTCTGCGAAACAGCTGTTTTTGATTAAACAATTGTTTATAATTGCTTAAATTACCATACGCACAGAAAAAGACAGGTTGGCTTCTTTGCCATTCAAAATTCTGTAGCCATATAACCGACAACCGGAGGAGTGTAGCAATCGACACAAAACAGGAAAAATCCTATTCATTGTAGTACTGTGTCGTAACCTGCATATTATGTTAAACTTTTTTTATGCAACACGCCCACTTATGCTACAACAATTGATGAAGCACCCCACTAATGTATGCATGAACAAAGCAAAAATTTTTCTGCCTGTTTGCCTGCACCTATTTATCTTCCACAATTATTCGGAAGAGTAAAACATCTGCTGTAATTGCTGTTATATAAAAGCACAAGCCATAACATTGCGCCCGCAGCCTTTCAGCAATTCTTATCGCATACCTCAAATGATTAAAGATACAGTGTTCGAAATTATTTTATTCAAACCATGATATCACCAGTTGTCCTGTCAGGGTAAGCATATGTATATTTACACATTTGCATTACAGTATTTATACCTAATACCAAAACACTATGGACATACACAGCACGGCCCCCACGCACCATACATTATTCACCGAAATATAGCATGATGAAACTAGAGCTCGACATCTCATCATAACACACACTAACATGTGCCTTCACCGTGCATAATCCAAAGCAACATAAGCACAGTCCCAAAAAAATGGGATGTACAAGAAACTTGGTGTCAGTCTACGCGTGAAGGTTAGCAAAGAAGTACAATAAGGCTAGCATTACCTTTTATGAAATATGCAACCATCCAGGTAGGCATGTTTTTTTTTTATTGCATTATGCTTGACCTATGGTATAAAAACTTGTTTCAATTTTTTGCTACAAGTCCAAATGAGGACGTGTTTGAGTTCGTTTGTACATCTCCACTTACCAATATTCGTAAAAGTGTTGATTATAATGTAGCCAGAGTACGGGCTAGTTGGTTGTACATCGTTGACACACTTCACGCCGCGCCAGAATTGAACACTAAAGACACACTAAAGCGTCGCGCAAGCGTGCATGTTTAACAGCTGACAAAAGCTGTGTGACTGCATGGTAGCAGCAAAGTTTAATGAAGCAAGGTGATAAACTCGGGGACAGTGATTAACCCTCTGACGCCTTGATCACTGCCATTGTACCGAGAGGCTCTTAAAAACTGTCGACAACACGTATGAAACAACGTAGGATTGAAAGAGAAGCCAAAAAAGAGGCCTATTACTACTGCCCTACGCCCACGGCATGTCGCACAGACTGAAAAAAAAATTGCAAGTAGGCATGGCATACCATCACCTTTCACAACACTCACAAATGAATTTCACTTTGTCACCAAGTAAACAGCACACAACCAGAAGAATGACCACAATGTTTTCTCAAGCCTGTCAACAAGTTTGTACCATGTGAAAAAAAAAGATGTATATTAGCCACATCAGACACCCCGTTAACTGTGCTACCATTGCATGAAGTGCCATTGTAAGCCAAATTTCAAAAACACTATTATTTATCAAGATCCAAAGACACGTAGGAAAGAGAAATAATGGGAGCTTTCATAATGCGCAGGCGCGATTAAGACAGGTGTGTTAGTGCACCATCTATTACTTTGTGCAAACAATGAATATGCTTTTTAGGTTAGTCGACAGGTTAGTCGACAAGGCCACATTTGATGTCACACAGATGGTTGCTTTCTTGTGGGTGGACAGTGCGCAGGTTTACGCTTCTTATTGTTTCTTTCCCTTTCACTCTATATATGTTTTATCATATTTGCATGAAATAAAACAGTTTTTGAGTTCGTTCCTCGTATGTTGGTCATATTTTGTTTAGTGTTAAATGGCCATGTTCAGTCATGCCAACAAAATATACAACAATGCATTCGTATATGGGCTTGCAGGTTTACTCACACATATCTGAAAAATAACGTAATTTTCTGCAATTGTCTATGCTTTGTAACTTGTCGGCATTATCACACAGCTGTAATACACCGATGCATTATTTGTATAAAAGTAGTACAAAAGTATTTACAATATTTCCATGCTAACAAATATCATCTGCAACCTAAGAAGTTCATCTTTAATTCCTCACTTCATGGCTTATGCATAGTTACCACATTAAAGTTAATCCAGGAACCTCGGCTGCATATAACTTGAAATTAAGCAATCAAGGGCTTAAAATTTATAACTTCCTACATATTGCAGATGATGGTTAGCATATTGTGTCCTAGAGCTTCGTACGCCATGAAGTTGAAAATTTTGACTACAAATGTATAGAGAGTATAAAGCAGTGAGCACTTCAGTTCATAGCTTTAAAAAAGTGCAGTAAGAAACCAACATGGAAACAGAAATGAAGAGAACAGGGCAATGCAGTACTATAAGCTGAAGTTTACCGCATGCATGGTTATTTTGGTCCCGTTCGTACTCATTCGGCGACTGCCGTGAGTACGATACTTTCATTTGTAATTTTTTAGTACCATGTGTGTATCTCTTTTGTGGTTGGCATCACACTCCCCTACTCTAGTAGCACACTGTCCTGTGCATAGAATTCTCATTTCACTATGATAGGGGCCTTTTTTTCTTGCTATTTCTTCAACTGCTCTTACTGATCAACTCGCCCAACTAGTCCATCTAGGAATAATGCTTGCTGTATAAAACCACTCCACCTAGTGTTTGTTTCTAACAATGCGAAGTTTTAAATGAGTAACACTTGCGTGTATAACACTCTGCATAACACTCTGTGTGTATAACAAAACACAGTGAGACTGCCTTACCCCAAATGTGCAAGAGTGTACGAAATGTGTCCGTTTTAGGTACAGTGAGCCACAGGGGAGGTTCGCAACGATACCACTCTCTTGACCACAAACAGTGGGTGAACGATTCCTGCTGCTTTCCCATACAGTGTCTTCCTGTAAAGGATACCAAAAGTTCCATTAAGCTTTCTGTATGCATAAAAATGAACGTCTTCCCAATGACTCACACTTGACAGTACCATTGCAGGCTTTCTAAGAAAACATGAAACAAGTGCAAAACTGTGATGCTCCTATGTAGCTCCTTGTAAAACTTTTACTAAAGTACATACGGGGAAGATGCATGATGAAGAAATTCAAAACAACATCACAAGGGATATCTTGTCCTGTGTGCTACTCCTCAAACAATTTTTTATCTCAGTGTAGTTAGCATTGTAGTATAAAGGGATACAAATGTGAGTAAGATTTATGGTGTTTTTTAAAACCATTCTCGATGATGAAAACAAGCTTGAGACCCTTGTCCCTAAATTTATGTGCACATTATTGAGCTTTAGGTGGTCAAAATTGCTGTACCTCCCCACTACAGTGTCAGTGATGATCATATGATGGTTTTTGAACGTTTAACAGCAACAATTACACCCCTTTGCATTGAAACATGTGGAACACTAGCTTATTGAACAACCCCAGCTATTCTGTCTAGGTCTCTGATT